>JBBPCX010000001.1:32176074-32196712 GCA_037974365.1 Hydrocynus forskahlii
AACAAAGGAAAAATTAATAGGGGCTTTGTAAAATGACTATGAGGAATATACATATATACATGATACACATGATTGTTATTATCATAATTACCCACCAACCTGTTGTTTTAGGTTGCATTCTAACTGACTTTTATAAAACAACCCTTTCACAAATATGCATTTCTTTCATTTTCAGTCATACACATCCACTGACACACTGTATTCTATATTTTATCTTTGTATCTCAGATTTCATTATTTTGAATCGGAGGGCTTATATTTTGTTCAACACTAAAGGAACTATAGGAAGGATTTGGCAACCCCTGAGCAGAAGCCATTTGCTGCGTTAGCAGGGTGAAGTTTTAGGCAGCTCTGTTTTTAGGAAGCGTCACAGTTCATTTTTGGAAGTCTTAATTGAATTGGTTTTTATTCTTTTGTTGTGTAGGGACAGGTGAAAGTACCAAGCCGCCAAAATGCCGCGGATTATGATAAAAGGAGGTGTTTGGAGAAACACTGAGGTGAGTTTCTGGAGCGTTAGCATCTTAACAAACGTGCAGAGCTAACGGGCTAACAGCATTAGCAGCGAACTACTAGCTGAAAAAAGAAACAACCGTTTATTTTATGGCTTAGAAATAGTTTTAGATAGTGAACACATAACCAATATTACTTACATACAGGTGAATAAAGCAAAATGAGCCATCCTGTATAGGCTGTGTAGGTAAATAGCACCTTGTAAACATTAGCATGTTAACTGCAGTAACAGTTGAACCGCATTAACGTGTTTAGAGATCTAGTCCTGTGTTTATCACCTTCATTCCTGTACTACTCATCTCTGCACTGCAAAGACTGGCGTTTTCCTGCAGCTGATTGCGCCCCAAAATGCCTTAATTAGTAAGATAATATTGGGATTCAGTTGCAGGACGACAGCAAACTGCAGGAAAAGTAAAGTGGCCCCTTATAGCATGAACACAGCACAGCACTGAATGTGAACAATGTAAAATTCTTTCTCTGCATTTACCCCATTCACCAACCGAAACAGTGGGCTGTTACCTGGGCTAGACCTTTAACTTATCTATATAGACAGACGTATGTTACTATTTACTACTGTCAGCTGCTCGTGTAAGTGCAGAAAAATATTGATGCAGCATTAGAATTTTTATCAGCTCATTTCTCTGAACACCGTTTAGCATCGCTGTGAACATCCTTTAATTCCACAGAATATATCGGATTCCCCTGAAATGTGATCCTGTATTAATGTCTTTTGTTCCTGCCTCCATTTGAATGTTGTCTTCAATAATTGTGGCATATTTCTGCAGGATGAGATTCTCAAAGCTGCTGTAATGAAATATGGCAAAAACCAATGGTCCCGGATTGCCTCTCTGCTGCACAGAAAGTCAGCCAAACAATGTAAAGCTAGATGGTGAGTGTCTCTTCAACCCTTACTCAGTTATTGCACAAGTCTTACATTGGCCTAGGGCTGTGGTCAATTCTTCAAATGCGGAAAGCATATATGTTGAGTTTACAGTTATTTAACTTTCTAATGCATTGATTTAATTTTCTAATGCATTGAATGTTGTCCCTTGATTGTTTCCACCCACATAGGTATGAGTGGCTGGATCCCAGCATTAAGAAAACAGAATGGTCTCGTGAAGAAGAGGAAAAGCTTCTGCATCTGGCCAAGCTGATGCCCACCCAGTGGAGAACAATAGCTCCTATAATTGGCAGAACAGCAGCCCAATGCCTGGAGCATTATGAATTTCTTCTGTAAGTGCTTGTCTTAATCATGCATATGTGTTAAGTCTGTCCAGTTTATTGAGTCACTGCACTGTTCATTTCTCACAGAGACAAAGCTGCCCAAAGAGACAATGAAGAAGACACAACAGATGACCCCCGCAAGCTCAAGCCCGGGGAGATCGATCCTAACCCTGAGACTAAGCCAGCCAGACCAGACCCTGTAGATATGGATGAAGGTTGGCATGTTGATTTCTGTGAAAACATTGTTGAGCTAGAAACCAGCACAGTGCTATTTATTTATTCAATGATGGTGGAGTATTCACTGTGGTTTTGTCTTTCTGTAGATGAACTGGAGATGCTGTCTGAGGCCAGGGCTCGTCTAGCAAACACACAGGGCAAAAAGGCAAAGCGCAAGGCAAGGGAGAAGCAGCTTGAGGAGGCCAGGTGAAGAATCATGTATTTAGATAGAGGGGGTAATTTGTGGTCTGCCCCATCTGTAAAAATATAGTAAACAGAAGTGTGTACTGAGATGGCATGGTCAGTAGTCTTCACATGAGACCTATCCTCTTTTCTTCCCTCAGGCGTTTGGCAGCCCTGCAGAAGCGCAGAGAGTTGCGTGCTGCAGGCATTGATATTCAGAAGAAGAGAAAGAAAAAGAGAGGTGTAGACTATAACGCTGAGATTCCTTTTGAGAAGAAGCCTGCTCAGGGATTCTATGATACGTCGATGGAGCAATATGATCCACTTGAGCCTGACTTCAAAAGACTTCGCCAGCAGCATCTTGACGGCGAGCTCAGAAAGTGAGTCATGATGGTCCAAATTTCCCTTCCTAACTTCTGTATCGATTTGAATCCATGCCAGTTGAACTGACCAATCATATAGATGATCTTTGTTGGATCTTTTTGCTGAGAGTTTTTTTTTATTTTTACAGTGAGAAGGAAGAAAGGGAGCGTAAAAAGGACAGACAGAAGATTAAGAAGAAGAAGGAATCGGACCTCCCATCTGCCATTTTGCAGACCAGTGGGGTGTCTGAGTTCACTAAGAAGAGGAGTAAGCTGGTCTTACCTGCACCACAGGTAAGCTGGGGTGGATGGTAAATTATTTGTTACATCTCTGTGTATCTATAGTGACATGTTGTGGTAATGTATGTTCTCTGTTTCAGATATCTGATGCTGAACTGGAAGAGGTTGTCAAACTTGGTCAGGCCAGTGAGATTGCCCGGCAGACTGCAGAAGAATCCGGAATCACAAACTCAGCCTCCAGCGCTCTCCTTTCTGAATATAATGTCACCAATAATGCCATGGCTCTCCGTACACCACAGACTCCTGCAGCACAAGACAAGATTCTACAGGTCTCTACATATATTTCTAGTTTTTTTTATTTTACTCACCCAAAAACATGTCATTACATTATCACAGCATGCATTATTTATATGTGCTTTATCACACTAACTGATTTGTTTGACCATTTATTTCAATCAAAGGAAGCCCAAAATCTGATGGCACTCACTAATGTAGACACCCCTCTGAAGGGTGGTCTGAACACTCCCCTGCATGAAAGTGACTTTTCTGGAGTAACACCACAGAGGCAGGTGGTCCAGACCCCCAATACTGTACTCTCTACACCATTCAGGTAGTCTCCCAAGTCAGTTTTAAACAGTGCATCTAAATTGTGGTACACTTTGTTTTATTAGTAATATTTAACTGATTTAGTAGTTAAATAAATGCCAAATCATTGGAATCTACAAAAGAGTTCAATTGAAATTTATTTGTTTCACAGAACTCCAAGTCATGGTGCTGAGGGTTTGACGCCTCATAGCGGCATGACCCCAAAGCCTTCAATGGGTGTGACCCCTGGTCGGACACCGCTGCGTGACAAACTTAACATCAACACTGAGGACGGTGTTGTCGACTATGCAGACCCAGCCTATGCGAAACACCTGGTGTGTAACAAAGCGTTCACACAAATACACAATTCTCTCCACTTGGTCTAGTACGGCAGCACATTGATGTATGCTTTGTATTACAGCAACGGGAGTCTCGTGAGCAGCTGAGATTGGGGCTGATGTCTCTGCCACTGCCCAAGAATGACTTTGAGATTGTGCTGCCTGAGAATGCTGAAAGGGAGCTGGAAGAGCCAGAGGTGGATGAGAGCTTTGTGGAAGACGCAGCTGACATCGAACAACGTAAACAGGTCAGAGATTTCATTCCTCTTCTAATTGATCATCTTTTTTTATTATTTATTTTACAATGCTAATGCTGAGTTTTCTTAGTGACAGCTCCTCTGGTTCATCCCATGATTAAACGTAATAGTAGAGGTGTAACACTTCACTCTTTTTTTTTCCATTCAGTCGTTGGTTTCTAAGCCATGGTGTGGATTGTATCACAGTTTAGACTGGAAAAAATGTAAACAGAGTGTTTTTCCTTGAAATGCTAGGCATGCGTAGTATTATTGGTATACTTTTTATTATCATTATTAATGCAAAATGTGTAAACACAAACCAGAAGTTATTTAAAAAGCGAATGGAATAAATAACCTTTTAAAAATACTTCAGATAGTGAGAAAAAAATCCAGCCATATGTGCTGCATAACAATGATCCTGGGATGATCATTTGTCGCAGAAATGGTGTCCTTCACATTCAGCAACATCACTCAGTTGCTCACTTGTGAAGGTGTCATAGATTGATCATGTCTGGAGAACATTTCATTTTTTAATTTTCCAGGTATCAGTCATGCAGTGTGCTGGTTTTGTAACAAACCTTTTTCCTGACATCCAGCTGTCCATAGTAATTGCAGTGAGCTGTACCTGACCAAGCTCTTCAAAGTTTAGCTTTCATTTCTGCATTCATTTTTAACACCACAGGTATACTGAAATGTGGTCTGCCTAGGCTTTCATACCATGACTCAAGCATGTTTAATTCCGTGGCTTGAGCACATTCGACTTCAGTTGGAATACCATGGCACAAGTGGTAGTTAAACAGTGGCTTGAGCACATTTAAATTGTACAGAAATCTGAAACAGTATGTAGCCTGCACGGTACACAGAGCTGTGTTCTCTCTCAATGAGACAAAAACAACTGCTTCACATCAGTGAACTGTGGTGTTTTGGTTCAGAACTGTAAATCACTAGTAACTGGAAAATGTGAAAATATTTTTGACTTTGCTAAATGTGTGAAATAAAGAAACTGGAGTGTTGGGAACAAATTAAAAAAAAAAACAGGTTGCTGTGAACCTCAGGTACAAGGCTCAATGTTTGGATAGCTATACAAAAGCAACAGACCATTGTTGTGCTGAGCGGAACAGCGTAACTGGAGATGACAGACTACCTTGGGCAAACAAGTACATTCTAGATGTTGTATTCTGTTCTATCTGGGGCTAGGTAGTAGTTTGTTAATGGAAGCGAAATGTGCTGTGTTATTGCAGGCAGCAAGAGATGCCGAGCGAGAGAAGGAGCTGAGGCAGAGACACACAGCTGTGCAAAGGAGCTTACCCAGGCCTTCACAGGTGGGTGCCATCTTCTGTGTTTCAGTAATCAGACAACAAAATCATATCAAAACATGCTCAGATTCGTAATATAAGATTCATAATGTAATGTAATACCTATGTTATCAATGTCGCTTTGAAAAATGCTTGATATTTCTCATCTTCAGTGGCAGAAGTGTAATCCCCAACTTATCTTTAGTATTGATAATACAATTTTTCAGACCAGCTGATGGCTCGACTAATTCCTATTCTGTGCTGTAATAGTGATGTACATGTCTCTTTGATCAGGTGAATGAAACCATTCTGAGACCTCAGAACGTGGAACCTCCTCTTACGGAGCTGCAGCAGGCAGAGGAGCTCATTAAGAAAGAAATGATCACCCTCGTTCACTATGATGGTCTGCATCACCCCTACACAGACGCCCTGGCCAAGAAAGGCAAAGGAGTGGGCTCCACCTCCAACAATGCAGAACACATTGCTTTCCTGGACAAAACTCCTTATGAGAAGGTCTCTGAGGATGACCTTAAAAAGGTTAGTTTTGTGTGTTTTTGCTGTACATTTACGGTCAATAAAATAATCATATGTCCAATTTAGTGGGTTACACTGTTTAAAAATTGGGCAGTGTTTCTGCATTCTTCTCCCTTTTTAATGTAGCTAATGTTAGATTATTTATCTTCATATGAAGAATTTTTTAGATACCTTTACAATGAATGATAAATAGTGACATTTCTGTTCCTGTAAATGCTAGGCCAAGGAGTTGTTGAAGCAGGAGATGGAGGTGGTGAAGCATGGCATGGGCCATGGTGACCTTTCTATTGAGGCCTATAACCAGGTTTGGGAGGAGTGCTACAGCCAGGTGCTGTACCTGCCTGGACAGAACCGCTATACCAGAGCAAACTTGGCCAGCAAGAAGGACAGGATTGAGTCCCTGGAGAAAAAACTAGAGGTAAATTAGTATTATACTGTTACTTTACGTTTGCAGTTCCACATCAGTCCAATAGGTGGCACTGGGTACTTAATTTTGGCATGAAGTGTCAAGGATGGCACCATGCACATGCATGACTGAACAGCCATAGAAATACTTTCAGTATTGATGACTTTATTTAGTGTTTTAAAACGTCTGAGCACTTTGAACTTAAGTGATTCCATGTAACAAATGTGGAGTAGAACATTTAACACAGTGCATAATAACTGGTTAATATATTAAGCCTATTAATAGCTAGTTTAAAAACACACTTGGTGCTTAAACTTCATACCTCTTTGCCTCAAGGGCCAAAAGAAACAGAGATTAGTCCACCAAATCGATTTTTCTGTGACATTAAAGACAAATAAAAATTACATTCCAGAGATATCCCTTATTTCAGTACAGACAAGAATGATTGCCACCGAAAGATATTCACTTGGCCTCGGTCTCAGGGCCAACATATGTGTGAAGTTTCAGTTAATCAAGGCAACCCCCATCTCACAAAGGGTGCATTTGTTTCATATTTTTTGGCCGGGAACATGGGGCGGAAACTTGGAGCCCATTCACACAGCAGCATGCTCTGAGGAGAGGAGGAGGGGTGTTCCTGAAGGGGTTCAGAGAGCTGAACGCCACCGCACTCCTCTCATTCACAGAATCAACAGGATTTATGCTAGTGGCAGCTGCATACCACATTTATTAACAGGCTTCAGAAGCCACTTGCAGCAACGCAATTCAGAGGGGCTTGGGGTGTCATCTGAGGCAGGGTCCATAAACAGCAGAACACCCTCAGCCTTCTGCTAAACCACACAGTAAACAAAGACAGGGGGGTCAGGAGCTTTAAACACTCTGGGAATATTAAGACACTTTGGCCTTGTTTCAGTCACTAGCATCCACCAGCCAAAAATGTATATATTGGGGATGGTTATTAAAATAATTTCTGCCATGCAATTTTCCTCATTTTTAAATGAATATTTCAAGATCACAGCTAGTAATTTTTTGTTACTAGGTTTTAATGTTACTTAATGCATTCACCTAGCATGAGGTGATCTGTACCTGATCTGTAGCTGTAGCTCTTTTAGTGATTCATCTTTGTATTTAAGATATACCATATATTATTTAACAGGCTGCTACCAGTTAATCTACATAACACTAACTCTGCTTGCACTATATGCAAATTTACCATCTTTTGTTTAATATGATCCCACGTATAGCTACGGATATGATGCACAAATCCGGCTGCATATGTCTTGTGCTATGTCATATGCTCTATTTAAAATGTATTATAAAATGACAGTATAATGTATGAGGGAAACTAGATTTATTTACCTGCCATGCTACTGATCTTACTAAAATTTACTGTAGTACTATGGTACTTACTAAAGTATTACACAGTGGCTATCCATATATTCAAATTACCATGCCCAATATATAACTGGAACATCATTTAATTGGTTTATGTTTAGATGTTTCTAATGTTTGCAGAACATTTTTCCCTCTGCACCCATTTCCCTTAGGAGAGAAGCAAGAGTTAAGTTCTGCAAGACTGCTTTGGCTGGATTTTGCCATTGTATTTCTTTTTTTCCCTCCTGCTTTTCCGTGCTGGTCTACGTCTTACAATTTGCACAAAGATGCCTAGTCAGGATTTTTTCAGCAGGCTAATTGCAGCTGGGTGATTACTGGAAAACAAAAGGAAAGAACGAAAACAGACTACAACAAAAAACAGATCCATTATGGTCATGTAACGGTTTGTTAAAGACCAAAGGAGTTGCGTGTGCTAATATAACATGTTGACACTGGGTATTTGAAGCTTTTGTTTCCTATTTGACATTCAATCCACATCATGTTATTGTGTAAATGAAACGAAATGGCTGCTCTACCACGTTAGCCTGCCTCTTAGAACTTTGACTAGTCAAAACTATAGTTCAGGATAAAATAATATCATGGATTCTGGATATGATAAATAATATGTAACTTATATGGCATAAGTAATGTATTGCCACTACTATTCTACTGTTTATTATAAGGTGTTATAGCATGTTACATTCTCAGTTGAAATAGATTAATAAATGGCTTTCGTGAGTTCCCGACTACCATTGACCAACCAAACCACTCCATTATATGCTTTACTTCAGATTAACAGAGGACACATGACAACAGAAGCCAAACGTGCAGCTAAAATGGAGAAGAAGATGAAGATCTTGCTAGGTGGATACCAGTCTCGGGCCATGGGCCTGATGAAGCAGCTCAGTGACCTGTGGGACCAGGTGGAGCAAGCCTACATGGAATTACACACCTTTGAGGAACTGAAGAAGCAGGAGGACCTGGCAATCCCACGCAGACAAGAGGTGATGTACATGCCAGCTGAGTTGAACAAAATGGCTCCTTAGTATGTTTCAGTCTACTCAGTCATGCTCTAATGCTATATCTTTTTGTAGTATATAAATACTGATAATTTTCAGAAAATTGCCACTTTGCCCCCGGTCCATACAGTCTGTTTGGAAACTAAACTGCAAAAACAGTCCAATTTGAATTCATGGTCTTTGTGATGGCATAAAAGCCAACACATTTACATTTATCCACCTATGGAGATACAACATGTTAGCTTCATTTAACTTCATTCACACTGAAGTTAAAAGGCATGGTGCTTCAACTGAGGTAAAGGGCAACAGTTCAAAGAGAACTGTTTTACTTGTCATTCTCAACAGCACTGTAACATAAACAGCCTGTGTAGTTTGTCTTTTTTTTTTGTACATTTGTTTCAATGATTTGTTAGTTTTTGGTAAATAAAACAGTTTTACATAGTGCATAGACTTAAAAATATAATGTATTGTAATTTTGTCCAGATAGATGTTCATAATTAACATCAACAGCCATTAGAATATGTTACATTTGTAGAGTGACACTGAATGTGGGTTTTTTTCCTCAGGGCTTGAGAGAGGATGTGCAAAGGCAGCAAGACAGAGAGAGGGAGCTCCAGCAGAGGTTTGCTGACCTTAACCTCGAGAAAGAAACACTGAGTTCCAAGAAGTTTTGAATGTGACTTTGAAAAAGTATCTGGACCTTTGTCTCTACACCTTGGCTGTCTCTGCACTGGTTACAACAAAACCCAGTTGAAACTGAGTTTTTTCCAGCCTGTAGAACAGCATGGATGTCCCTCTGTACCATATTACTGTCTGAATCCATTAGTTTCAACCGCAGTGATTTGGTCTCTACCTTTCAAAGCTTGTGAGTGTGGAGTTCAAGTTCAGGCACTTGTATCCCAAGGACCAGTCACTCTCATGGAGTCCACAATTTGTTTTTAAAATTAACATTTTTTTTTCATTTTGTAAAACCAACACAATTTGCTTTGTAAATAATGTCTGTCTGGCAGTATGTTCAATTTTTTTTTTTTCTTCCCCCAGAATCAGGCTGTTTTGAGAGTTACACACAGGTCTTGTACCTTTTCATGGGTATGTCGCTGTATCATGGGAAACCTTGTGTGTTTTCAGTGGCTTTAAGAGTATTAGTTATTTGCGCAATAAACCATCAGCTTCGAGATTGCCCACTGGTTTTCATTACAAAAGAGAATTCTACACTTAGAAAGGGATTATTGATCTGTGTAACTCAGAGGCTTGCAGAGGCCATGAAGAACACACTTTCAAAATTGGAATTATGAAACCCAAACAATACTGTGAATTCCATAGTATATGATTTATATTCCATGCTCCTCATGGAAGTTGTTCAGTGTAGATAGTTCCTAGATTAATTTAGTCAATAGCATTTATTGTCTTGTTATGGTGTCACCTGAGCAGGCATGTACTAAGCAACAAGTGGGAACAAGGGAACAAGAAAAACAGACAAATGTAAGATTCTGGGCAACTTTGATAAGGACCAAACTGTGATGGCTAGATGATAGACCATCTCAAAAACAGCCGGCCTTGTTGGATGTTTCTTGTATGCTGTGGTTACTACCTACCATAAGTGGACCAAGGAAGGACAACCAAGTTGCTGAAAAGTAAATGCTTGCTATGATAGAAAAGTGTCGAAAAGGAGTGCATCACAGATTGTGGTATATGAGTCTGGTAAATCGCAGACCAGTTAGTGTGTATGCAGTCTGGCTTATGGGAGATTACCATGACTACCATGTGGCTTGCTAGGATGCAAGTCTTGTAAGGATGCCATGAGTGAGTGTTGTCTTTACATTTCCAGTGAACCTTCCTGTGGACCAAAACCATGCCAGCCAAAATCCCCCCTCTGCACAACAGAGCCACTGGAACCCCCTCACTGTAGTCGTCAGGCATTCGAGCATATACTGTTCCGTTGGAATATAACACACATGCACTCACCCACTAATAGAGTTACTAATCCACAAGTAACATGCTGTATCACTGAATATGTACTTAGGACTACAGTTTCCAGTCCTAATTTCTGTCTTTGCCATATATTTAAATGCAGATGTCACTTCAGTGACTTTTTGTTGAAGTACTGTTTTTTGATAGTCTTGTGATAGCAAGAGGAAATGACTTTCATTAGTGGGACAAGGATGGCAGGACCTTCTGTCTAAATCTAAATTTAAGGTCAACTGGGCCTGCTCTGCATTTTTATACATGGAGATAAGGGGGCTTTAAGACAGACAGCTCAAAATAGTCTGGCACCCATGGCTTAAAGGTAATCAAGAGGCCAAAAAATTTAAACTACTTTCCTTGTCCAAATGAATAATGCTGCTGAAGCACTTTCGTCCTGCTAGTAGTGTCTCCATTTCCGCGTTATGAAGGCATTCAGCTTGGCTCCACAGTAATGAGGTTTGGCAAGATGAAGGCAACTGACTTAAAACTATTAGAAATTGCCACTTTATTTTCGAATGTAGTCGCACCATGTCAGTCTCCCATTACTGGAGAAGGAATTATGCCTCTAGCCTTAGAGTATATTGGAAAGAGCGGATGTGGTTTTGAAAGCTGTTATTCTGGGATTTTCAATGCTCTTCAGTGCTCCCTTTGCAAGCCTGATGCAAGATCATTTAAGGCCCTTTCATTACTCGGCTGGAGTGATGAATCAAATGTCAAATGTGACTGGGTGGGTGGCGTCACTTATCTGTCTGCAGTGGGGGAGGAGGAAATCATTTGTAGATCCATTAATGCAGGTCTGATTAAATGTGTAATGACTGCACATGGACCATAGAGATGCCTTTTTGTTTATTACAAAGGGCTCTTTAGTACACATCCAATGACCATGAACTACTTCCATAGAAATATGGTTACATTTAATGAAGATTGCTCTCTCTAGTGGTGATTTGAGAGCAGGGATATTCCAGTGATCATTTGATACTCTTTTGTAAGTCAGTGCGATCAATGTGCAAAATCATAAGTGTCAGGCTGATGGAGCACAGTGGTATTTGACTGCATTTGTTGAAAGATTTCTTTCACTGGATACAAAACAATGGAACTTCAGTTTGGCTCTCTACAAGTCTAAAAAGGATTGACGAGGTATGCAAGGTTCCTGTCGCAGTGGAATTCTCCTTGCCTTTTCCACAGTCCCTTCTGAAATTGCTAAATAGCTGATTTTGGGAGTTTTGTGATTAGCACCAGGTTTCATTGGAAGTAGCACAAAGCTATCGGCTTTCACTGGGGTACCACATTCTCTGAATATCAAAGTTTTGGATCTACAAAGTTGTTGTGCAATACAGAAGCCCAAGACATTGGACTGTTGTGCAAGCACTGTGCAGTATGATTTTTGGCAGTGCAGTATGACTCTACATTAGATGTAAAGTAGGCCCAGTGCTCGTATTGGAACTCGGCTACATCCACTGTGAAGGGAGAGGAAGGTTATATGCCACTCATTATTAAGTGGAAATATTTTGAGTAGATACTTATACTGACATTTATGCACAGGACAGTACGTATGTAACTGAATAGAGGCACAAATTTTGTAGTTTTGGCTTTGGCAGTACACATGATTTGAAATGAAAGCATTCATGTGAGACAGTCAGTTCCATAATTATTGGCAACTTTGATGAAAAGATCATGCGTTTTTTGCTTGCTTGTCTTAACCTCACATTAAAATATGTGGAAGAACATCCATTAACTGAAGTCAAATTAATCTAAGAAAACAAATACCTTTGTCAGACAAACAATAACTGACACCCCTGCATTTAAAACGGTGCATCCTCCATGTACTAGCATAACAGGAAGTCTTCTATAATGTTTGGTGAGAATGGACAACAGTGAGAACTCAGAGACTATTCTACAATACAGAATCATTCAGATCATCTAGGGTCCTATGCCCACTGCAGGTCATACCGCAAGTCTTCACTGGGGGTTGAGTTCCAGGGACTGGGAAGGCCATGTCAAAAGCTGGATTCTGTGGTTACTGAATGTTTTCAGTGTGGATATGGAAGGTTTTGGATCACGGTCCTGATGTCTTGGAAGTTTTAGCTTTTTGGTAGAGGCAGATTATCATTAAAAATCTCCTGGTACCTCATCATGTTCATGGTGCCATGTGTTCTAACAAGGTTCCCAGGAGGGAAAAAAAAAGCCCCAGCATCACAGATCCCACACCATACCTCACAGTGGAGATGACAGTCTGTATAACCATTGCTTCTTTTAATACCAGTCAGATTCCACTCAAAGTTCCAAAAGTATCTAGAAAATCTCAAGCATTTACATTTGCAGTTGGATGAAGGAAGAAGGTTGCTCTGGCCCACCTTACAAATAATATGTTGGCAAAGAGGTGGCTTGTAAAACAAGTCTCCATCCATGAGCCCTGATAATCAGTTCAGCGTCCTCCACACAGTGCAAGGAAGAAAACTATGTCTTCAGTGTTTGAGAGCAATGTCAGGCAGGTTTGCTACAACTCTGGTTGCTTTAAACTGCTTTAAACAGCCATTGCCTGATTTTATCAATTTATAACACACAATTTATATTACTGCTAAAGAGAGCATAAACACACAAGAAGTCTTAAAATAGTCTTAATAAATAAATATAAATAGCATGCTTCAATTACTATTGTATGAATTTGTTATGGTGATGACACAAACATTTTAACCTTTTTTACCCATCTTTACCAAGGGCTGCCAATAATTATGAGCTACATCCATATTAGTCAAATCATGCAATCCATGGAAGAATTATAGCCATTTACAGGACAAATAGAAATAATTGGACAGCTGAACTGCTCAGCTGTTTCCTGATCAGCTGTTTGTTAGTCATGCACAAGAGAGCTCAGGTCCTGAACTGACTGCAAATGAGGAATATTAATATCAGTAAGGCCAAAAATTGACCAATGACAGGGTCAGAGACACCCAAGGGTCTCTCCCAAGGGTCTCACCCAAGATCAGTCCAGGGGTTCTAGTGGTACTGCCTATAAACTAATTAGAATAACTTTTACAGTGAAAATCTGCAAAAATCAGGGATGTTTCCACTCATTTACACGAGTCTGATGTTTTTTCAGCAGTGTACGAGCTATTAGAGACTCATGTTAGCTGTATAACCCCGACTGCAGGTTTGTGTGGAAAATAAGGAAACGTGGTGGCAATCGACCCACCACAGCATTGAGTAACATCCAGCAAGTTCATTTCAATATCATCGGTTGAACTTAAATTTCGGTAGCTCACATTAAACTAACAGTGTTCTACTTAATTTAATGTCAGCAAACTGGTTGGGGCTTTTGACCTTTTTATGTAAACATCAAAGCTACACATCATTGACTGAGATGTACTAGATATATGGATTTTATCAGTAATATTAATTTGTCCATGTAAATTTGAACCTCATTAACCACTAATAAAACTTATCAGTGAGTCGGTAAAGCCTTTGTGAACTGAACTCAGATGGTTAGAGGAGAGAAAATGTCGACGTCAGCAGGAGTGTGTTCCTCCAGGGACTTGTCACAGGTTTGGCTCCCCTGGATTTGGACTTAGATGGAACCATAGATTGTTTATGAGAGCCAGAAGGTAATGGGCTTGCAGTCTTCCTGTCTTAAGGGAAGGTTATCACTGGGCCATTGGCTCACTTCAATGATCCATCTTGATATTTGTTCATTTCAAAAACAGAGTCTCTTCAGGCTGAGATGATTTAGGAATCTGAAAGAAACATAAAAAAAGCTGCGATGCTTGTCAAGCTGTGACTTCAGAAACATGAGATCATAGGATCAAAACCAAGTCTTTAGTTTTAAGTTTTGCATGTCACACTTCATCTGAAAGTCAAATATCCAAAAAATGTCCTGAGCCTCTGCACTTGCTCTGTAGCTCACAGTTTAAGCTATGGTCTCAAAAACAGAAGGTTGTGGGATCAAACCTGAGTCTTAAACTTTATGTCTTGCATGTCACACTTCATCTGAAAGGCATATACTGTATCTTAAATAAGTTAAGTGCCTTGTGAAGCCCAGTAGCTCACTGGCTTAAGCTGTGGTCTGAAGATTTGAAGGTTGTAGGATTTAATGAGTGTCCTACTTTAAACATATCGTATGTCACACTTCATCTGAAAGTCAAATGTCCAAAAATAAGTGGGGCATCTGGCCTTGCTATATAGTGCACTGGTTTAAACCATGGCCTCAGGTCTAGAAGGTTGTAAGAAATCTGTACGTCACGTTCATCTGAAAGTAAAGTATCATAATGTTGGTTAGGTTGCCGTGGTCTTTAGAACAGAAGGTTGTGGGATCTAATCTGGTTTTTATGTCATGTATGTCACATTTAGTCTGAAAGTGAAATATAAAAAAAAAAGGCATGACAGATGTGAGGTCTTGTGGCTCAGTGGTAAGAGAATGACCTTTAAAACCTGGAGGTGTGGGTTCTAATCAGAGCCTTTAGATTTATGTCTTGAATGTCAGCCCTCATCTGAAAGTGAAATGTCCAAAAAAAGGTATGCTAGTTGTGAGGTCCTGTGGCTCAGCAGTAAGTGAGCTGCCTCTAAGGCTTGGAGGTGTGGGTTCAAATCAGAGCCTTTAGCTTTATGTCTTGAACAGCAGACCTCATCTGAAAGTCAAATTCTCCAAAAAAGCATGCTAGCTGTGGGATCTGGTGGCTCAGTGGTAAGAGCACGGCCTATAAGATTGGGAGGTCATGGGTTCAAATCCTGAGCAGGGGTCTCCACAAACACTGATACTAAAGAAAGGAGGGGAACTTCTTGTAAGAGGAATGATAGCAATAGTAAGTGACTTAGAACCAGAAGAATTTTTTTGATTCTGGGGGAAATTGCTAATGAAAGTGAAAATACTTTCACTTTCACTTTCACTTTTATTTGCTATTTCCTCTAGAATCGAAAACAAGATACTGAAAGTGAAAGTGAAAGTGAAAGTGAAAGTTTCACTTTCACTTTCACTTTCACTTTAACGGACTGTTGATTTGAACCATCTGCAATTATCAGGTTTGTAAGTGCTGGCTTCTTTGAAGTTTGGTGCTCTGGCTGGTCCTTTGGCTTCTTGTTGACAGAACAAGAAGACTTGGACGGACTGAGCAGAACAATGACTTTATGAACTCTGGATAAGATCTGTGGGGGATGAGATAAAGATTACAGTGTGACTTTCATCAGAACATTTTCTGTGGCAGCTTGGTTTCAGCTGGTGGATCATCAGTGATGTTCTGACGACTCCCATTTGTATTGTAAACCTGTTTCTCTGACAGCATCATGTGTTTGAATCAAAAGTAAAGTTGATTTGCCACAAAATCCCCCCCCCTCCCCCCTCCCACACACACACACACCCTGTTCCAGATTCATGAATGTAGAACTTAGGGTTAAGCACCAATTGTCTTTTTGTGGAACATATTTTATTCATTTCAGACAAGGCTGGAATCAGTACATTTAAGAATGGAACATTCTTTTTACCAATTCATTTTATATTGTATGAATTCACAGAAAGGGACCCTTGCTTGAAGCCACAGAACTTTTCTGTCCTCCCCAAAGAACCTGTTCTTTAGAAAACAACTTTTGTAAGCAAGGTGTATCAGTAAAGTTTGAAGAACCTCCATAAAGACTATGTAAATAAACCTTAAGCTAATAAATGTCCTAGTAAATGTTATGTGAAGGTTCCTTAAACCTTGAAAACGTTCTTCACCCTCACATGTCATTTATTAGCCTGTTTGTTCAGGAACTGAGTTCTAGTGAATTGCTCCAGTAACATACTGCAGCACTTTTTTCGCCCCAATCCTGATCCTTTTAGTGCCTTCCTTTCTTTACCAAACCCACTTCAACACAGTAAGAGCTTGATAACCAGCTGATTAGTTGGACCATATGTTGAAAGCTAGGAAAATTCTTATATGTGAAGGGCAGTGCCTCAGGAACTGGAAAACACTGTTTAAATGTTGCTATATGTTGCACCGTGGTCCATGGAGAAATATCTCTTCAAACTATATGAACATGTTCACACCTGCTGATGACAAAGAAACCTTGAACTGTTTTAGAGCAGTCTTGGGAGCTCAGCATTCCAGTGGACCACCTGATGCACCTGTCCCGACTCATTATGTTCTTCTGAAGACCTTGATTGGCTGGATCAGATTCATTTGTGTGCTAGGAAGTGGATCTCCAGGAGGAGGGTTGATGACCACCTGGTGTTACAGCAGACCTGCTTCCAACACGTACCTAGTTAATGAACTATTGAGAGGAAATGGGTTTGTTAGAAGTGTTTCCAAATTCTGCTCCTGCAGAGTGTTTTCACTGCTCCAAACACACATGATGCAACTAATCAGCTCCTTAACACGCTCTTACTGTGTTTAAGTTCATTTCTTAAATAAGGGAAAGCACTTAAATAAGTAGGGCAGTGGCATCAAAGACCAGGATTAGAAAACTATGTTAGAGAGGTGAAAAAACATCACAATCTGGAGGGCAGTAGTGCCCCAGGAATAAGTCGGAGAAGATTAAGATAGTCCAGTATTTCCCAACCTTGGTCCTGGAGGCCAGTCCTTTCTCTTCTTTAAGAAACCACTTCAGCACAGAACAGGCTTGTTAGTTGGATCAGGTGTGGTGGGAGGAGTGAAAACACCTCAGTGTGCAAAGCTGGTGGCCACCTGGACCAGGGTTGAGACAATTAGACTTCTTTGTAGGCCACTGCTGCTTCTGTCCTAATACTTCTAACAAAATAAGGACAGAAGAATCAGTTTTAATGATATTTACAGTGTTGTGCCAGTTCACACTGAAAAAGAACTAGTTCAAAATTTAGTTCATTCAAATAAAAATGAACTACTTCACATTCATAGTTATTTTTTAAAAATTTTGAACTAAGTTCACAGCTCAACAAATGAACTAGTTCACACCCGTTCATTCGTTTTTTGGGGTTTTTTACATTTTCAATTCAACGTCCTTCTATCTGAACCTCATTAAACCTTCTCCTTCTATCTGTCATACCTCTGAACAATCACAGACATAAGTTACATTAAAAACCAATTTTGAGGTTGAGAATAGATCTTACCACTTAAGCATCATGTTATGCTGAAAGTGAAAAAAAACGAGGCGCAGGTACACCGTATATGGAAATTTAATTCAGACAATATTAACACAAAATGTAAACAAACCGTGTCTGCCTATAATGCAACGTTCACACAATATCTTTTAAAGTGCTCAGAAAAGAATATAACTAAAAGTCAACAAAACGTGTGGTTTTCCCCTCTAAATCTACACCGATTTCTTCAAAAGAACAAACTCAAATGTTTAAACAAACTGCCTTCTGCAGAAGCGTCTGAACTCGAAAGACCAACCACGCTAGCCTGTAATCAGCAATCGAAAAACTTGACCTGCGTTCCATCTTGCGAGAGTGAACGTCACTCACGTCCCCGTTCATAATTTGTAAACTGATTCATTCAGTTCAGCCTTCACAAAAAATAGGAACGTGTTCATTGAACGCCGTTCATTGAACGCGTTCTCTGCAATCAGAGGGTTGGGGTTCGAATCCCAACCGCCAGTGTCACTGCTGAGATACTCTCCAGCAAGGTACCCCACACACTGCTCCCTGGGTGCCTCGCTGGCGGCAACCCACTGCCTCACCTGGTGAATGGATTAAATACCATGTGTGTTGAACTTGTATGGTGCATGTGACAAATAAAGAATCTAAAGGGCTGAGCACGTAAATGTGTTATTTAATTAATTCTGACAATTACTTTATTGTGTGCTAACGCCGATTAAAAAAAAAATCCTTTTCTTTTCAAAGTTCTTGCGTTTTTGTGCTTGTAGGCGCGCGCAACACGCAGCTATAGTCTCGGCTTTTTGTGGTTGTGGTTTCTGTGGGAGTCAGGCGTCCCATTACTTTTGTCTACATTTAACCATAGTGTAAAGTCTTCCCAGAAGAGTACAGCAGCCGAGAGAGGACAGACAGATTCCACATGATATTCTTGATTTCAGAAGGAACTTATGTCTAAAAACTTGTAAATTCTTATGATGGACAATACAAATGCCCACAAGTCAACATACACTGTATGGACAAAAGTAATGGGACGCCTGACCATTACACCAACAGGGACACTGCATTTAGATATATAGCTTTAATATGGAGTTGGTCCCCCTTTGCAGCTGCTATAATGCTCTGGACACTGAGGGACACTGAACTTGTTTTTCTATAACAAACTAGATAAAACGTGAATGCCCAGCAGTGGCAAATAGCTTTGTTTTTATATTTGATTTGATTACATTAATGTTTAAGTTGAGATTTATAAGCAATATTTGAACTGCAGCTGTGTGACTGTGTTAAAGGGAACACTGCTGTTAAAAAGCTCCTTATTTGTTTAAAGTGTTGGCAAACCAAATATTATTGCACTTTTGTTCATGTAGCAGTACTTTTAAAATAAAAGTGTGCAATACACTACTTTTGAATTAATTATTTGATTTTGCGTGTAACAGTGATTAATAGCAAATAATCGCAGATAACCATGCAGTTAATCGCGATTAAAAATTGTAATCGTTGCCCAGCATGAATAAGTGTGTGTGTGTGTGTGTATGTGTGTGTGTGTATATATATATTGCCCTGATGTACTGTAGACTGTAGGGACAGAGGTTATACAACAAAAACAAGTGTTTTCTTGGTGATGACATTGCTTATTGGACTCATGTCATCATCAGTGCTCTCCAGGAAGGAAATAATCGATTGGCAGCCTGTTAAGCATAGGATAACTTAATTACCTCAGAGTCTCCCATCCCATTTCAGTCACACGCACACACACACACAAACACAGACACAGATGCTGTAAACAGGATGCAGACTCACAGCACAAGAGACAAACATGTGACTCAATGAGAGAAACGACAAGGTACCCTAGCGACATGCTGATGAAAACCTCTGCAATGATCATACACTCAAATAAGTCTTTAAAAGCTTTTAAACATGTGGGCTGCAAAAACAGGAAAAGGAGAAATGGACAGTTATAGTCTTTGTGGCCGCCTTCATATGGACCTTTCACCTTTCCCTAGAGAAAGGGCCTGGACCCAGCTTAATTGAAACCCAGTGTATTCTTAGTCTGAGAGAAGAAGAACGGGAAGGAATTTAAGCAAAGAGAGAAAACAGCATCAAAGGAAGCGTGAAAACAAGAACAAAGCAGCCATCACTGATGGGATAATGGGGACTATATGCATCCAACAGCCCAGGCACTGTGTGCTATTGAGGCCGACACTGAATTAGACATGTTTCCTTTTCGTGTTGGAGGAGAAATAACAACAGAGAAGAATAGAAAAAAGGGCAGAATGTTTTTCGTTTGTAAAAACTCCTGTTGTCTAGCCAAGTCTGGCTCTGAGGGTTGGCCATGCTCTCCCTGGTGGAACTGACTATAAAGCAAAGGTCAGCATTGTTCTCTGAAATCAAATCCAAAACATTTCCAAACATAATAACAATCTATACCGATATGGTCTGTGGTTCAATCATAAATAGGAGCTGTCTTCAGGGTCTAAATTTAAACAGATTGCACACAGTGACAGCAAGAAAGCCATCGCACCAACCTTCTGTTTTGACTTTCACATCAAGGGCTTTGCGCTGCCTTTCTTCTGGCCAGCAATGTAGATTGTACTCTTTACAGCTCCACTCCTGACCTGTTTACACGAGTGTGACGGACTCGGCGGTGATTATAAAGCACGAGGGCAAAGGGAGGTCTCGGGTGTGTTAGCCTGTTATTACAGTCAGAATTGGAAACCCCCGAGGGAGAGGGGATTCGGTTACAAATCAAACACGAGTCCCATTTTATATGCAGCTAAACTGCACTGGATGGAAATCTTTTGTCGAATTCAGACCCGTCTGCTGGAATTGAATCTGAGCGTTGGTAATTACAAACGGAGTCATGGTGATTTATGCAAGATGGTTTTAATGATTTTGGTATTCTCTTCACCCAGCATGACCTCGCCATGACTGAGCCGTGAAGAGGGTTTTCTTTTTTTAACTCTTTAGAACAGGAATGCTTTTTGTGTTACAATATTAAGATACATGATAAGTGGAAAAATGCATTTTCCTTACTGGGATGGTGGGCCTCAGGAACAAGACATACATTTCCATTCACACGATCACACGATTGTTCAACACCCCCCCCCCCCCCAACACCC
>JBBPCX010000001.1:32200367-32221407 GCA_037974365.1 Hydrocynus forskahlii
CCTTTTTTTTTTTTTGTTTGCCTGCTTATCCACCTATTGGCACGCTTGTCAGAATTTGTGATCTATGTTCTGTCACTAACAAGTTAAGCCTTTAAAAAGGACAGTTTGTTCCCCCAGGCTGTTCTGACTGCACAGCCCTTGTTTGGTTTGGATGCCTATGAATAACATTGTATGTGGAGAAGAAATTAAAAATGCAAGGTAGTAATTTACAGGAAAGGGGAGAGATTTAAAGGCCTTTTTTTTTCGCCAAACTTCCAAACACGTCACAGCTGAACGAGAAGCGAGCTTATTCTGCACTGGCAGGAGCTCATGCCGCCAGCTGCCATTCAATGCCAATATGAAATGACCCACGGGCGACATGCTTTATCAGATCCAAAATTACATGAACAGCCTGCCATCTGATTTGACTCTGTATTGCATGTGCATGATTAAACAGTAGTGCAATTTCACCAAGTTTTATTAAAGTGAGTGCAGGGCCTGGCAGATGGGAACTATTTGAAGCTCTCTCTGATGAGGGCTTTAGTGTATCTAGTAGCATGTTATTGTGCTTGGTGCCTAGGGAGATTTCTTCCAGCCTCTCAGAGAAAAGTTCTAGCAATGTTGAGTCCATTTCAACAGTGTTCATGTTATGATGTTCTTAGCGCTTTATCTCCAGAACCACAATCTGTGAAAATGAGTCTCACTTTATGAAAGGCCCCATGTGCTATATTTTAAGTTTCTTTTCCATGAAGGACACGTTTGTGTGATTTTTTTTTTGTGTGTCAAAGCCAGTCATCTTTTATTTTTACTAATGTCTTACAATTAAACAGGGTACTTTTTTTTCTTTAAGACATATGTTAATCACATTTGTTCTGATTGGCTTATTAAAAAAGTAGGCTGTTATGTTACGATTGCAATTCTGTGAAATAAGAAAAAGATGAACCTCAGACCCTAATTTGCAGGAAAAACACTCTACATCATCTCACTGTGAACGCGCTGAATGGGTGGTCCTTTATAAATGTAGCTCGGATTGACATACAGTGTCGTGAGAAAGTATTTAATGATCTGATCTGTCACACTTAATTTTGTCAGATCTTCAAAGAAAATGAAATAAAAGACGAATACACAAAATATAACTGATAAAACACAAAATACAACTTTTAACTGATCGTTTCATTTACTGTCATTCAAAAACGCCTTGTTTTCTCCCAAGCCTGTACAATAAAAAAACATGGTACCAGTAGTCCAATATGGAGATGATTTTGTGACAGTGTGGGGATGCTGTGCTGTTCCAGGCCTGCTGTGCTCTCTACCAGAAAATACTGCAGTAGAATGTCTGACCATCAGTCTGTGATCTGAAGCTGAAGTGCGACTGGGCTATGCAGCAAGAGTGATGAATCTGATGTTCAAGAGCAAGCCCACCTCTGAATGACTCAAAAGAAGCAAGTCTTTGAAGTGGCCTAGTCAAAGTCCTGAGTTAAACCCCATGAGAGGCTGTGTCAGGACCTTAAACAGGCAGTTCAGGCTTCAAAGCTCTCCAATGAGGCTGAATCCAGGAATTCTGGAAAAGAAGTGTGGTATAAAAAGTTTTATACCACTCTTCTTTCCCAGCAATATGAAAAACTATGTTTAGGGAGCAATAACATTCTCTACATGTGTTATGGGAATTGCAAACCTTTTGCCTTCAATACATAATCATTCAAAAACAGTTAAAGCCTTTCAAAAAAGCTTTGTTTTGTCATGCTCTCATTCTATTACATTTAGAACCAAGATTTAGCGTGACAAACAATAATAACAGAGGAATATTTCATCACGTCATTGTATGGAATGTAGCATGAACAGTACATTTTGAATAGTGGTTAAATAGTATATTAAACATATAACCTTAAGATAGCATTATTTAATATAACATTTCTTCAATGAAAATTAGTTTTAGCTATTACCTAAGCCTTTTGAATCTAAACCTAAGTCCTATGTGTAGCTGTAAGGTTTTTATATGTATATACATTCACACATGATTACCTTTCCTCCCGCTGAAATTATAAAGAAAGGTAGTTTGCGGAGTACTTGGCTGTGAACAGCATGCACATGGAGTGAACTCTGAACTGCTCAGCGGGGCGTTCGGCCTGTCTGTAGTCAGCCAGGGCTGCAGCGCCGGAGTGGGGTGGTAGGCCGGCCAGCACAGACCTCTGGGGGTCAGAGTACCGCAGCCTCTCCTACCCTGTGGTCTCTGTGGTGTGTGGAGTGGCTCCAGCACTACTGCCTTTACCTTTCAGCAACCGGCCTCACACAGGCACCAGCAAACACACTCTTCAGCCCAGAGAACACACCAGCAAAGAGCTCTCAACACCCTGGAGAGGAGACACATAACCAATAGCATCCAAGTCATTGAGGCCACAGCTGAATCTACTGTCTGGTTCAAGGTTAGGCACAATTTTCCCTTTTTGTTGATTTTCACACCTTTAAATTAAATATGAAAAACGACCCTAGTAAGGATTAAGTGGTTACAGAAAAGAAATAAAAACATCTCTAGTATTTTAACATAAAAGTATTAAATAACTGTGGATATGTTTTAATGTGCTCAGGAAGAGGAGCAGATTTTGCCTAAATAATGGTTTAACAGTTTTTTTTCTCAAATTAATATTGAAAGCACATATTGAAACTCTTAGGCCCCAAAAGTGGTTTAAACACCTGAACAGATTGACTGATATCACACCAAGGGGATCAAATACGAAGTATTCTTTCAGTTTTATACTTTCAGATCTCAGATTTAGTTTTAATCCTGAGATCTGAAATGACTATTGAAAATATTTAGAAAGGTAGGCATCCCAGACTTTTGAGTGACAGTGCCGCTTGATTTGTAAAGGGTTGAGCTCCAATAAAACGTGATGATATTTTAAAGAGCATAATTGAAGGGTTTGGATCTAAAATGCACTGAACACCACTTTCATGGCTTTCTTTTTATATATTCTTTATAAACATGACTGTAAGTGAGGCTTACACATTGCATAAAATATATAAATGCTATTATTATTTCTAAAAATGTAATTTTGGAAAATTTGTGTCAGCTGGTTTGTGTATTTTTTGGCAAAGTTCTACACATGCAAAATTGTTACAAATGAATATACACTAATTATGAAATAGAGCTAGACTACATACTGATGAAGTAACACTCAGATCAAATTTTCTTAAGTATGATCAGTCTGATGAGTGAACTACAGCACTATTCAGCTCCACTCAGAAACATCTGCTGGGCAGAAGAGTCTCTTCCAGGTTTCCCCCAGAAGGTGGTGATGTTGTGCTAATCAGGACACACTCAGGGTGACTGATGGTTAAATAAGTTCCAGTCTCCACTGCCAAGATGAGAATGAGTTCACATTACACTTCGTTCATTCATGCAGCAGCTGAATGAGAGCCCTCAACGAGAATATCACCGTGTCCAGTTCATTTATTACTATTATGTTCTAATTCAAAAGTCGTCTTCAAACCTAACATCACCATTCAAGTGAAAGTCATAATTTTATTTGAAGGATTCAGTTCAAATTAAGTAACCAAAAACTTTAAGCGAAACAGTCATAATATACTGTTTTAGAAGTAGTTCCAAGAGGTATAAGTTCTGATTATTCACAAAATGTATTTTTTCAAATCTTCTTACATTTACTTAAAACGGAATGCACCATAGATATTTAGTTAGATTTATCATTTAATTTAAGGTTTTTAAATTCAGCTTTTTACTTACTGCAGTAGAAACAAACTTCATTCTCTAATTTTAGAAAGAATGATTTTAACTGAAATTCTTCTAAAAACATAATTCTTAAAATATTAAGACAAACTGTTAAGGCAGAGCATCTATTTTTTTCTTAAGAAAAAAACCCAAAATCTTTGTGTTTTAATTTAATGGCTGGTGGTTCTTTATACACACGAGTAATAATCAGGCCTGCAAGGCTGAGGCAGTAGAGCAGGGGAACACCAACAGTTTACTGTTAAATAGCTTCAAAAGTAGCTGAAAGGAAATGTTAATCTCAAAATTTTGGCCCCTTGCATGTATTATTTTTATTATTTTCCTGACTAACATGCTTGCTGTGTGAAGGGCAGTGGAGCTGTGTGGTCCTCTCCCGGCTCGCTCTTCAGCGGACAACGATGTGGTCAGAGGGGCTGGGTGGTGGTCAGAGCAGAAGAGAAACCCCGCTGTGCCGAGTGACTGTGAAACACACACACACACACACACACTGGGACCCAGAGTGTGCACTGAGAGACGTGTAGATTCCAGCCTGTCTCCACCAGCTCCCTCCTCCACCAGCACTGGCAGATTTAACAGCTTTCATCATGTAAATCACCACCATCGCAGACCACTGATTTGAATATCTAAAAGTAATGTGCCTCTTATGATAGATCTTCAATATGTTCACACTATATCATGGATTTCAGGAATTGGAAATGATGTGTATGTTTTTTTTTTCCTCCCTCTTTTTTTCAGAAGCATCTTGATGTATTGCATAGATGAAATAAATGCTGCTCATTCGCAAGACGCCGAGGCTCCAAAATGTATAAAACACACTACTGCTAAAATGTAAACATTCGAAAACATATATTTATTCTGATGTGAAATATGCTGGGGACGTGGCTTGAACTCTCATAGAGAGTATTTAAGAAAACAAATGCTTAAAATACATGAACGCGGCTCCTGTTCAAGTCATCATCATTGTGCTGACTCTCAGTACTTGCCATTTATAATTACATAGATGTGGATATTGTGGCATTTCATTAAAAAAAAAAAAAAAAATGATTCTACCTGTCCTGAAGGGCAATGATGACATCATCTTAGACTGAGAGTTCACAAAAGGCCACATTTAACTCAGAAATGATTGTCTACAGATATATCACGACACACATTAAATGTGTGAGTATAAAGAACCTCCACACAATGTAAAGTTCATTATGTAAATGAAAGGTCTTTCCTAGAACCATCTAAACAAGCCAAGAACCATTTAAGATCCTTGATTTAAAAGAGTTGAATATGAATGATTTTATTCAGAAGTATGAAAAATTCAAAAATGTGCTATTGCAAATAACCAAGTGCAATTGTGACTTTATTAAGGAATGTAGTCTGGATCCGACCCGGACCTGTGGAAGGGGAGAGGGCGTCTCCTCTGGCCTTGGATCAGGCTGAGTCATAGCACCGAACTCAGGCCTCTAATCTAAAGACCACTGAGGGGTCGGAGCCCAACCAAGCCTGCAGTGCAGCCAGCTCACACAACAGCCTGTCATTACAAAAAGCCATAAGAACAAAGCAGATGAAAGGAGCATTATATCTGTGAACAATCTCTAGAATCTCAAGGGAGGGGTCTTTCAAGGGGGATTTCCAAAACCTTTTTAAAATAGGCTCATCTCATGGTTAGACGATGTGTACTTATGAGTGGTGGGATTTCGGATACGTGTCCTCAGAACAGATGTGCTTTAGCCACTCCGGTCAGGCTGTGTTGCCTTGGTGAAGTGACACAGGAACAATTTCTCTGTTACTGCTGGTGTTACTTTATTTAGTCCACATTATATTAGGAAACAAAAGTAAAGTAACAGTTACTTTATAATAATACGTGCTTAAACTTTCATTCAAGACTGAAAATGCCTCTTTAGAAAGGCCCAAACTAAACTGCTGCCGTGTTGAATGTCAATGGAACAAGGCTTATTATTCAGTCTTTAATCTTAAGACATATTAATCAAAACCACGATGAATGAATTGGTGAATGAATTGGTATGAATTATTTTATGCATCGATCAGCCACAACATTACAACCACTGAGAGGTCAAGTGAATAATATTGTCTGGTTACAGTGGCTCCTGTGAAAATATGGTATATATTACATAGCAAGTGAACAGTCTAATGTTTTGGAAGCAGGAAAAATGGGCAAGCATAACGATCTGAACAACTTTAACAGGGACCAAATTGTGATGGCTAGAACTCTGTTTCCAAAACAGCACATCTTGTTCTTAGTATGCGGTAGTTAATACCAACCAAAAGTGGTCCAATTAAGGAGAATAAGTAAAGTGGCAACAGGGTCTGGGCTGCCCAGGATCCAACTAATGCACAACTATTCTGATCCCACAGAAGAACTACTGCAGCACAAACTGCTGAAAAAGTAAATGCTGGCTATGACAGAAAGATGTCGGAACACAGTGCATAGCAGCTTACTGTGTATAAGGCTGTGTAGATGCAGACCGGTCAGAGTGCCCATGCTGACCCATGTCTACCACACGATAGTTTAGGACAAAACCACTAGAGGCAATTTCCGACAACATCAGGGCTGGTATTCACAAAGCAGTCATAAGCAGGACTGATCTTGGGTAAGATTCCTCCATATTTCTGATAATCATATCACAAAAACCAGTTCTATATCAGCACTCCTACTCCTAAGGCGGTATGCTAATATAGACCTAAAACAGCTGGCTACAGCATTCAGCAACAAGGTGAAATTTTGTTTGGTTGTATAGCTCACAGTAAATCTTACTGTGTCCTAAACCACATTGGCAAGTCTGCACCACTTAATGAACCTGGATGTGGTTTGAGTGGGTTGGGGAAAGCTTTGGTGATGGATTTACAGAAATGACTATTGACATGACATGTTGTGTAAGTCAGATTTTGTTTTGCTAGGCCATTTAAAGGGTTATTTATTGCGGGACAGCGAACAGAACGTAAACACCAAGGGAATGCAAAAATGTCCCGTTCGTGCTATTTTCAGATACTGTGTGCAAAACTGCCTTAACTTAAACACCTCTATCAACTTCACAGTCTAACTAATCTACCGAGGGCGTGCTCAGCATTGGTTCCAACACTGCTTGCTTCAGGACCACCTGTTAAAAGAAATAGAGCATTGCTGATTTTTTTTGAGCTTGTGGCCTGTTTCTTGTCAAGCATCAAGACACCCAGGTGCTCACTGGTGTATTTGTGCTCCGGGCTTTGGAAGGCAGCTACAGCTCTGTTTGGCAAACTACTTCGAAGAGGTGTCAAATATCGAGAACCAGCTTCAAATGCCAAGCTAAGCAAAAATACTTTTTTTCCTCTTCACTTCTTTCTGAAGAAAAGGTATGCTATTCCATCTTGGCTGTTATTTTCATATAATTAGTCAGGCTGTGAGTGAAAAAATATATTCTTTGCCTCATATGCTTTGGTAGGCCTGGCTGGCTGGAGGGCCCGTTCATTAGAGTGAAGGATGTGGAAGCGGCAGTATCATTATGTGTCCTTACTTTATTCACTTAGCAATTAGCCATGTCTTCGTGTTTAATGTGCAAAAAAAACCTTTTGTTCCAGACAAAGTTACACATTCTTCGCAGACAGAAAGAAGCACGAAAGGAAAAACAGATATCTGGAGACATCATGAATTCCTAGAGTAAAATTAATATCAAAGGCACATTGTGCTGTGGTCCTCCAAAGCGGCAAGAATGTACTGTGAAAGTTAGGACAAACATTCGATTTCTTAAACTGTTTGGTTAAGAGGGAGGGAAAATCTCTCATTTTTCAAGGTTCCCTAATGAGTACTATTCCGGAACAGAGCTCCCCAACTTATATATCACGCCACTGCCTGAGATTATTCCTTCATGAAAAAAGATTCAGAGGACTGGTTTACCAAACACAGACTAAGCCTAGTCTCAGTCAAAACTGCAGTGTAACCAAGGACTTCAATGTATTCCGAAACCAGTCTTGAAGATAGCCTGGTAAAACGATGCTGAGAGTGATTTATTCTAAGACTGGCCTGGTAAAAGGCTGAGTAATAAACACTGCTAAAGTGATCACATTATGATGCAGTTATTCCGCTGCATGCACGCTGAGGAAAAGTGCCGTAATTAAGTGAATCAGATTACATTAATCATGCAGCTTCTTTGTGCCAAGAATAATGGGAATCTGAAGCATGCATTAAAGCCCAAACAAGATCTGTTGAATTCTTCTGTTTTTTATGTATTCAGTTTGTTGTACTGTTGATAACAAACCTAGCGAAACAAATCTTGCTACAAAATTCAAGTTTCAGCAGATTCCATTTCCAGCAGTTTCAGAGGTCTGACTTCCCAAGGGGTGTCCAGGGGTTGGCCTGGGGTGGCGCCTTCTCAGAAATTTTATTGGCCATTACATGTAATCCCCACTGCTGCTGGTAGTTGATTTGTTATTAGGTTGTCAGTCTCAGATGGGACTTTATTTGAATCAAGACAACGTAGATTTTGGTTCTTTGCATATATTTAACTCTAAACTACATGTCTTAACTTCACCAGAAGTGGTGAGACTCTGTCGGCAAAGAGGAACATTTCTGTGGTGAGGTGTTTTTGCATGAGCAAAAAAGCTTGCAGTGGCAAAAACAAAAACTTGTGTACCAGATGGACAGTATAAAGGACAATGTGCTGTGCAACCAGACTAAAACCAGTTTAGTCTGGTTTAACTTCATAACTTGCTGTTTGTTTCTGCATTAAATGCTATAAAGACATTTTTGCCGTAAAAGTATTTTTGATCTCAGGGTCAAATGTCAAATTGCTCTCCCCCCCAGAACTGATCCCGACACCAAGGCTACCTCAGAAATATCTAATTTTACAGTGGTCTCCTTACAATTCTGTGGTTAGTCTCTGAATACAGGCCTTTTTGTCAGGGAGCTTATCAATAGATATTAGACCCATAGAACTCACACACCCACTCATTTTCAAGTCAAGTCAAGACAAGCCTGAAGCAGACAGGCTCTGCTTGGATAGGGCGCTGTGTTTATATCCCCTCTCTCAGCCCTTGCTCCAGAATTCTTATCATTCTATATCAGAGCTCTATGAAAGGCCGCTTTATTCAATAACTTCTGTGTAAATCATTCCTTTATCAGCCACATCACTCCAAAACAGAGAGAAAGCATTTAAAAGCCTGCACTCATCTGTGATCCATTCAGCGTGCTGGACATGTTTATTAGACAGGTTATTTAAGCCTGGGTCCCGCTCCGCTCGGGCTTTACAGAAGAACCCTCCAGAGGATCTCTCCCAGAACTTCTCTCCACTATGCACACACTGTCTTGGCTTGACTGAACCGCTCCACCAGTGCCTGCTTATCTTATGGGAAGTCGTTTACAGTTGAAAGCACACAGCAAGGGCCGAGACGTCAGGAACATTTCAGGACTCTCAGTGCAAAATGCCAGACAAAGTCTGATTCAACGCACGATACAGTCAACGTTAGGAAATCTGTCTTAACGAAACTGATATCCAGCTCAAGGAATATCTTTTAGCCTCGGCTCATGTTTGGAATATTACATACAAGTCTAGTTGTCATAAAGGCGAGATGAGGCACGCTTCGGAAAGCTATACAAAGCAGAAAACATGACAAGCAGTACAAGTCACTGAAACTGACCATAAATATGAGGACACTTTACACTTTCCTTCCTATCCTTCAAGCATATTGTTCTGTTTATCACAGACTCCTCTTCCTTGTATGAGTGCTGAGTTTCACAGCCTGTAGCTCTGACCGGTGAGTCCAGGCTACATTCACATTACAAGCTTCATTCAACTTATTGCTCAGATCCAAACTTTTTACCTTGATGGCTCTCATGTGTGTAAGTGACCCATGGCCGAACCTGGACAATGAAACAGCCCACACGTGTAAATCAGTAACGTCACATGAGCTCATAAATGATGACAAGTGAACGAGTGAGCCACACAAACCTTGATTGCACAGCTCATGAGTGCTGAGCAGCTTTCAGCTGTACATGCTTAGGGGAGAAGGTGAAAAGGCCACTGCAGTATTTACTGGCTGGAAGTTCAGGTGAGTTAATGCTTCTGAGCTGCAGGACATGAGAGGATGACATAACGTGCATATTCAGTAGACAAAAATGTACATGTACATCTCATTGGGGTCAAACAACCATGAATACACAGCCAGTCTAGGACCACATCTGAAAGTGGCTCAGATCAGGTTTGTGTGTCCACACAGTTCTGTGCTGCATTAAGAGAAATAGTTGATGTGTTTGGTGACTGAAGTTTGTTCCTTACTTTTTTCCCCCACCAGAGTTACAACATGGAACAGTTTGGAAATGATAAATCTACACAGTTTTTCCCTCATCAAAAGGGATGCCAAGGCATGTTTGGTGTTTTAAATTGGAATAGGAGTAATGAGGCTAACATAGCTAATGAAATTTTTTACCACAATTGGCACTTTGCAAAGTGTATCTATGTCAATTTCTCAAGCAACAGGTAATAGACTTTCTGATACTCTTCAGTGTGCTTTTATCTATAAAGTATAGATCTAAAAGCACAGAGAAAGTCCAGGCTTCAGGAGGCCTGTTCATTTGGTTTAATGTAATGTTCCCTTTTCCATTTTTCTACATGACTGTATGTCATACAGTGTCAGAAACCACATCACAGTTCGATGTGGTTTGAGGCAAGTGTGTGATGATTGAGGCATGCAGTTTGCACAATGTTAATTGGTGAGTGTAAGCTTCCATTACTTAGCGACATTAGTCTCATGCCTTCAGTGCAAAACCAAAGAAGTAAACTTCACACACCGAGCATGCCTTGGTTAATCGATTACAATTAAGAGTATTAAGAATTAAGAAGGAAATTGTGGACATTTGACTGTGGTGCCAAACTATTTTCACATCTGGAGGAGAACTGCCTCACATTGTGTGGATGGAGTTTCATGTTATGACTCTCATGGGAGCTACTCACTGGGCGTGTGAAAACACAAGCACCTGTTCAGCCGATGCCACAATTTTAAGGTCAGCACTGCCCTAAACTATTCACCTGGCGGTCCAGCTCCACACGGCTGGCCAGTCGCACACGCTGGCTGTTTTAGTCACTGAGGTGTGAAGTTGCAGCTGTCTCCAGGATTCAAGAGGTTGCTATGTTTCTCCCAGTGACTCACTTATGGGAAAGTTGCACCCACGTTGGGAAGAGCTGATTGGGCATGAGCATTTGAGTAGAACCAGCCGTCTGCTGCAGTGACTGGGGCTGAAGAAAAAAGCCGCCCCCATTCAAGGAGTCACACGTTTTATTGGCTCATAATTAATGCCTTTGCTGCTTTTCCCAAGTGGCCTTCGGCCTCCCTCAGAGACTCCGAATTAGTCAGTGCCGTGCCCCTGATTTACGAGGCACTTGCAAGAATCTGCTTTGTGTTTCAGACTTCACAGCAAGAGAGAGCTTACTGTATGAGAGTCATTCAGCTAGCATGACAGGCACACTTCATTCACGTTATCTCAAGATGAAACAAGGGACTGTTAAAAAAGAGGGAGTAAAGACTTCGCCTTTAGCAGCACGACTTGGGGTAACGTTAGGTCATGACAGTGTATTCTTTCCCACTACACACTTACTTCTACTGCACTAACTCATGCCTGCACTTCTACTGACATTTCTCGTAGAAATGAACCTCAGCGAATGAGGTTTGGTGACACAGGATATTTTTGAAAATAAGGGTTCCTGAATTGTTCCTGGCCTGGATGTAAGTTTCTTACAAACCCTTTACATCACGTGGAAGGTTCCTTAAACCGTAAAAAAGGTTCTTCACTCTCACAAGTCAAATGAACAAAAATAATTTGGAAGGTAATTGGAAGGTTCCTCTTCCTTGGAAGTGATTCTTCTATAAGCAGCCATTTCTGCAACTTTATTTTTAGCATGATCTCAGAATTATGAGGCAGCTGCTATCAAACCAATAAACCAGTCCCAAAACCAATATCTGGCAGGCCTTAGTAAACAGTGATGTCAGGGGAGCCGCCATGTCTACTGTAAATAAAGATTGTTGAACCTCACAGGAAGGCCATGGTGAGACTTGGTGCACATAAGTGGAACCTAATAAAGTCTGGGACAGGACGTCCACTGCGCATTACTCCTGAGCTTTACTGGGTCGCCAGTGGAGGACGTCCAAAACCAGGATTACAGCTTTTCTCCTAACTTGAACCGCTCGCTATTGACATTGTAATAAACAATTTATAGCTGGCATGCATCCAGTATTTCCATTTTTCCTGTGGTTATGCTGTACCTGCCACAGAAACAAAATGATACTCAAAATGATTCATTCCCATTTTTTTCTGCAGTTCCTTTATGACGTTTGTGCGGGTTTTAATTAATTTTTATGTGACCATTTTCCGATCTCTCCTTAAACCAGTCCCTATTTTTACTGTGCCTTTAAAGCTGATACAGCAATATGCAAAAGTTTGGGCACCTGAGATCAAATGACATGTTCTGCTGATTTTCTAAGTGAAAGTACAGAGAACAAACACAGTTCTGCTCATTTTCTGAATTTAAAATATTGGGGAAAGCCAAACCAAAACAATGTTCAAGCTGTTCACGATGTTCAGGCTTTTACATATGGCTGTTTATGTATTGGCCTCAAACAACCCTACTAAATATAATGTGAGCGGGTAAGGCTAAACTGCTATAAGCTGAATAGGCAGAAATGTGTTGATTTTTGTGACATCACAAAAGGGGTTACTCTTGCAATTTAGATTGCAGACATGGACAGTGTGAACTAAAGGGAAAGATACTTGCTATTTTCTTTTGGATCTGAGGTGCATTTATGATGTTTGTGTGGGTTTATGTACTAAAATAGCCATAAAGATGATTCCATAACCTCTGTTACTTTAGAAATAAACAAGATATTTTTGTTGCTGAACATTCAGGACTGTGTATGTATGTAAATTGCCTCCTTTCTGATTGATTGGTGTGTACTGTGCCTCATTCAAAAAGAGGTCCAGAACTCTTCATATACCTCCGGAGTGTATGGGCAGAGCTACCCTACTGCAGGAGTAATAGGTATTTAGAAATGCATTGTTTTTGTGTCATTCACTGTGAAGCGAATGGCATATTTTGAAACTTCAACAGTGTTTGCATGCTACGTTAAACTATCAATTCAAAAAACAAGGCAAATTCAATTATATGGGTCCTTTAAACCATTGAAAGGGTTTAAAAACTACATCAGATTCTTTGATTAAAATTGAGTTTGGCTTTCCGTGTTTTGGAAAAGTTAATATTAATATATTTCAAAATGCACCAGTTTCGTATTTTGATTACATCTGGAAACTATTCATATGGAGGGAGTGAGACAGTATCCTCTCAGCATTCCACTTTATTTCAAAACAACAATTAGGCGAGCGGAAAAAACGAGAGAAAATTATGCACTCTCTGTGCGTGTGATGCCGCTGCAGGACACAAGCAACATTTCTCATTTCACATAGACTTCAATAAATCATGCAGCCAATGCAATCCCACCCCTCACCCCTCCTTAAAGACAGGCTCTGACTGAGCTTCGTCATTCTATGCTCCCATTTTCTGACTCCACTTTTATTGCTGCTGGTGTCTGCATTTTAAATCCTGCTGCTTCGTGCTGGACATGTTAGCCTCCATTACAAGCAGTGCTGCTGATTACAGGCCAGATGAAATCTCAAGGGGGAAGAGCGAGAAATTTACAGCACGACTGGAATGCAGTCGCTAAATACTTGGATCGCAATTACAATACAGAAGTGAATCAGTGTTTGCTCAGTCCAGAGCAGAACTGGCTCACATACTGGATCACGTCCTAGTGATGATAAAGTGTGGAGATCCTTCCAGACACGAAAAGGCAATCAAGCCATCAGTAATCCGAGAGTGGCTTTGTTGCCAGTCATTAATTATCAGTGTAATCAAAACCAGTTCAGGAAAAAACTGTCTGAAAATGTTCTGAATGTGTCTAAAGCTATGAGCTTATGGACATGGAGCCAGAAGAGCACATACTACGCATACCCAAAGAACAATAATTCTATTGATAGAAGAAAATTTTTAATATAAATAAAAACACGCTCCAGGTGCTTTATCTTCTGTGTTTTACATAACAGACGCAAGACTTAACACTGAGAAGGGAGTAACACGGTAAACATAAGACAATGGATGGTTTTCTACAGCAGTTTTCTGTTCCAGCTCCCAATACACCAGGGCCAGCTCAACAAAGAAATAAAAATTACCTGGCTTGGTTAAGTTGGAATAAAACCCCCCAAAAAACGAAAAAACAAACAAAAAAAAATGTGGCTTGGCCACAATGTCTCCAAGAACTAGGCCGGAACCCAGTAGCTTGTGCAATGATCTGATACAATCTGACAACTAATAGAAAGCCTTAGAGAAGTCATCTTACTATCATAATAGTGTGTGGGAGGTTTCTCAAACCCACCATAGAAATGTACTGTACTCTAAACTACCGCAACTTCGGAGAGGTAAAATGATCATTCAGCTTTCACATTTGAGCACATCACAAACTTCGGAGAAGGTAATCCGTCATACGTTCAAAAGCTCCAAACCATAACCACTGAACTTAATGTGTAAGTTAACATAAATAAACAATTACCCTGATACTCTGCTTTTGTTTTGACAGATCATACTACAATAGTTCCTCTCACACAGCTGCACGAGGACCAATGTGAGATCCCTCAGATCTAAATGAGGTCGAGCCACGTTTACAGGTTCCTACTGCTCTTGTTCCAGCTGTTTGTTTTCATAGCTCCGCTGTGACACACTCTCTGTCGCATTGGCTCCCATCTGTCAGCTCCCATTAGAGTGCAGGCCTTGTCCAACAGCCCACAGCACTGACTGAAAGCTGATCATGCTGCACCTCTGCAGTGTACAGGAATGTAGAAGTGAGGACCGAACAAAGATCTTTTAACATCAGGCGGCTTTTTTCCATCTAGGTGATGGCTGCACAACTAAAACGTATGGAGTGATACATTCAAAGCTCGGATTACATCCTACCTGGAACACAGACGTCTGACACACACGTTTGAACTGGTGACAGTAAGAGGATGAATGAAGGAACTCAGAGGGTCTCTGCGAAGGGAAAGGAAACCGGCCTCTGGCAGAAAAATAAGAATAATAAACAGTTGTTTAATGCACACCACATTGTAAATACACTCAGACTGGTGGAGTGTGGGCATGCCATGCTTTACTGAGCTTAAATAAAGGGTATTACCTAATTTTGCTTGTGGTGGATTTGTAAACGTTTCAGGTTTTGGATAAAGGAGGATGTGCTTTCCTGCCTGGCGACGAAACGCTCAAAGGTATAAGAGCTGAAGCATGGAGGCTCATGATGCAAAGCAGGTGCTTATGATTTTATATTCAAACAAGCATTACACGTCACTCTGCTGAAGAGTTCCAAGTCTTCCTCTGATTTACTCTGTATTATAGCGTCATAAACACATGAGTGGACAGGACAGCTTTAGGTGCTAAACCAGATGTGTGAAGTTTAAGCGGCTATGAGAGGGGAGGGGGGTGTGGGGGTGGACAAAAAACTGATGCCAACTGGCAGGTCTATTTCTTTTTGCTTCATTTACTTTCTTTCACTTTCTTACTCTTTCTGGATTGGGAACTGAAGTAGATCTACTCACTCTGGACATACAACCTCTAACTGCAAGATCTCACATTAAAGTTGGTGATTTTACAAAGATTAGCTCTCTGCCAAGCCCCGGACTGAACTGACCGGGAGACCAAAAACACAGACTAGATGCTGACGGGTTTGTTGTTAAATTAGTTTCACTGTAAGTTGGAATGAGGGTCGGGGGAGGCACATGGTTTTTACAGATAACCAGATCAGCTCTCCTGCCAACAGTAGTGAGCTATAATTCAAAGCAGTGATGACCTGACAAGGCCTCCAAGCCAGCCATGAAAGCACATAGGCTGTGACAAGGTGTGCTTGTGGGACGCTCCCCCAGCCGAGGCTCATAAAGCATGGGCCATGTGGGGCAGGGGGGCTGAGGACCCGCAGCCAAACCTCACATCCAGCCAGCCTCTGTTTGGCTTGTCTCTATGAGGGGGCGGTAGCAAGGGGGACAGGTCACTGCACATACACACATATGGGGAACTGCTGCTGTATTGCTGTACACTGCAGGGCAAGTCATGTTTTCCATGTGTGGTCAGTTTGCACAACCCCCACCCCCCCCAAAAAAAAACAAAACAAATAATTTAGAGGGATATTCTGGCAAAAAAAATCTCCAATTCTCTCTTATCCAAATGTTGTCAAACCGGCCAAAACATGTTTGATGTTGCACTTAGTACAGGACACGTTAAGCAACTAAAAATGGAAGCTTTTAACCACCAATTAGTAATGTAAAAAAACACTTGTCCATCACACACTATGATATTAATGTAATTTCTGAGCTGCATGAAACTACGTGAAATATTAAATGGATAAAAGTATGTCAAATCTTAAAAACAGCAGTAGCAGTCCCCTCAGAATTTTGTTCGCACATTTAAGATTTTATTAACGACAGCAGATTATGTGTCAGAGAGCATCTGCGATTATTTAACTCAGCGAGGTTTAAAGCAAGTGTGTGATTTATACATAAAGAATTTTGTTTTAAACACTTTAGTGTTGTACCTCCAGTGCAAAACTAACGAAGTGAGCAATACACACCAAACATGCTAAGGCTGATGCAGCCCTCATTTGACTACATTTGGGTTGGGAGTTTGATAATTTAGCTCAAAAACAGGACTTGAAGGTGAATCAGGTAAAAGTGCACTGTTTGTATACTACTGCTCAAAAGTTTGGAACCTGAAAAATTTAGAAATCATAGAAAACACATGGACACGTGTAAACATGGACTCTAAAGTTATGCTAGCCCCCTTCAACTTCATAGGCTTTGAGGAAATATAAAGATGAAGATGTGAATGAACATGAAATTCAATAAACAAAATTAACATCCAGAATGTTATTTCAAGTCCGAGATGAATAGATAACATGCGGTATTTACAGTAAATACTGAATATAACATGTAAATAAAACACTGAATAGTAAGAACACATTCTGGCAGCTAGATTATGCTATTTTCACCTACACTGTATACTTTATAAGCAAATAAGAAAAGTATATGGCATTATAACTATGACAAGTGATTGCAAACTTTTGAACAGTAAACTGAAACCCGGGGTGCTCTCCTCTCTGCAGGTCTATGGTGGATTTGAGGGACACTAACTGAGTAAGCAGACGTAGGAGTGGAGAGAGTGAGTGTGTAATAAAAGGAAATAAAAGGCAAGCTGTCAGATCACTTCAGCGCCTGTAAATCTCACTCGAGCTCCTCCGAGAAAAGGCAGGATTCCTCACAGTAATTTACGAGGATACACACGGTGATATCCTGAGCTTACTGCACAAACAGATAACACCTTGAAATATCATAGAGGATATCACATACCAACGTTTATAGGGTGGTGATAGAAAGATGTGTGCACATTAAGGACATTAAGGATGATCATCTAGCGCCGCAGGTTCATATTTAACAGGCCCGTCCGGGTATAATCAGGTTAAGCAAAAGCAAACCAAAGCAGGAGGAAGAGAGTGGCAGTGGAGAGCAAATCAGACCCTGTCACCAGCAATTTTTCATGGCAGTTTCCCTTTCAATAAACCGAGGGAGCACGTTGCAGGACAGCTCGTGTTTGTGAGTTGTGGCAGGACACGTCAGCTTTAAGGCAAGCCGACAATCCTGAGATAGACACGTCACTCTCAATTGCTGCTGTAATGCCTGGAGTGTCACTCAGACCAGTGGCACCCTGAGCATGACAGCTCCAATCCCCCAGAGGGCATTGTGATCAAACATTCGAACGTGGAGGAAACACCAGGCAGTTTGATTTCAATTCGTTTCCACACCACCAGCCAGGCCCGTCTCTTTTTTCCCCTCGGAGAAAATGAAGAACTCTACAGCTTCTGACTGCAGGCAATTGCCTTAAGTCCCAAATTATTTGCAACCTGGGACAACACTCCAACGACAACCAAGATGGAACAGACACAGTAGTGAAATGCGACCTGTGAGATCAGGAAAGCGTATTTTTGCCAGCTGCATCCTTTTATAAAACAATGATGCTGGTGTTTATTTGATACCTATGCTTGGTAAACCTCAGCAGGCCTTACTTTAGGAGCAGGCAAAAAAAAAAAAAAAAAAAAATTGTGGAAAGTGAGGTAATGTGCTGCTTACAATTTCATGGTTTATTTATATTGTGGTCCTCCTCTTCAGCAGATTTTGATAATTCAGAGCTGAAATCTTTTTGGTGCTGTATTGTTTTCATTATACAGTGGAAGGAAGCAAGTCAACCTTATCTGGTAAAGACTGCCTATGCTCAGCAGTGCCTCCTCATTGCAGGAGACAGGCCAAGAAGTCCATGCAGTACGTTTCATTATACATTTCATTACAGACTTTAAGGGTTAACGGCCCTGACAATTGCAACGCTGGTGCTGAAAGCGCCTCCGAGGCTGCCAAGTTAAGGTGACCACAGACTTGTGGAAGTACCTCAGTCACTTCATTATCACTCGAAAAGGCAGCTTTCATTAAAGCGCACATGGTGATGAAGGCCTTATTGGAGCCAGACCTTCAGCATGTCTATAGCGTGATATCCGCAAATAAACACAGGGGCCAGCGCCCAGCTCTGCTAATGTGATATGTAGACAGCACTCCTTCACTGCTTTTGTTCGGAGTAGTTTATTTTCTTTAAAATGGGCTGCAAATGCTTTACTCACGTAAGAAAAAAGAGAATGACACAAAAAGTAACAAGAATAAAAAAAATATATATATCAAAAGTGTGTAACATATAGAACACTGGAGAGAAACAATCCATTCTCTCAGAAAAAAAAAATGGAATATGAAAATACATCAAAAATGCCCTTGATAACACTGTAAACGTAACCATAACTATTTAATGGACGTCATCCTAAAAATCTCCAAAATCTGATTAAAAAACAAAAAAGTGAATGTAATTTACTGTAAAGTAAAATGTATTCCAACTAATACTGACTCATGTCCATTGGTTCACTTATCATGAAATGTTCACACAATGTAAAAGGGTGTCAGGCGAATGTGAACGTTTTCATTTGAAAGATATTAACAAAAAAAAAAAATCAAATGAATTACAAAAGTCAATCTAATAGCTGAAAAAAAAGGGAAAATTTCGAGAACAACTCAAAGGCGGAATGGCGACTCCCTTGGCAGTGGCAAGACATAAACAGGCGCCAACAAAAAGTCCCGCTGCCTGCATTCCTGCCAGCCTACACAGCCTGCAACTCTTCCTCCCTAAACGAACAGAGCAGCAGGGCTGGTAAACAGGCCTTCAGGCAGGCTGCAGAAACGAGGCGCTGCGCGCGGAGCTCCAGCGGTGGACGGACAGATGAGGTGAGAGAGGCGCGGTGACACGCACGGCTGTTTCTGCACTCCTCTGCTGCATCCCTCCATCACTTCCTCTCCCTGCTCTTCAGCAAGCCAGGAAAGTCATGCCGCTCCTGCGGTAGGCACTCTGTCAGAGGAAGAGAGGAGGTAGAAGGGGGGAGAGGGGAGGGGAGATCTGTTATGAATTAGCACTCCAGCTCCACAGAGGCAAGAGGCAGGCCCTTGTTTTCCGGTTTTGTAGACAACACAGGGTGGAATGTGAGGCTTTTTTCTTTTATGTTTAATCTAAGTATTTCTGGTTGTGTGGGTTATAAGACACCAATCTAGTCTACTGAAAAAGTGAGACACAAAAAAAAGCATGGTCGAGTGTGGTTAACAAGTGGTTTATGGATCTATTTTGAGGAACTTGCGGACTTAGTTGAATTATATCACTGAGGCAGCGTGCAGCACAGCACGGGCTGCGTGAACAGTTAATAGAGAATAGGGCCGTCGGGATCACCCCATCAAATTTGACTCCTCAATTAAAAATGAGTTCACTAAAAACGTACGTTCTTTCTGAATCAGTAATGATTACTGATTTGAAATTCTCTTAGCTCTCAGCACTCCCTTCCAGTAAAAACCAGCCTTATGGACATGGACAACATTCAGATATTTAACAGAAATGTAATCATTCTGTTACATTTTTTCAAATTAGTTTTTTTTTTCCTCCAATTTTGGAAACTTTGAATGGATTTGTTGCTGCCCAGTTAAGTCTGTTTGTATCATTTGAGCTTTTAAAAACTTGCTCAAATAATTATCAAAATAATTGGTTGATCACTCAGTTACAAATATAATAAATATCAACAGCTAAACTAGAAGATAATACATAAAACAACTAAAGATGTCTTTAGTTGAATTGAAATCATATCACAATTGTCCTAATCATCAGTTTTGTAGGAAACCAGAACTTATACTTAATGTAATACATGATAACTCAAATACTTCTCAGCTACTTTGCTATGCTGTCTTAACATGAGGTTAACACTTCTTCTCCACAGTCACACAGCACCATAACCACTTCAGCCTGTTGGTAATAATACATGGTCACAGTGACATAATTACATTTATTTAAGGGTGAAGTTCTGGACCACGCAATAGTACCAGCAGAAAAAATGAAAATAAGACTTTTTATGAATAAAACCATACTGTTAGGTCACCGCATGCCCAGCGCTAGGATGAAGGGAAAAACCAAGCGCTTAGCTTGTAACGAGTAACATAAAAATACAAGAAGATGCAATGTGTGAGGGTCTTTTGACAGGTTGTTGTGGTTCCACCATCACACCACTAATTATTCTTACTTAGCCACAGAGGGAAAAAAATCCACTGCATTAAAAAAAAGAGAATAATATTCCATAGAGCTGCAGGCTGTGTAAAAATGAGCTGCCTCTCTAACCATTGGAGGCTTTCAGTCATGGCTCCTAATGCATGAATGAGCAGAAAAGGGGAGGTGAAAGCCTGCAAAATCGAAGCCCAAACCCTCGTGGGGTGGTACATTGTTATATATGTCATTTAATTTCCTTGTCATAAAAAAAAATAAAAATAAAAATTGAGAACTCAAACCAGATGTGTTCTTTTTGGCAGCGTCCTCCATGCAACACAATTTGTTTTTGATGCGTGTTTTTTTTTCCCCCCTCCACTCTTATTATGGTCGTCCTCTCCCAGTTTGTCTGGCATTTGGAGAATAAATAGAAAAATGGAGACAGGTCCCAGGCAGTGAGGAGTTTGATTTAGGAAAATGAGACGACCCGGGCGCTTTAAACAAGATGCAGGCCCAGAAACATGAACTGGCTGGTACACTGGAAAAGCAGGATAAAAAAGCAAAGCCAGGGAGCTAAATACAGAGAGAGAGAGAGAGAGAGAGAGAGAGAGAGAGAGAGAGAGAGAGAGAGAGAGAGAGAGAGAGAGAGAAAGAGAGA
>JBBPCX010000001.1:32229992-32244665 GCA_037974365.1 Hydrocynus forskahlii
CATATACATATATATATATATATATATCTGAGAAGGAAAAAAGCTATCAACTTTCAAAATAAAATAATTGTCAGCCTTAAGTATCTAATGCGATAATAACGCATTAACGTGCCCAGCCCTAATAAATATATATAGATTAAAAGGCTCGTAAAAAAAAGCATAGAGTGGGTACAGAAAAGAATCACCACCTTCAGTATATTCACATTTTATTGCTTTGCAGCCTGAAATGAAGACGCACAAGTACTAACAAATTTTCCAGCTCCTTGAAACATCAAAGTGAAAGATACAATGCAACGTTAAACATCCAGCGAAAAAAAAAAAAAAAAACCTGAATCACTGAAAAAGATGCAGTATTACCCTGCTGTTTCAGTCATTTTTGTGGATCTACTTTTTGCTTTAATTACTGAGTCTTTTGGTATACTTCTCTACCAAATTTGCACATCTTGCCCGTGCAATATTTGCCCACTCTTCTTTGCGGAATTGTTCAAGATCATTTAAATTGCATGGCGTCCGTTGGTGGACTGCAATCTTAATGTCATTCCCACAAATTTTCAATAGGGTTAAAGTCTGGGCTCTGATTAGGCCACGCGAGGACACATTTTTTCTACTTCAGGCTCTGTGTGGTCAGTTTTGCTGTTTGCTTTGGCTCATTTTCATGTTGGAAGGTGAACCCTCTCCCCAATGACATTTTTCTGGCAGAGGGCAGCAAGTTTTCTTCAAGAATTTGATGCCATTTTGCCCCATCCATTTTTCTTTCTATCCTGCCAAGTGTCACAGTCCCTGCTGCACAGAAACAGCCCCGCAACACACTGCTACCACTACCATGCTTTACTGTAGGTAAGATGTTCTTTGGATGGTGAGCTGTATTGGCTTTTCACCAGAGGTACTGTCTAGTGTTGAGGTCAAATGGTTCAATTTTGGTGTCATCTGACCATTACACCTTTTTCAGAATCTTCAAGGTGCATTTTGGCAAAGCTCAATTGAGACTTAAATTGGCCTTTCTTTAGGAGTGACTTTTTTCTTGCAACCCTTCCATACAAACCACATTTGTGGAGCACTTGTAATCCTGTTGTCACATGGACAGACATGAGGACTCTTCTCCATGAATTCCTGTAACTGCTTCAAAATTGCCATAGGCCTCTTAGAAGCCTTTCTGACCAGTTTCCTCCTCACTCCATCCAGTTTGAAAGGATAGCCAGATACTGGGATGGTCCTGGTAGTACCAAACACTTTCTACTTCTTAATTATGCACTTTACTGTGCTCCCAGGGACTGATAGAGCCTTTGTTTTTTTTTTGTATCCATTTTCTGACTTTATCTCTGAGATCTTTTCTGACACCCATAGTTGGTTGCTTGTAATGCTCTAGGAATAACTGTTTTTCTGCTGAAATAATCAAAACAATTACAACTGACCACAAGTGGAAGCCAATTAGCTTGGTGTGCAATGGAGCAGGTGATTAGTTACACCAGATAGAGTTTACAAGTATTCTTAAAGCAGGGTGATCCTTTCTCTATCTGTGTGATTCTGGTTTTTATTAATGTTTTTTTCTGAACCGTTGCTATCCTCTCTTTTACTTGGATGTTATAAGTTGCACTGAGTAAGTACAGATGGATGAAATTGCTTTTGTGTGCGTGTCTTCATTTCAGGCTGCATAGCAAGAATTGTTAATATTTTGAAGGGGGTGATTCATTTCTACACCCACAGCAATTCTATCTTTAATGTTTTAGCACTAAGCATGTGGTAAAAAGCCAGAGTGAAATTAATTATTGGTACAATTAATCATGGTCTTAAAACTGGCTCCAGTTGCAATAAACCGAAACCAGTTACAAGACAACTCAAACACACACACACACACACACCCCTAATTATTTCTGCCATTGCTAGTGAGGGACTATGAGCCACTAGAAGAACATCTGGAAGTCTTCACTCGTCATCAGAGGTTGAAAAACCATATAGCACCTGTTATATATATCAAACAATATTGGGTACTTTAATGTACTTAGTTTCCTACTACAACCATGCCAACCCCATATCTGTTGTTCAGCGATCACTGAAATGCTCTACTGAGCACAGAATCAGTGGACCATTTTTGAAGCATTTATGGTAACTATATTTTAATACTTAAAAGTTCACTTTTATATGATGGTCACCAATATTCCATTTGACTAAAGCTAAACGTGGGACTCAAAATCCAAAGGAAAGCAAGAACACGCCTGGAACCAGCCAGAAACCACACGGCGTGGTTTCCGGTTTATGGCAGCCCTTGCTGTTTAGCACACTGCAGATGCCCAGCATCTTTACTGAAAGTAAATTGCATTGTGCCAGTGAATTCAGTCCAGTAAATAAGCAAATTGTACATTAAAGTTGTAGCTGAATAACGTCCAAATTGATGTGAAGTACAGACTGAACCTTTACAATGGCACCTGTCAATGGGTGGAATATATTAGGCAGTAAGTTACAAGTCGGTTCTTGAAGCTGATGGACTGAAAGTAGGAAAGAGTAGGAAAATACTCTGAAAAAGGCTAAATTGGGTTGGCTAGATGGCATCTGCAAAACCACAGGGGTCTCCAAACAGTAGGATGTCCCCAAATTGCTTTAGTTAGAACATGCCAAAACTGACCCAAGAAGGGACAAATGGTGAACCGGTGACAGGGTCATGGGTACCCCAAGGCTCACTGAAGCATGTGGGGAGCATAGGCCAGCCAATCCAATACAGAAAAGCTCCTAAAAAGTTAATGCTGTGATCCAAAAACTATGCCTGTCAAAACTTAATCAGACAAAGTAGCTCACATTGAGATAAAAAACAAAGAGCTATCAAAAAAAACTTTGAAAAATAAAACAACTGCATTAATATTTCCTGCGTCTCTAGTGGTTCCTGGCTAAGAAGTGATCAAGTAGCCTCAGTCATTGGTAAATTGCTCATTACCTGTGAATTACAAGCTGACCACAATGGCGTACTCTCCAGATTGGCTTTAAGAACTCTTCCAACACTCCAGCAACCGTTTCTCATACGCAAGCTAGCACTTACGACACCCACACTGCTGCACATGACGGAAAATTATAACTCTCCAATGCCGAGTTGCAAAGTCGTATACGTTTGTGAGCAAAATAAGTAGGCATTTCTCAGCTGTAAACAGAACTCCCAGCAAACAAAACAAAATTAAATATCCTTTGTATTTCCAAAAAGGATAGAAATTACGCTTATTTAATTCTGCAGTAGAATTATGCGACTTTTACGAGGAAAATTACACTGACCACAAATTGCGCTCAAAAATTCCAATACTTCAGAGCTTGACCACTTTAAAATGGGGCTGCACTGCGATTATAAATATAACTCTTTTACGGCTCTGTTATTACGTACTGAGAAGGGGGAGAGCGGGCCAATCTTGTGGCTGTAGCGCCTGATGGCCTCTCTGATGTGGGCGGGCTGGATGGCACTGCTCTGAGCCTCCGCGCCACAGGCTGCTGCACTCTGCAATGGAGAGAGAGAAAAAACACACAGTCGATATTATTACTAAATCAAAAACACAGTGGGAGTCAGGCTGTTTAACGCACAAACACAGCCAGGGGAGGCCGTCCAGACACGATACACTCACAATACGTTTCTGAAAGATGCTCGGGATCAGGATCGGGCAAGAAGCACGAAGACTGCCCAAGACTTTAACTCCACAGACATATAAATGCTATGTGTCAGGTCATGCTTTATGTACTTTTAGAGTAGGAGTTAAACTAATATACGGAGCTTTGACAGTAAACGTTAGTTAACTGCTATTCACCGTATGTGATCAGCTATAATTGCACCGCGTCTCCAAGCACATTTGGCTTCAGGCAGAAAGGAATGATTTGACTCAATATCTCTCGGAAGAAAAAAGAAAAGGAAAAACAGCTTCCCTGTTTTGATCCTTGCAATAAATCGACTGTGGTAAAATTGACATGGCAGGACATATAAGAAAGTGTAATACATTTTCCCTGCCAGCGTTTCCACTCTAGATGCAGAGACTGGGATCTTTGATGACCGTATTGGGATGACCACTGAACTCCCCCATTATTTCCAACCTATTGTACAGGACATTTTCAAATTTTTTTTAATGGTTTCTTTTATTATTCCAAGTTACTAAGTAACATTTGACTATGAACGACTAAAGTGGGTTGGCGTGGGTTGGTGGGTCAGAGTTACTGGCAATGATCACAAACTACTGTCCCCACAAACTTGTTATAGCATACTAATTTTAAGAAAGGGTCCAAAACATGTTATTTATACTCGTAACATTACTTTTAAAACTGCTTTTTTTTTCTTTCTCTACTGACTTTACAGAGAGCAGAGTAATCAGCACCATCTAACTGGCTGTCGCAGTCTGACAGAGTAAACAAAGACATTTTCTGCTCCAAAAAATAAGCTCCAGATTCTTTGCAGATCAATAATCTTGCAAGTGGGGGGTTGTTTTATTCATTTTCCAGCGAATTCCGTATTTCTAAACAGTTCAGATCTTAATTGTAAAAAGGCCACACAGAATGAGAGTATTTTTTCAATAACCAAAAATAGAGGACTCAATAAATTCAATAAGACAGACAATCATTTTCTTTCACACAGGCACAATCAGCTCATTTGTAAAGAATAACTTTTTCCCCTTTCCCAAATGTATTCCTTGTTTTTCAAGTAGAGGATTAGAAAAATGATAGTGTCTGACAAACACTGATGAAAGAAAGCTTGAAGAAAGCTTGGCTCCGAATAAAAATCAGTGATGATGACACAAGATGAAACAATGTGGGAAAATTGTGCAAAATGATCTGTTTTCTAGCCTGAATAAGTACAATCTGTAAGGCAAATACCTTCTTCCTCTTCCTCTGCTTGCTCTTGCTGCTGGTGTCCTGGCTGAGGCTGCCGTTGCCCTGGGCCATGGAGTGCAGCTTGCCTTGGTGACCTGAGCTCAAAGGGCCACTGGGAGTGGAGGGAGGGGTGTTCTCTGGAGACTCCGTTTCTCTTTTAGTAGATACAGCCTACAGGTGAACCAGCAGAGCAGCATGTAACTATCCTACTGCATATTGAACTGGATGCAGTTATAATTACAGCTGAGCAACAGTGAATAAAAGTGAAAGGTTTAGGTCGCAAACGAAGATTAAAGCCCAGGATTTTTACTGGTAGGACATCATTGTGTTTTAATCCAAGAAGAAACTTTACATGACGAAGAAACTGGTCAATTTAATTAAGCCTTGTGATATGTGGTCATGCAGCACAATTTCTTAATGGGAAATTCTCAGCACAGCATCTAAAGCATCTATCGGTCTCTAAGGTTTCAGAGAGACTTTTCACATGCTATAAGCATAACGTGCTCATTACGCAGGAATGCTGTGCATTGTTTACATTAAGCAAAGTCACACACAGTGGCTTCTCCGGAGACAATCCTAGCTGTTATTCAAGGCAGAGTTACTTCTCACAGCTAGCTTTAGGTGGGGAAAAATGATGACAATAATAGAGTCCAGGCTAAAATACCCAGTGTGCTTTCAGAACCAGAATGGCCTTGGCAGTGGCCGAATGCGAGAGAGAGAGAGAGAGAGATGAGGTTTTGTGGTCACAGTGACAGAAAAGCCCCTCCATGGAAGAGATCCCACAGTACAAAACCACCTTGCACAAACTTGGCGGCCCTATTTGGCTGAAGGTCAAGCCCTAGTAGAAGCGACATTTCTAGCGCGGCTTGAACAGATTTACTATTTTCCTATGGACAATACATCTCCTAAACTTATCTGTTTCTGAGGAAGGCATCCTTAAAAGGCATTCTAAAATTCACCAATAATAATAATAATAATAATAATAATAATAATAATAATAATAATAATAATAAGGCTTTGTTTTTAAAACAGTGCAGGATTCTAAAGAATGGTACCAAATCATCAAATTTGATTCTATACAATAAAATGGCCTATAACACAGATACAATAATTGAAGCACTTTTACTGGAGCGAACTGGCAGCCTAGCTCATCTAAGCTGAGCAATGTGGCTACTGTATTGTAGTGTACAGGTGCATTATTGTTGCTTAAAGTAAAAAATATGCAAATTGCCCAACTGTGGACCATTTTAAGGGTACACTTCATTAACCTTCTGAGAGGATATGAGCAGATGTTTATCTTTCATAACCTTAAAACAAACAAAACTTGTCAAAACCTGACTTGTGTCTTGAGGCAAAGCAACTTAAAAACAAATGAGTACAGAAAGAACAAAGGGAATATGATGCATGCTACTACTACCACTACCATCACCACCACTACTATTACTACTACTACTACTACTACTACTACTACTAATAATAATAATAATGTTCTAAAAACGATGGAAGCACAAGCTAGTTTCTCTCTTCTGGGTGCACAGAGACCAGGATTACAATTCTCCAGAAACAGTCATTTGCTGCCTGAGACAGACTTGTGCTTGACTCACCTCAGCACTAGACCCGTACTGGAAGAAAGTGGCTGATACGGCATGACCAAAAGGATCACCTGTTTTGGGGGTCATATCTTGTTTAACCAACAGTGCAAGGTCAACGATCTGAAACATAACAGCGACATCATGAGTAATGCTCTTACAGAAATTTTATTCATAGCTGAAACTTTATATAATAATATCTGAACCCCAGAAGAAATATAGGCCTTAGCTGACTCTAGAGTTACGTTCAGGAGCTATTATGAGTTCTAATTTCGCGCATGTTTTCCGTGTTTATTACAATGAAAAAGGAGAGGGCTGAAAAGTAATCGCCCGTTAGAACAAGTCAGAACCATTTCCTAGAAAAGAGACAGTTTATAATTTATAGTTTATCTAAGAAACATGAGTGGCCAATAGTGATGTTATTTTTTAATGCCTCAGTTTATTATGTCAATGGGGAGAGAAAGTCTAGTATGTTAGTGACTGCTACATTACGCTTTGTATTCTCTCTTTAATTGGAAAATTACAAGCAGGCAGACTCCGTTTCTCTTTTAGTACAGCCTACAGGTGAACCAGCAGAGCAGCATGTAACTATCCTACTGCATATTGAACTGGATGCAGTTATAATTACAGCTGAGCAATAGTGAAAGGTTTAGGTCGCAAATGAAGATTAAAGCCCAGGATTTTTACTGGTAGGACATCATTGCGTTTTAGTCCAAGAAGAGACTTTACATGACGAAGAAACTGGTCAAGCAGGCAGTCCACATGTAACTTACCTGGGCAACTGTCTCATAGGCCAAGTATGAGAGGATCTCCATCGAGACAGCATTGGGTTTCACATCCAGGCTGCTGCAGTCTAGCCACTCTCGAAATTTGGAGGCCTTTTTAGCTTAATCACAGAGAAAGAATAGCCATAAAGAAACAAATCACAGAGAAAGAATAGCCATAAAAACTGTCAGCAGAAATGGTGTGGCTTTCATTTGTTGCATTAGAGAAGCGTTCAAATCCAAATTCTCAGAAATTGTTTAAGCAGTGGCCCTGTCACCAAGACATCATAAGTTTGATCCCCAGTGACGCCCTCCCACCATGCAATGTTAGCAGTGCAATAGGGTCTCTGTAAGCTGACTCGACAGAACTGACAGTCACAGTTTGCCTCCAAGTGAAATGATCTTACATGACTCAGAGAAGAACTGTTTGTTAAGAAGAGACCTAGTCAGTAAGTGAAATACAAACTGGGGAGAAACCCCACGCAACCAAAAAAATGACCCAACCACTCTTTTTTACTGGAAACAGGTCTTTTCACTATCAAATGTAAGAATAAAAAGAAACTTTTACAATACATAAAAAAGAATATTTTAAGAACTTCTAAGCACCAAGTGAATATCTGCAATAAGGCTAATTTAACCAGACTTGTTTTCAACAGTGCACTACAGAATGAAATAAAAATGACTACAAAATCATAACGATACACTGTTCATACCGTTTAATCTAGGCTCAATCTTAGAACTTAGAACACAAAAAGCTATAGCCAGAGGGCATATTATTATACAGTTATGGTACGAGCTGAAATCTTGTTTGAGTGCTTTCATCTGACAGGATATTCTCTTCTTGAAGGAACAGTGTTTTACAGGTGATATAATTTTTTACTAGATTCCAGAAAATGCTGGATTTAGATTTTTAGATTTCCCTTCTGCATTTATTTGCTGCAATTTTTTGAGCTACTTACAAATGTGCACACAAACACACATTACTTAGTAATGAGTAAAGAAGTAAATATTAACAACTATCCACATTAAAGTGAACCAACTACATTAACAGAAGTGTATTAACTTAACTTGTGAGTTATTTGGGGTGGATTTGGTTCATGTTTACTTTCTGTATGCAGACATTAAGTTTTCTTGTTTCACACCTAGACTACAGAGCTAGACTTAGGCCAGACCCTGCGCTGGTCTTGAGGGGAGGAGTGCGGGGTTACACAGGCCAGCGTCAGTGTGGAGAGATTGGTTATTGGTGAAGTCTGCAGCCAGTCAACATGTTATTAGTGTTGGAATGTGGCCTTCAAAAACCAGTGGCAGTGTGTTCACATCCCACAGCCATGCTCTTAAACATCGGAGAGCCCCGAATAAGCAGCCCCACTCTGAACACCACATACACACAAAAGAATTTAACTGCAGTCCACTGCAGTTACTTAAAAGCATTGTTTTAATAGTACTGCTTCTAAAACCAATAGAGTGTGCATTTAAATCTCACTGGCCAATAGGCAACTGCCCATTTAGCACAAATAGCTACAAATGCATTGAGGAATCACGGCTTCTTAACACTTAAATGCATACTTTAAGTGTGATCTACGTGCCCCTTATATTGGTTAGATATCAAACAAAATATTTTAAAAGAATGCATATGTCATTATGATGTTATACAGTTTGGAAATCAGTTGTGGAAGATGTAATTGACAGGTTGCAACTACAGAAAAGGAATATAGCAAAAATCAACCATTATGATCACAGATACATGATATACACCACAATACAGTTTTCCAGGGTTTGATATGTTGGAACTGCTAAGAATCAACCAGTGGTTTTACATTTAAGAACGCAATCAAACTTGATAAATGCAGTGTTTTTTATTCAGTGTTTCACTTCCTGCAATGCCCCTAAATCACTGGATGTCATTATGCTTTTTGTAATGAAACATGCTCTTAGTTAGTCACAACGGTCTGTATTCATATGTTCAGAGAAGCATACTGAGACATAATGAAACAGTTTCTCACAATTACAGTAAACATAATTTACAGAGTAGCTCATTTTATTAACACAATCTGACTGGTTGAGAATCTTTATTTGTGCATGTTCTAACTGCATCATTCCACTGAGCCCCAGCTGCTATGTAAAGATTTAGTTTATGCCGTAAATACCACTAAAACTCACTAAATTTGTTCTTCAGCACAAAAGAGAGTACATTACTTAAGATGATCGTTCACCAGCAGGACTTTTTGTGAGACTGTGAAAGAGTGTGAGAGCAGGCCTACATCAGATTCTGAACCTGCCTCCTAAGCAAGCTTTTCACAACAAGATAATAAACAGATGCTAGCCAGAAATGAACAGAATTCAGTTCAGCAAACAAAATGGGCTGTGACATTTACATTTACAGACTGGTTGGAACAAAACCATTACAATTTTTGTGATACTTTTTGGCTCCGGACTATTTTTTTCAGCAGGAAAATAGCCATTATTAAAGCACATCTGATACAATGTTTGGGGCTTCTGGGCTTTACTCTGTCCTTATTTTGCAGAACTGCTGCATAAAAGCAACAGGACACTCGGGGTTGTATGTTGTCGTAAATAACGAAATTCATGTTGGCTGTGATGTGATTTGTGAAAACCCGCTTACTGCCTAACCTGCTCACCCCTACTAACAACCTGAGGTATGTGTGAATGGTTTTAGGATTATAACTGGGAGATAAGAGTGAAGACAAGGATACAATACAGTGTTGGAATACTTACAAAAGCTGAGCTGTCGACTTTCACAGAAATCACTATACTGTGCTGAGTCCATGTTCCTCGTCTGTTTTTCAAGCCTCTGCAGAGAAATAACAAAAAGATGGGGAACACCACGTACTTACTTTACTGATATATGCCTCAACACTTAAATGATGGGTTCTGTTTCCAGTATTGTTCTATCTAGCTGAGTTACGCTCTGTTAGTTTGCAGATTCACTGACGTGTAACATCATTAGCACACTGCAGAAGATCATCGCTGAACACGTTCTACAGCTGCAGTAAACAGGAGAGTGACCTGTGGCTAATTGCATAATATCATGTTGTAAAACCAAGCAAACTGCTCTGCACCTGGAGCGATCAAAAAGTGTGCACGTGCGTCTACTGCCGAGAATCTTCACGACCAGTCATGGTGGAATTTGCACTGAGGGCACTGAACAGACAAGATTAAAGAGCGTCCTAAATGATGAATCCATCTCAATAGCATCTTACATTCAGTGACAACACTGAAAGTGAGACCTTTTTCATTTTACAAGGCAGTAAACGCACAGTCAACAGTGCTGAGCTCACACACACAACAAGATGAACACACCGCTCCTTGTCATGTTTAGACACATAATCCTCCAATGGCAAAGAGTTATCTACACATAATATCATAGTACTCCGGTCTGATCACCTGGTAGAAGCAATCCTCATGGACGTCAACAGCGCTTAACTGCCTGACATAAAGATGAACAACGTGGCTTACGTCTGTGCAGCCAATAGAGTGTGCTCAGACAGCACAATAGACCTTTTCAGAGCATCTCTGTTAGTCCTATAATAATGTCTTCCAGCAACCTGCTGTGGTATCTGGAGGACTCAGATGGGATGCTGTGGTTTTGAGGAAGCATGAGGTCTTGCACTGAGGCAATGCTTTAAGTGTCCTATCAAACTCCCTAAAATACAACACCAGAGAGTCGCTATTTAGTAGTTTAGCCGCGTGGCAAAACGAAGCACCATGACAAGAGGCCTACTGTCTACATTGACTTTAAGAGAGCACAGAGCTGCAATGAACCCTCTTAATAGCAACCAAACAGGTTTTCCTTCAGCTTTACAGCAGAACATGTTAAGTTGCAGGTCAGATCCTGTAATTAGACATTTCCTCATCCTGGACCAATTTCATCCATTCACAAAACAGTCAATTTGAGCTTTCTAGCAGGGCGCACTCTGTAAAAAAGGTCTTATATGGTTTATAGCTCCCCCCCTTCCAACTTATGTGTGCTATTTTTTTTTTCTAGGTCCTTAGAGAGCAGGGTCTCCAGGCTGGTTTGAGGGAGGCATCGAAGCCTCAGGACTCGCTGACATCCCAGGTCAGGGCACGGCGTCCTGAAGCAAGGCGGCCGAGATCACTTTCAGCCCACCCAAACCAACCGGAGCCTTTTTATTTAGTTAGCTGGCAGTCGTTGGAAATTCCATCTTTGAAAATACATATTAATGATGCTGAGCGCCGGCGCTCGCCCTGCCCGCCGCACAGCGCTGGAACTGTGATTTCTATTAGTGTCGTTAAGAGGCGAGCGGAGGGCTCGTTTGCAGTGCAGAGGGGGAATTCGCAGCAGCCTTGGTGTCTGCGTTCAGCTCCAAATTGGGCTGAGAGTGATACAAGACTGGAGCCACTGAACTTAAATAACTCTTGTCAAGCAGTCAGCCAGAGACAGGAGAAATGTTATGACTGTGGCTTATTGACTGAAAAGCGCAGCAGGGGGATTCTACATTTGAATACTATGTTTAGCCGTTGATTAAATCAAAACTTTGACCCACCTGCTAATAGCCAGATCATACCCACAACTGAGGCGCTGCTATATGATTGGACATTGACAAATATTTGATTTGGCTAGCCTGCGCTTTCATTTCATGCCAGTGTGGTCTGGATAAAGAGAATCTCAATTTGTACTGTTGGTAGCCTTGAGACTTCCATAGGCTGAGACCCAAAATACATTTTGGACATCAAGCAAAAGTCAAAGTGCAATTAAAAAAAGAAAGAAAAAGAAAGAAGAATTTCAAAGTCCTCTTTTTTGTGTAAAGGGGCCAGCACGTGGTGGACAAGTAGCAATAAGTAAGTTTGTTGAAAGCCTTTCGGACTAAATTTTCAAACTGCACACATCAGTATCAAACACCTATATGGGTGCTTGACAATTACTCAAGCACAGCTGTAGCATTAGATGATGCTGGTGTTAGTCACTTGGGGTGATTTTAATGGGCCTTACCAAAACAGTCTTAGAGTGAAGAGAACTGAATAAGGCACCTGATGCTACTTACAGCTCAGAGGAGACCACAGAGTAATATCATAAAGCGCCACAGTTAATCTAAACAGCACGGGAAGGAAGGAATCAACTCCCTAAACTCATTATGGCTTAACATCACAGTGACAAAAGTTCCCCCCCCCTTTCTTTATGAGGCTAGGTAATTTAACAAAGAAAATAAACATGTAAATTCTGGGTAAATTCCAAAGAAATGCTTTTAAGCTCGCTCAAACAACTGGCTTTTTAAACTGCCATAATTAAGAAGCAAATGAATTGTGAACTGCATTGCTCTTTGTTCTCTGAGAAAGCAGAAACAACATATAAAACTTGGGCAATTACAGAGAAAGTTAAAAGCACATTCTAATAAGCTTGTTCAAACACATGCAAGTGAGAAAGTTCACGTAGGTCTTCAAGTGTTCAAAACTTCTTGTGGAATGCAAAAAATACGTTTCCCCGGAGTCTGGGAATAGAACTCAGTGGAGACTGCTGTCATCATGGCATTAAGGCCAAAACAATGCAGATCCCACACAACATGACAAAGAGACTTTTAAGCATTCCCATCTGAACGTGGCCAAGAAAATAACAGATTGTCAAGAGATCTTAGAGGGTCCTTGAGAAGATTGATGGTCTGCCCAAGGAAATACAATCCACACACCACTGACAAAAGAGAGGCCATCGCAGTCCGATCAGGAGTATGAGCGAGCAGCTAAATTATAACCCTGTCTGACCTGATGCATGGCAGAGCTGGCTGAACACATGTGCTTTTAGAGGACTGGACATCCACCAAACGTTTGACCCATAAGTTGTGGGTTTGGAAATCCCGTGAAATAATGTCCATGGTATTTACACAAGTGTTGTAATATATTTACATCACTGAGAAACCTTTCTGGAGAGTAAATGGAGGATACAGCAGAAGGCTTTGAAAAAGGATCATTTACAGCAAATAAAAACTATATTCAAAAAATATACTGCAGAAATGCAGAGAGCTACACTAAGATTTCTGAGACCTATTACCAATGGATGCAGAGCAAATACATTCCAGTCGTCTTCTCTTTGAAGGCCAAAAACAGCATTTTGTTTTGGATGTTCTTAATATGGATATGAAGGTGAGTCAAAGTCATCAGGGATTTCGCACAGAGCTGACGCTGTGCAAAGAGGCCACCAGATAAAGCGGCTCAGTGCACTGTGGGTAAGCCATAAAACTGCTCCACAGGGCTTCATGAGCAGAGCAAAGTGGGAGGCCCAGAAGGATACGGTTCCTTATCCCCAAAAGATCATCCTGATAGCTAAAACACACCCATTAAAACACTCAGTAGGAACAAAGTTTGGGGGAAACCGCAGGCTTTCTGGGCCACGTCCAGAATGACTCGGGCTTGGTTTTAATTGAAACGGGACATATAAAGTCTTGTGGAGATACCCCCCACCCGCACCCTGCTTTTTTTTTTTCTTTTCAGAACATGTCCATGGTTCCTGCTTCAGTCCGTTAATTACATCTTTCAGCCATGGACCTTTATTTCAATTGGCAGAGCAAGGACAAACGGATGTTATAGAACGCTCCCTTACTTTTTCCTTTAGAATAATGCTGAGCCAAGCGAGAGCTGGGGAAGGCGAGAGGTTGAGGGCTTGGCATATGTGCCTCGAGACCACTGCAGCAGTCCAGGCTCATGCTGCATATGCCATGCATTTGGATGGTTAACATTTGCTCTATACGGTCTTTTTCTCGTTAAGTTAAATCCGAAAAAGCTCCAACTGACATCATAATCAGAGTGGACAGGTCAAGGCTAAAGTTTTTCTTCTTCTTCTTCCTCAGTTTCACTTAGTGGCTCATTTGCATGTCTGGTTCTGCGCAATGGAAAGTAGATGGCTCCAGATTCTCGCTGGAAAATCTGTTACATGCTAAGTCTATTAGTGGCCGAGGACAAAAAGAAACAGAGAAGGACCTCGATGGCGGGGCTTTGAGGTCTGGCCGCTTGTCTTCAGTGGAACCTGAATACTTTAACCACCTTTTTGGTTTAGACAGACTATCAAGTGTTCCTGTGGTCAGAGAGTGCATTTAACATGTTTAAACACCTTGTTTAAGCAAGATCCTATTCCCCAGAGAGAAACCCTGGGTCCTAATCAAACAGATACCCTACAGTACTCTCTCTCTCCCTTTTGCACGCACTCTCTCTCTCTTGCTCTCTCTCTCTCTACAAGAAACACCCTCTGTATTTTCCCTCAGACACAGGAGGTAGGAGTGGACCTACACTACTGTTCAAAAGTTTGGAATGTCATATGAGTTTTTGTTGGTTTATTTAACAATAACAGCAGAACAAAACGGCTTAACCGAGATATTAAAAGGTGTTCAGAAATGTTATTTTAAAATAATAAAAATTGTTTTCATTAAAGACATTACATGAAAAAACAGTTATATATATACATACACGTTTAATAAATACACACACACACACATACATACACATACATATACATTCATACATATATA
>JBBPCX010000001.1:32244769-32287505 GCA_037974365.1 Hydrocynus forskahlii
ATCAAACACAACATGCTCACTCTCTCTCATATCCATTCCCTGACCCACTCCCACACAGTGTGCTGTGTTTGATGATTGAGCGAGCAGTTTTTTGAGAATACAGTTATAATACAATTTTGTGTGTGCGATAAAACATTTTATGCATGTCAGTGTGTTCCACTCCTAATTTTCCAATCCTCTTCTTGTGGCAGCCCAGTATTCATGCCTTATTATCACTACTCAGTTTAACACATCCATGTAATGGCTGGGGACACAGAGGAGATACTGTATCTAGAACCAGTTCTATGTTGAAAGTAGCACACAATAAATTTCTGTGTTAAAACTGTTTTTTTCACCTTCCTAGTTATTCAGTTGTGCACAGGTTCCCAATTCTTTCAAATATTTGATATCTGTTAAGACACATATTAGATCCATTTTTATACACATATCTGCAGCAAAATCGTTTTTAAAGTACTGAAAACACTTATCCCAAATTTGGTGATTCCATACTTTTGACTGTTAATGTATACGTGACCAGGCCTGCATATTTCAGGCATGGTCAGCTCTCTTCGTCCCACTCACCTCCATCCTCTCCTGCTTCACTTCGTCCACCTCCTCGTCCTCCAGCAGAGCCAAAAATTCCCCCGTCTGGTCGATGGAGCCCAGGAAGTCCTGGGCCAGCCGCTGCCTTTTGTTGACACTACTGCTGGCGTATTTGTCTGGAAGTGGACACACACACACACACACACACACTTACTTTTGCTGACTCTCCTGAGCCCACATCTGCAGGCCAGCTGGCCATGTTTACACCTGAGCTGTGATGGGACGGATCCAGGGCGCAGCCCACTCGCCCCCTGTCATTTATTCTTCTTTCTCTACCTGAGTTATGTCCAGAACTTTGCCTGGCCTACACTTTGACATACACACAGTAGCAACTCCGCCAACTGCCAGAGCCCACAACACTCCTACACTCTTATTACATCACTCCATTACTGACCAAACAGCATTTTTTTTTTTCCTATTAGCAGTTTAATCTGTCTTGTAGCGAGCCGTGAAGTACAATACGCTGCCAATTCTGAAACTACATAGGAAATGAAAAGTGAAGGTTCAAGACCATAAAAATATCTCTGAATACGCATTTGTAGCTTTTATTTTTTGAACAAACAAAACTAGGGTAAATAACACATTTAGAGCTGGATTTAAATATTATGATGTTTCTTTCCAGAGATTGCTCATTTCCTGGCTTCAGTTCAGCGGGCACAGTCACATACAAGTCCCAAAGCTTTAATACGTCTCATCAAGACAAACTGTTTTTCGCTCTACAAAGTGTGGAGAACTGCCGCCGATTAAATCCCTCAAGCGCCGTGCTGGGAAAACCAAACGGAGGAAAATGTTAATTAAACCAGAGGAAACACAGCGATCAAATGCATCTTTGTGAAGTAATGTCTGGTTGACATGACATAAATAGCCTCAGAAAATGTTTAATCAGGGAGACAGAACTCATGACACCTTAATAACAGCACTTTTATGGGGCTCCAGTTCCCTGATGCTGGCACGGCTTGGCCTCCAACAGAACTGTAATTGTGGACTTCCTATGTAAACGGGCAATTCAATCAAAATGTTAAAAAATGCCACTTTGTATAAACTCGCTTTCAAATGATACAAATATACTGATGCACGTAATTAGTTCTATATTTTTGGCTTTAATGTATTCTAAATTTGCCATTTGATGCAGTGGCGTGTTTACAGGAATAAAAGAGCTTGGAAAATCTTGGTTTGGGCGAGTGGTAAACAAAGCTAATCTGCAGTGATGAAACAGAGAATTCAAATCTAACAAAATAAACACTTGGAAATAACAGACATCACCTTTGATCCACTAACAATGGCCCACAAAATTCAGCACTAAAGACAAATGCTATTTTAAATCGGGGATGGTGTATTTTACAAACTAGGAAACGCAACGGGCCCATCCTACATGCTGAAGCACTAAATCTACAAGTAGGAGGCCCAGTTTTTCTTTGCAGCACATTTCCTACTGTGCACAGCACAACCGTCTCTCAAAGACACATTTGAACTCACAGGGATGTTCCTGAGATGCTACCTTAAATGATCTGAGCATATGCTGAAAGTTAAACAGCCAGCCATGACCAACCATAATCTTTTAATAGTGCTGTAATCGCAACCTGCTGTTATGAATCCGTATGTGAATCCCCCAAGAACAGGGAGTCTTGCTACTCTTGTGTGGAAAAGGAAAAGGGGAAAACAAGACATGCAGTAGCCTTTTTACCTGGAGCACCGCTGTACTTTAAGGGGTCATGGCTAGCGCACTGCATAGAGTGTGGCCACAATTTAGCCTTCAAAGCTCCAGGGCCCTCATGGTGGTTTCCATACTCTAAGTGCTTGGGGAATTACTCCAGGGGTCAGATTAGAGACACTGTGGTCAGAGTCAGCACGGCTGCCTTCAGCCACACTTCTGCTGCGTCCCTGACAATGCCACCACTCACACCACAGCAGAGAAAGCAGTGGTGGCCACAGCACTTCCCTCAGGCCTCACGGAGTTTGGGGGGGGGGGGGGCATCGGGGCCTACTCAACAAAACTCTATACTCTCCTGATGCTTGTATGGGAAACGCTCAGACAAAGCCGATGGTAAAAGTACGTATTTCCATCTCCAGTTTTCCTGACTGCAGGAGGGTCATTTGGGGAAACGTCAAAACTTTCGGAGCCAATTTGAGCACAAAACAAACGCTGCAGAGCAAAACATTAAACAGAGCAGCCCATCAGGCTTCTCATGGAAAATAAAAAAGTCCTGAATCCATGCGCACAGACATGCAGACTCCTTCTCAATCGACTGCGTGGACTGCTCGCTCTGAACGCCACATTTAACGTTATTCCCTCTCTCAAGTTACAGGCCAGATGAGGAGCAAAGACCCTAATGATACTCATCATGACAGCAGACAAGACTGCAGCCTCTACGCGGATGGTTTTCCTCCCTCGTTCTTCCTTCACCATGATAGTGATAGGAAACTAGCAGCGGAGCGGTGGAACGCTATGCAAAGCAGAGACATGCCAAAGCTTCCGCCTGCATTCTGGTAATGACTCTTGCTGATTGACTGTGGCATACGAAATTACCTTGGCTGACTCCGGTCATTATGTGCGCCTTCATCATTTAAAGCACTGGCTGAATGGCGAAATTCAGCTCGTGCACAGGAAAAGGTCTTAAAACATCTTCATGTAGGAAGAATATTGCAAACACACACATAAGCTTATGCAAGAGACGCAGGGTTTCGTAAACTACTTAAAGCCATTTATGGTTACACTCTACCTGAGTCCAGTGGATCTTCATCATCAACAGTTTTCATTAACCTGGACTTGTAGTCTCGAAACTGCATGTACTTCAGGAGTCGTCGCAATTTCTTCTAATAAAGGTACAAGCGAAACACAAAGCCATGACGTAAAGAGAAAAAAAGATAAAGACCATACATGCTTCATCCAAATTTTTAAAACATTCATAATAAATTACATATATAAATGAATCTATATGTTTTTGTGCAATAACATTAAATAGAAGGTTATTTGTATATTATTGATTTTTTTTCTTTGCAAGAATCGCAAAACTGAAGAACTAACTGAAGTTTATCTCGACTATGTTGGGAGTAATCCTATATCTCACAATCCCCTTGAGAGTGTTCATTAACAATAGATTTAAAAAGATAAACATCCAGTCAGCATTCAGGCAAAACTCTTCATACTAAGCACCTTACTGGACATGAAGCTATGCATTTTAAAACATACTCAAAGTAACAGTGAACAGCTGTTAAATGTTAAAATCTCAGTGTTTCCGCTGGTGACATTTCTCCACGGTGGCCCACCAAGCCTACGTTTGCTGCCATGACAAAAAGGGAAACGAAATGGAAATGCAGACCCCCCCCATTCAAATGGAATAGTTACCTTTTGAAATATGAAAGAAAAGGCTGACTCAGTGGGTTACCAGTGATTCCAACTGTACTGCACATTTACGTTTACATTTACGGCATTTATCCAAAGCAACTTCCATTCCCTCACTACAGGGGGCAGTGTCCCTGGAGCAACTTGGGGTTAAGGGTCTTGCTAAGGAACCCAGTGGTGGTATACTGAAGGTAGGAATCGAACCCCTGACCTCTTGGTCCAGAGGCAAGTATCCTACCCACTAGGCCACCACCACTGTATTAATCAACTATCAAGGGTTGATAGGCCATGAGTTAGCTGGAACAGTCACGTTTGTTTGATAACATACTCTGTGGGGTCTGTCCACGCAGTCCTTTACCTTGTCTTTCCTCATGAGGAAGATTATATCCTCTGGGGAGATGACCCTGGCTCCTCGGACGAGGGCCACCTCAGCTGCCTGGTGGAGCTGGAAAGGAGAAGGAGAGAGAGAAAAACAAAAACTCAGCTTCTGAAAAAGCTTTAACACCAGTGAGCAGTCAACAAGATCAAGCTTAAGATGTTTGTTCAACTTTCTGCCAGTCAGTGCGTGTTGAGTGAATGAGTCACAGCATCTGCTGTTTAAAAACCTTGAGAGAATTGATAAGAAACCACATATTTTGAGACTAGCACTTTCATAGTCACATGAGTTTTCATAAACTTTGGCCAATTTTGGTAGAGGTAACGCTTGTTTGGCTTTCTCAGCGCTCAAATATGAAGGCATGACTGTCCTTGCTTTTGGGATAAACAAGGAAAGAGGAGGGTTACTGCAAGGAAAGAGGAGTGTCAACTGGGCACTGCCACCTTGCAAGGTGTCCACTCTGGGAGCTCTTACCATGCTGAGCTTTAAAAATAATATACCTAATATATACAAATGTACAAAATAATATATTTAATTACATTCTGTCCACTCTAGGAGCTCTTACCATACCGAGCACACACACAATGCTTCATATGGCTTTGAAAATAATATAGTTGATAAACATAAAAAATAATACATTTAATTACATTCTGTCCACTCTGGGAGCGCTTACCAAACTGAGCACACGTACAATGCTTCATATGGTTTTAAAAATAATATACTTGATACATAAATATTAAAAAACAGTATACTTAATTACATTCTCTATCAACAAGCTTGAGGCTGTACTTCAGATTTTTGTTTTGATGTCAATCAATGACAAAAACAAAATTGGGTGACTTTTCTTCCCACAAAAAATAATAACAGATTGAAACTGGCAGTTTCTGTCATTGTCGGGAATAACTGCAACTTCTCAGGGCTGCAGAAATGTTCTCTGAACTAAGGACAGTCTTCCAAAATCTATAAATTCTATGAATATCACCAAGCCAACGACAGAGAAACGAGATGCTATACAAACATCTGAGCACAAGCCCTCCTCATGTGGGTGAAGTTTGCCAATTAAGTCATTAATACATGTCAAGGTCTACGGCGCAGACCTTATTGAGTATAATGCCCTTATTCATCTTCTTTATTGGGTTATGGCTATAAAAAGTACACAGAGATGTTGCAATCATATGGAAACAATCTGTAAGAGCTCAAGGAAAGGCACACAGAAAGAGTGAATGAAGAATGCCCCATCCCTCAGACGCAGCCGTTTCATTCTGCTGCCAAAAAGAGCAGAAACACCTCATCTATCACTGTCACCTTCTGCTGAAAATGATAGCTATCCACATGTAAATCAGTGAATTGAATGAACTCTCTGGAATTAAGGGACGTTATGGAGCAACTGCAGTGTCAAATTACTGATATTTTTAACCCCAACCCTACAGCAGCAGAGATGATGACACTGGGTTAAGTTAAACCACTCATTTAAAGCTGTTTTACAGCAGCATTTTGCAGGACCTCATTAGAACAGGTTGTTATCTGAGGCGTGAGTTATGATTTAAAAGACAAACATACAAATGGAAAAAAGACAAATGTGGTTACTTGGTTATTTATTCTGAAGAAGAAGAAGAATTACATGTTGCTACTTTGAGGTTAGATGCTACTGTGTAAAATGGGGATCATGAGGATCACTTCAAGGAATATTCAAAAGGTTCCCTATGAATACTGAATAGCATTTTTGCTTGAAATGCACATAGTAGTCAAATACTATTTGGAACTCCCAAATTGATTTTGCATTGGGAGATAAGAATCTGACCTGGCTTCTGGAGTTATAACTGAATCCACAGGGTGGTAATATCACTAGGCTACTATTGTCAGGGGAGTCTATTAGGCTGTTCTGTTCAGTAAGTTCAAAAACTGCCTGCTATGATAGAGAGGGACCAATATGTATACAATAACCCATCATCATCTAAATGTTATGCTCTTCTGAAGTACAATAATGACCTCAAATACCAGTTTGAAATACCCACCAAATCACAACATCTGTCGATAGCTGCTCATTTTTTAACAATTATCTGCTGGTATCACGTGCTTCTGATATTATCATGCATCCCTAATGAATCAAATACATAATCACAGTGCTCATTTTTAGTCAATTACTTGGTTACTCAACAACAAAATGCCCTTCGGTACTCTGTACCCAGATCATTCTCTGATGCTCCTTTATTCGTATAAAGTACAAAAAACTAAAACAATAAAGCAACCCAAAGAAGTCAAAACGAAATTCGGCTAAGAATGAAAACTCACCGAGCCAAAAACACAGACCCCAATATCTGATAGCAGTCTGTGATGAAGAAATATTTATCCCCTCAAGAAAGCAATGAAGCTACTAAAAATCCCTCACATATCACTTTCAACTGGGGTTGGGTAATGTCATTTATATCTCTGGAACTGACTGCAATTATTCCAAAAGAAAAATAAGATGAATGTTATTAATTAAAATGTAAACATTCAATATGCCTTGGCAGAACCTGAATCTAGAAATACATGGGAGCAATTCTTGGAGGACTGTAAACATTTGACGGTCATAAAATCTGTTTGCTTGCAGATGTAGATCTATGTGTGGAGTTCAGAGCACAAATAGGCCCCACACACACACTCACAGGGGGAGCATTGAATTAAACCAGCTCGGAGGCTTCATTTAGTTCTTTCTGGCCTGGCATCGGACCAATGTTGACAGACTGGCTGCCATATCTGTCTCACCATTTAACAGGGAAATAGTTTCTAGAAGACAAAAATGGCTTTAAGTGTACCTCTCATCCTTCACCCTCCAAGCCCAAACAGCTGCATGTCTCTGAATCAGAAGTTATTTGCTTGCTTAATTATTATTTACAAAGGATTCTGTGGCACTTTAACCCCAAGTATTCGGCACTAAGGACCTCATAACATCTGAATATCGTGAGGGGGAAAAAAGGAAAACATGTTTATTACGGCTTCTCAGATGAAAGCGACGATTCAAAAGAAAGCAAAACCCTGTAATTTTTTGTTTTCTTTTCAGATGTATTCATCAGGCCATTATATAGAAACCAGAATGGCTATTTCCAAAAATATAGAAAACAGCCTATTTATAACTTTGTGATGTCACAAAGATCAACACATTTCCATACATACTCTGCCCCTTTACCCTGAAGTTGTAAAGAGTGTTTCAATCAGGAGTGTTTTTTTAAATGAGGGAAAATACACTGCAACTATGAGTATATCAGTTTTAAAAGCACAATAATGAAAACAGTTTTAAGGGATAAAGAGAGGTTGGTTTTGGGCCAGAAAAAATTAATTATGTTTAGTACATAAAACCACACAAATTTTAAAAACTGATTTAAAAATGACAAAATAATAGGACATTATTATTACCATTACGTATTATTATTATTAGATACTGAGTAAAGATTTTTTTTGTTCTTGTATAGAAGCTCCATGTTAGAGCTGGTAGTTTTTGTTTTAACAGATATATACATAGAAACATAAAAGCAAAGGTACAGTAGTTGAGATACTTGAATGAGTATCACTGAACTACAGGGAAAAAGACAGATCCCATTCTTCCTCCCGCTGTTGTTTTAAAGCCAGAATTATTTTCCTTGTCATTTGAAGTCTCTGGCTCATCAAACAGATTTTGTAAAATAACAGATTCATTTTAGTAATTGCTCTAATTTTACACTCGGATGAAAGCAGTCTCCTGAGCTGCGAGACTGAATGATGTTGGCGGAGTTATTCCGTTTGGGATGGCTCTCAGACTCAGTGAACAGTGCGATCTCTGTGGTCTATTTCCAGCAGCTCAGAAGCCGGCACTGTTGACAGTTTACTCAAGCAGCGAAGGACTGTTTTACCATTTCTGGGATGCCTCAGCTATCACACTACACAGGCATTCATAAGGCCCAGAGTGTTTTTCTCCAATTTGATACTGTGGTTTTAGCTTTTGCAATAGGAACGGTTCCAAAGCGGAGTGCAGACAGGAAGAGAAGGACAAAACACAATTCACCGATATGGTCATCTTAACCCCGGCCTCTGCAAAGTATTTCCACTCATTTTAACAACACATACAAAACATACTGAAAAAACCTTTTTATATTTTAGAATGGTTATAATCCCTGACAGAAGATAGACAGAAACAAAAGTCAAAATCTGGCTATAATATGGCTTGATTCAACTCACTCATCTTATTTGAAAGACAGAATTGTTGTTTTCCTGTAATGTTCGATTAAAGTGTAGGGATGTTTCTTAGTAGAGATGGGCCCGATCCGATATGATATCGGTCTCGGGTCCGATATAGCCCTAAATCCGATATTGGATATCGGTCGGACAGCCCCGATCTCTATAATCCAGTTCGCAGCTTACGCTGGACCTTAAACTCGACGCTGCTTAATACGAGATGCGTCACTTCCCCCACACCATGAACCTGCGGCAACTTCAATTTTGAACAAAATATTGATCGTTTGGAGATACTAGAGCCGAAAAGCAAGACGGCTACTTGCAATGTGTGTAAAGCCAGCGTCAACAAATACAACTAATTTAATCAAGCCCCTGCAGAGATTTCACGACAAAGTGTACCAGGAGATGCTAGCAAACGGAAAAGGCACCAGGCAGCAGATGCTTGTTGACGTTTTCCAAAAATATAACAAATTTAGAGCAGACAACCCAAAAGCGAATGGAACATCAGAGAAGACCTCCCTCAAGACCTCTTTGGGGTTCTTTCAGGGGTTATTCTGTATGTTTGGTTGGCTGGTTTTGCCCTCTCCCCCCCTCTCTATCTCTCAAAAAGCTAAAGTTGGGCATCTCGTAACTCGGCAGGTCCACCTTAAATATAGAAGTGGTGAGATTACACTCTGCCCTGTCGTGTCTCCGAATTCACATTATTTTAAATTTATTAGTTTTCTGGACAGTTATTGCTGCTAGAATGGGCATAATACTTGAACTATTTAGATGATTCAGCCAAGATTGTTGTGTTTTTGATATTTACAAAATTGTACAGCTGTTGCTGCTACCTTTTTCTGAAGTGTAAATACATTCCTTTGGAATGCCTTTAAATTCAGTGTAGTTGTGTATATTTTTGCTCTTCTAATAAGTGGTATTTAGTCTGTGATGTAATTTTCCTAACAAACAGCACAAGTTCAACAAAAATAATGCTAATATGAAAGTAAAAAAGATGTATTATATCGGAATCTGTATCGGTATTGGCAGTCGTGTATCTGAACCGGATCGGAACTTGAAAAACGTGGATCGCCCCATCACTATTTCTTAGTCTCAAAAGAATCTTCTGATTTTTAAGGATGTCATCATGCACCAGTAGGTGGGGAAGACAATGGTAATCAATATCACGTTTCACCTACCCCTCAACTCTAACTCACTTCTAATCCAGACAAAAATTCTCAGACAGCTCAGAGACCCTCCCTGATATTGTATTTCATTCGTACGGAAGAAAAACGGAAGGAAAAAGCTTCATGTTATCTGATTCATGTTGGTTCTAAGTGATTCTATACGAACCTGTGGAAAGGACTTCATCTATGGACAGATGTGAGGATAACCAGAAAATAACTTGATTACAACTTGAATAACTTACCCTAAAAGTGACACTGACTGAAGTGTTCACAAAACCAGTGCAAAGTCACTGTGCTAAGCTCAAAGGTCACCCCTCCAGAAGATCAAGGCTGTGACATCAATGCCTGGGAGCTTTGGGAAGACCGTCTAACTCCGGGCTGTAATTATAGGGCTCATTTTTAATTACAACACATTTTCGAGTGACACTGGCCTCGGCGGGCTGGTTCATGTCACGTTACAGTGGAGGAGAAAAAGGAGTCGCTTTCATGCGGCAGAATGGCAGAAGTCAAATAAACAAGCCTGCTGAACAGAATTTCCTCTGCGCTGCTACTGCTGCGTTTTGAAATGAAATCCATTATTTGATTACACTGGAGAAGGTAACAGGAAGACAGGGGAGTATTCCAGTCACAGCGTCCTTGTAAGGATTTATTACACCACTTCCTTTGAAAAAGGGCTGAAAACAAAGACTTCATGTTTTCGGAACTCACCTACCAGACAGATTACTTAACTGCAAAACCCTGTTCTCTTGGAAATCAAATCCCTCGAAAATCAACCCTGACGACTCAAAACATCATTACATTTTCTGCATAAACCTAATTACCCTCTGTTTTCCATGTCACGGTCTGGGCTATGTTATCGGCAACTCTTCTCACTTACACACTACTGAACTAGGCTTATGGGCTCTATTGTGATTTGGGAGGTTATCGTAACAGCTGCGGCCGTGTCATGCTAACTCTTCAGCTACTGAACGTCTTGTTTGACATCATAACAAAAAGGCGCCAAAACACTGTCATAAACAATTAAGGTAGAAAATATCAAAGGGGCCCCGTTATCAGGGGGGACAGGAATTCCGAGAGCGTTTGCAGAAACGAAATGTTTTGCTTATTCTTTGCGGTTTAATGACGCTGTTTGGATGGAGACATTATCAATGTTTTGCGAAACTGAGAGTCCCTGAGAGCGGGCCGACAGATAAATAAAACAAGTGTTTCCCATTTTCACCACCCTGAGTGAGCATGAGTGGAGTACAGGACCTACCTAACATCACTTTAACCCGCAGACACAGCAGTGAACAAGACAACAGCACTCCCTGGACTGTCCGTCTGACACACAGTGTGCAGGACGCTCATCTGAAATCTGAAACTAAACCAACTTAATCTGGAGAAAGGCTTTGACTACGAACATCATGCAAATACAGTTAAGTTATGTGATGTGCAGATGTGGACAGAATGCACAGCACAGTGAATAGGTTTAGTTTGTTCAGTTCCTTTGTAACATTTTGATGGATTGTACAAGAGATACCACTAATGAGATACAAGGCATTGGTTTTGGGTTGATATCAGCAGAAAGTGCTAGATTGGATATCAACGAATGAATATAATTCAATATATAAACAAATCTGGCCTGAAACAGCCCCCATTCACTCAATTATTATCATGTATATCATGACTACCTTTAACTTAAGTTTACAATCATTTAAAACAGCTCATTTTAAATCTAGAATTTGAAGTGCGGTACGAGTTTCTGCACATACCCAAGCTTTCAGCATCAGTATCAGTATAAGAAAAGACAAAGTTGCATCAACCGACTTCTAATTTGTACATTTCTACATATTTCCAGTTACAAAATTAACTTTGACATCTAGCACAAAGTAAATTTGTTAAGAGGAATTTACTTTATACAAAGTTCCACCCTTAAAATTAAACTTCCAAAATAGCTTTTGGCTTGGATGTTTGATTTTAAGGAATGAAATGTAATCTTTACGGCATGTGGGGGTTTTCTACATTTACATCTCATTTAAGAATATAATTCTTTAAAGAACATTCAGAATAAAAAGTGTCTCTTCGACACTTATCATGTCACCATTATTTTAAAAAAGAGTAGAGATCCAATTGCTTTTGTCCTGGTTTGAATTTTATGCTATTCAGCACCTGGGCGGCTCTGCTGTAGCTCACAGCTCTCACTTTCGGGCTTCGGGATTTTATTTTAAACCATGAAGAACAGACCCAAACATACTTCAGCAACTATGTAGAAACTATAACATACTTCAGCAACCACTTACTCCAAAGAAAGATGAGACTGCATACTGCAAACATCCTTGCTCCCCTTGGAAAAACTATACAGAGAGTACATATTCAAACAAAACACACTAATTTATCCTCCCTTTTCCACGTGAGAGACTAATTGACTTAGGCAGTTGACAACCTCTGATATATGTCAGTACAAGCACCTGGACAAGAGGTGACAGCCATGCCTCCACCACCCAAACCATTTAGACTCTAAATATCCTGCAAGCGCTCCGGAGGCGCATGCGTCTGGGTTCAGGGTGCTGCAGCGCCCTGTCTGAGTCTGGGCCTGGCACAGCGCTCCTAACCAGACAGACCACAGGCCATGGGGATGAATAGACTTCTATTACATTAAACTCCGCTCCAAGGATTAGAGCTGCCCCTTAGCGTTTCTTCACTGACTAAAAAAATCTTCAGGCTAAATATATCTGGATCATCATTAACCGAGACCACCCATCATGTTCTTAGGTGGAAAGCAGAATCCGCAAAATCACACAGTCAACTAAAGGTAATAAAAAAAAGGTAACCAGGCAAACAGAACGTATAAACAAAAACGTCTGGATGGTTTTGCAACTCAGAGTTCCTTTATTTGGTCCAGTATTCTGCTCTTGTGAACCCAAGTGCTGGATTTCTCTAACTTGATCATGTTTGTCCTCCAGGGTAGGAATCACTAAAAAAACTACAGACCCAACAGAGTCAAGATTTTATTCCTGACAAATGTATCAACTGGTCCATAGTACAAACAATAATACAAACAGGTTGGTAAAAGAATGATTTGGAAATGAACTTAATTTACCCAGTTTTACCAAATTACCCAAGTTCACCATGTTTTACCCAAAATGTGGTCAATAAGATAAGATATCCAAAATAGATATCCAAATTTTGCTTCTTCAGTCTAAAACTGGAGCTGTGAAGTTAATGCTGCTACCAAACTTTAGAAGTCAGTCGTCACCCACATAATTCCTGTAAACACAGCCCCAAATCTCTTAGCCTGTTCAAACCACACCCAACTCTTTATTAGGGTTGTGCAAACTTGCCAGTGTTGTTAAGAACAAGGGGTGGCATGATACCATTTTTTCATGGCCGATACCGGTACTGATAACACCACCTCGTATATCTGTCAGAACCAACATCACTCCAATAATGTCATTTTCTCTCTCTTAAACAACTAAGCTGTTAATATTACATTTGTCTGGATGCATTTTCAATAAATGTTCCTCTATATTCAGGTGTAGGAGCCTGTTTTTTAATTCCTACATAGTGCACTGTGTAGGGAGCTATCTGAGACACAGTCTTGCTGCTCCTTACTCATGTTCTCGTCTGAGTATCTCTCTTTAAAGCATGATGCTCAAAGTTTAGCTATGTTATGTGATCGTATAGATAGTATAGTACAGATAAGATTTTTTCTGGTATTATTTGATATGACCACAATATGTAATATGAGTTTACTGCTCCGATTTAGACTGGAGTTTATCACACGAACTGCGCGCAGCCCTGCCCACTGACTGTGAGCATGTGAGGCACACGGTTTAAAGGGTCCAGTGAAAGGATACAAGTAGTCAACAAGCTGGAGACAAAACAAAAAATGGAAGTTCAGTGACAATCTTGATAAATTTGGTTCTTTCCCACCAAACCAGTCTATCGGGTGTAATTCAGCTCTGGGTAAGAAAGCACAGTTTGTGAAACATAACACAGACTGTGGATGCAAACTGTGGCCACATCATGGCATATTCTGCACCAAACATCTTCTCAAACATGTATGTCGGATTCTAAGAGGCTCAGTATTATTAATGGTAAACATTCTTTCTGCACATTCTCAAGGTCTCTGCCTCCATCTAACCAATACTGCTGCTGCTACTGTCAAAAGAAGTCTCTCAGCAACACGTCTTCTGAAACAGCAACTCAAGTTTACGCTGCTTTTAAAAGACGGAGGAAAGTCGACGCAAATCCAGCTACCGCAAGTTGCTCGATTGTTAGTCTAGGGGAATATGTAATCAGTGTAATGTAAAGGAGAGAAGCATATTTAGCATAAACCAAGTACACAAACCATACACTGCCTGATCTGTACCTGAAACTGACCCAAAATGCTTAGTACACTGGGCCCGCAATAAAGATGCACAAAAACATCACAGGGCTGAATATTTAATCCTTCGGCAAGGGAGATTTTTTTTTAACAGTTCTACACATTGCTGCGTGAGTTTTTCTGCCCGTGTGCCGGTGTTCCACGCTAAAGTTTGACCTTCCATTACTTTGTTTTGTGAATTGTTTTATCTTCACTCTCCATCTGACCACAGAACAGTTTAATGATTCACTGAGATGAGGTCCGTCTTGATGCTGGGGACACTCATTTGACTTTTACTCGTTTGACAAAATGATTGTTTGTTGTAAAGATTTGTTTTTACAGCTTGTCTTCATTGTGTGTGTTGTGCTCTTGAGTGCCCTGCATGGTGCTCGCTCCATCAGTCAACTGTTCAGATGGTGCCCAATTTTGGTCTGATTTAGTTATGCATCGACTGTCAAAGGTGAAAAAAAAACAACCTGAAGATGGTAGTATCAGCTGTAATCATATCATCGTTAATTTGCATCGTGATGTCAGCAATTATAAGTGTTAGAATGGTCATTGCTGAATGTTCCAAAACACTCCGGTGAGTGCTACGCACTGAAGGGAGATACTGTTTCAAGAGCAGGAGTGCTGAACAGCGTTTTTAAATCTGTTAACCGTGAACTCCCAGTTGGTCATGGTGGTAAATTGGTCTGGCATAAATAGAAATGTCAAATCTGATTGACAGCTTGCTAGGTAGGCAAAACATTTTTTTGGTGTATTAAGTCGAGTAATTAATTCATTTTTTATTTCATTTTAATGTAATTTATGAACCCTTATAGTCATGCGTGAACACACAACACAGTCTGAACAATGTGAAATTCTTTCTCTGCATTTAACCCATTCACCAAGTGAAGCAAGGCCAAGTGAATGCCACCAATGAGGGGTAATGTGTGGGGACGGTACCTTCAGAGGTGACACTAGCAGTTGGGATTCGAACCCCCAACCTTCTGATGGAAGGGCCAACGCCCTAACCACTAGGCCACCAGCTGCCAATTATACAGTTGAGGGAAATTCGATTACAAAGGTGGGAAAAATTCGATACAGAGTAGTATTACAGTATTTTTCAGCATTATATCGATACAACAGTGCCAAGTACCAACATTTATTTAATATTATATAATGTAATAAAATACATTATATATAACATGGCCTTGTTCTTCCCTTGCGACTCAGTCGAAAATGGAAAAGCAGTCAGAGATGGTCCCATAGACCCCTACACGTAGCACACCATCTACTTTCACGTCAAAGAATCACAGTAATATCACACCATAGCCCAAATTGGTTTCTGATTTATTGTTGCCTATATGTCCATTCCTACACCTACTACACAGTTTATCATGCTAGATTTACTTACATTTTTAGCAACTGGGCTCAAATCTTATTGTGGGCTACGGAAACTTTTGTGGTTGCAAAAGGTTGGAAAGCCCTCACCTAGAATAATTTTTTGTGGCTGCAGCCATCAAATGTGGAGGAATCTGATCAAAGATCAGTCCTTGCCAGCCCTTCTGCTGTCTGAAATGACTGTAAGTAGAGCTGAAGTTTTGCTCATTCCAATAGTTCCCAGTCATACTGCATCCTAAACCACATCCACACGTATGCACCACCCTAAGCAAGAGCTGGATGTGGTTTGAGCGGTTTGAGAGAAGTTTCGGTTGTGAACTTACAGAAACGTCAGAGATGAACATCGACTTCTAGTGACCGTTAGCGGTGTTAGCCTCGCAGCTGACTAACCAACTGAGTCTGAGTCGATTACATCTCGATATTTCATCAAAACATTTTTAAAAGAACTACTTTCTTGAGCATGAAGAATTGAAATACAGCACTTCCCGCACACCACTGAAAATCCCGCTGAAAGAGTCAGAGCCAGCTGAACTAGCTGGCACTTTTCCCCTCCCCCTCTTTAGGAGTGAGAGAGAGACCTGTACACTGTACAAACCCCTGAACTTAACTTTACCAGCTGACTCCTGCTAATTAAATTGATGTGTACGATGGAATCATAAATATATTCATTAGAAACACAGGCTCAGGTCATTTTCACATGCCCTAATCAAATTTACAACAGAGGCCCGCGTTTAAAGAGTCATATAAAGAAATTGCTGCCGCAGCAAAAAACAAGGCCCAGGAGATTGATAGAAAGTCTGGAAGTGGAGAAAGTACAGAGGAATAAGTGCCTATGAAAGCAGCCCCTGCCAACTTTTGCACCTGGCGTTACACGAACCAGCCAAGTGAACTCTGTTTCACATGCAGCATGTCAGGCAAAATGCGAAGCCTTTTCACTGTGCTGTTTGGGTTTCAGGAGGAAGTAGACATCTACAGCAGGCTTCTACAACCAGTCAATCAAGTTCCGAGGGAGGCGAGAGACGGACTTAACAGCCTTCTACCTCCACGTACAAGAAAGGACCTCTCACATTTCCTCAGTGCCGTTTTGGCATGAAGGTTTCAAAAGTGCACCTGGAAGAAGTTCAAACACTCGCTGCGTGGGTTAGTGTTGAGTGTGTTGTGTGATTTTTAATTAGGATTATCAAATACACAGACCCCTAACCCTATTGCAAGCTTACAATGGATCTGGATAAACGGCCTTGAGTCTGGATAAACGGGCGAAATAAAAGTAGGATCCTTATTGTAAAGAAACCGGCTCCTGTTAGCTCCCCCTGAGTTATGAACAAATGCAGAAATGTGTCTGTACAGCACTAGGGGTCACTGTGAGGATCTCAGTCACAGCCTCTGAATACGACACAGTGAAAGATGATGTTTCACTAAATATCAGTCCTAGAGTTACAAAGGAAACCTCACACAAGTAAAGATATTGAGTGAAACATTAAAAAAAGAGTAAACTTCATAAACAGCGAGTCAGCATCAGAGTCTGTCTTCGTGACTGTTTGTCCCGGTACAGTGACTCCTGCACAGTAAGTCCGTTCAGAGGGAAGTACATGGTTTGTCATAAAGAACTTTCATTTGTCTTGCCAGAGCTAGAACCCTCTGTGTGAAGTAAACTAGCTCTGATTCTGGTCTATTCATGTGCAGTTCCAGACAAGTTTGGACACCTACTTCTACAATTTCTGCCTTCCACAATGCAGAATCACAGTAAAGACATTCAATTCAATTTAATTTATATAGCGCTATTTACAACCAAGCTGTCACAAAGCAGCTTTACAGAGTCCAGGTCCTAGTGAGTGAGCCAAAGTTCAAGTTCAAGTTCAAGTTCACATTTATTTATATAGCACATTATCATCCACTGAAGATCATTCAATGTGCTTTACAGCAATGGAAATTAAAATAAGGGTAAATAAAAATGAGAGAAAATAAAACAAGATAATGAGAGGGGTAAAAGAAGTAAAAGAATACATAAAAGAACATTAAAAGTGCAGTAAAAGTGGAAATATTTAGAGGAAGGCGACAGAGGCGAGGAAAAACTCACTCAGCTGGAGGAAGAAACCTAGGGAGGAACCCTCAAAAGGGGAACCCATCCTCCTCAGGTCGACCCGTAGAGAAAGAAAAGAGAGTCTATATGGGGTACAATAACACAATTAAGACTTGAAAGCAATACATATGTAATTATGCAGTGGCCAAATTCAGGATGCACAATGATATCAGAATCATACTGGTATTGGCAGATAACTGCTTTAAAAAAAAATCACTTCAACTCAATTTTTGTCCTACAGAGGAGCACAACATTTAAGTGATGCTGGACTACTGCACTAAAATGTCTATACTTCATTCTTTTTTGTAACTCTACAGAAATAAGTTACATTTCTTTGTATTACTTATTCAGGTAGAGCAAGGTAGTCCTCATTTCTGCATTTTCTAAATGTTGACATATCGACATCAGCAGACAGGCACATGAAAAATACTGGATCACTATATTGGCCCACAGATCCCAAGTGAACGACTTTAATTAAAAAAAAATAAATAAATAAAGAGTTAGATTGTTGATTCTTTAAAGTAGCCCCCCTTTGCCGTGGTGCTCTTTTACACTCTCTTGGCATTCTCTCAAGCATCTTTATTGAAAAGCCACCTGGATTGCTTTTCCCACATATGCTGAGACCTTGTTGGCTGCTCGTTACCGAAACGATTTTAAATATTCAAAACGTTTGTTTTGGAAATAAATTAGTCACAGGCATCAAATCCACAATTCTTACAATAAAGCATTTAAAAATAAACCTTTAGTTCAACACTGTTGTTCTGACTTTTAGTCAAGTGTGTCCGAAGGTGCTGTACGTGTATGTACTTTACATACTGTATGAGCTGAGGTGCGGTGTGTACTGGGCTGAGTCAGCACACACTCAGATGTGTAACAGGACACTCCACCCCAGACACCTCAGAGACTTCATCTCTCTCCTCCTAAACTGCATCACCCCTGCCAATCTGCTGCTGTTAAACCAGCATTAATCAATCACACCATCTACAACTCTTCAGGCGCTGTGTCAACATTCCCTTCCTACCAATGTGTGCAACTGTCACCTAGTCATCTAGAAGTCTTAGCCTTATTATATATGCCTTACCTGTTCAGACATATCCTCCTCAGGCCATTTGCACCAAGTAAATCAAGTCGAGAAGACGGAAAGACATGAAAGGTGTTCAAAGATTAGACATTTATTTGTGCACATGTGGACGTGTGGGAGGAATACACTCCACACTCGTGGGTGTATGCTGCCAGAGCAGTGTGAAATGTTTTGCAGGCCATCTGGGAAGGATTTATTGTGTAATTTGGTTTATTACTGCTGCGGTCTTCGGCTAAGTAGCATGAACACAATTACGGTCCACTCGGGCAGGGCTACACCTGGCCCCTCGGAACAATAATAAATCCAGGAGAGAGGAAACAGAGAATTAATTGAGGGTTATCACCATCATGGCCTGTTTAGTGCTTACTGCTGAGAGTGGGGAGTTATTTATACTGCTGCAAAAATAAATATCCAACCGCGTTGTATTATATACACTGTCATGCTAAACAAGCAGTTTTTCCTGAGGACCTATCATGGTGCAATAAAGTGAAGAGACTTTAAGATACTGTGGAGGAGGAGACACAATGATGTCTCAAGGCAGTTATAAAGGGATGAAAAGAAATAATGGAAACAAAAAACATTTAAATCAAAATAGTGGCAGTGCTTTACACACTGACAATGATTTTCATATGATCCTCCATAAGGCCGCTCTTCTACAACATACATGTGGAAGGGGTGTGTGTTACAGCTTTATCACGCTTGCCTTTAACCTGCTGTGCTTGGACCTAAGGAACAGAGTTATATATCCTCAGGGAGCAGTCAGTAAATTACTTTAGGCTGTCCTGGCTTTTTATGTTTGGCAAGTGGGCTCCAAAATAGTTTTTTAGTGCTGCGATTTATAATATGCAGAGCTTTTTTGGCGCATCTGATTGAAAGCCATCTATAAATCTGTCTGGCGCTGGCCACTGTCAGAAAATATGGGGCGAGCAGATGACAGTTAACATTAATGCATTAAATGAACAAGACAAGACCACGCACTTCCGGATGTGAGGTAAAAGAAGGCGGCCTGCTCCTCTAGGCCTGGGTGGCAGCTGCTCTCTCTGCAGGGCTGCAGGGAAACAGATGAGCGGCTTTAGGATCCAAAAGGTTCTACTGATCTCTATAGTGGAAGTCGTGGTGGGGTTAAGAAACTGAACGACCCCAAAAACTAGGACTGCAGGCTACAGACAAAATATAGTTGTATGTGAAGGTTTGGACAGCCTAGTCAAATTATACGTTTGGTCAATCTAGAAAAGAGGTCAATACAAAACCATTCACGATTTTGAATTCCTATTTATCAGCTAAATTTAGCCATTTCAAAAAACCTTTTTACAGGCTACCTGCGAGTATTCTTGTTGTTCACATTTATAAGGGCCTAAGGCTTATTTGATTCATTATGCCTTAACCCAAGTCAGGTCTAGACAACTCCTGAGTGTAAATATATAAAATATATCCAAACACTTCAAGTGCTGTCAAAAAAACCAAACAGAAATACTAGCATTGTTTGACATTTTATTAAGAAATGTCTAGAAAATCTCAGAAGAAAAATATCATAGACTGTTTAGGTGTGCAAAGCAAAACCTTCACATCACTGCCAGGAACCTACAAAAAACTTAGTTGGAACATAACTAGTGATGCTTTGGCCCACTAATTCTTCTAAATGGAAGAGTCATCAGAAGATAACTTTAACAGTAATCACCACACAAATGTCAATGTCTGAAGAATGCAATGCAGCACTTATTTGGAAGCACCAGTAATGCACCAAGTAACTCATTGGTGGTGAAAAAGGTTTGGATTTGTAGTTGATTTTAGGACAACCTGCATGCCTTAAGGTAAGAATCTCTCACGGTTGTGTTTTGATAACCTTAAAGGGGTTAAGGTATGTCAACTGTCACAAGGAGTTCTTCTGATTTAGCAAGCAATATCCATCACAATTTGAAAGTGAAGTTAAGGATATTTCCATTAGTGAGCATACATATCATTCCACAATCTAACGTTACATAAAATTACTAACATTACCATTTTGCAGCCGATTACAACATAAGTTGAGCTATTATGCATTATGATATTATGTTAAGATAATATAAGCAAGGCTAATTGTGTCATAACCACTATTTAATTAAACATTTTTGGATTTATTTTGAAACATGAGACTAATTCTTTAGAGAGCCAGGTAGACATTTGGTTTCTCTTTTTATTCCCTGTGACTCCATTTCAAAAACTCATTGAATCTACACAAATCACACAAATGCCCTTTTCTGGATTTAGAACTTTTTCCCTGAAGGTAACAAGCTTTAATTCCTGAACCACATGCTGTGATCTGTTTAGACAAAATGTCACTCTGACTGCAACCTACAAAGCTGTTTGGAGCAAATAAGGACAGGACTACCTTGCCAACTGTGTAGCATGGAAAGAGTCTACACTACATTACCAAAAGTATGTGGACGCATGGCTATCACATCTATATGAGCTTAATAGACATCCCATTCCAAAACCATAAGTCTTAACAGGGAGTTGCTCCCTCCTCCTTTTGCAGTTATAACAGCCTCTTGTCTGGGAAAGCTTTCCGTATGATTTTGTAGTGGGAATTTGTGCCCATTCAGTCAAAAGAGTTTTTGTGAGGTCAGGCTCTGGTGCTGGACAATAAGGCCAATTCATCCCAAAGGTGTTCAGTTAGGCTGAGGTCAGGGCTCTGTGTAGACCTTTCTGGAGTTCCTCCACACCAAACTCATCAAACCGTGTCCTCATGGAACCTCGCTTTGTACACAGGGGCAAAGTCATGCAGAGCCTTCCCCAAACTACTGCCAAAGTTATGAGCATAAAATTCTGTAAAATTTCTTTGTAGCGTTGACATTAGCGTTCTTTAGACCTAAAGCGGCCCAGCTGAAACCCTGAAAGAAAGCCACAGCCCATTATCCCTCCCCGACCAAACTTTGCTGTAGGCACCATGCATTCCATTAAATAGCATTCTTCTGGCATCCACCCAACCCAGATTCATCTATCAGACAACCAAAAGCGTGAATTTCCACTCCAGATCACACATTTCTACTGCTCCTGAGTCCAGTAGCAATGTCTTTTACACCACTCCAGCCAAGGCATAGCATTGCCTGTAGTAATCTTGGGCTTGTGTGCAGCTGCTCAGTTATGGAAACCCATTTTATGAAGTTCCTCACACACTGTCCTTGATTCTGATGTTTCTTCCAGAGGCAGTGAGTGAGTGAGTGATGCAACAACATACTCACTACAGTCAATACAGTCTTCAGCTCTCAGGGGCCCCATTATAATGATCTATAGCTCTGTGGCTGAACTGTCGTTGCTCCTAGACAATGCTAGCACTTACAGATGACAGGGGCAGATCTAACAAGTCAGAAATTTCACAAACTGACTTGTGGCAAAGGTGGCATCCCATGGCCATTCCTCGTTTAGTCACTGAGCTCTTCAGTGCAATAAATATTTAAATTGAAAGTGGGCTTTCCGAAGAACTGTCTGAAGGGGTGCTCACTCCCCTTTTTTTTTTAAAATAACAATAACTGTGCATTAAAGCGAGCAAAAGCATGTCTTGTTTAAGACTGTTCCATGCAGAGGTGGTGTTTACTTTTTTCATGTAGAAAACCCCACATAACATGTAATTTGACCTTAGGTCCCCAAATGTCTGAAAACAACTGCACTTGTGATTATATTGCTGTATACTATAATTTTGATACCTTCTAATATATATAAAAAAATGATCCAGCATGATCCATGACTGGCCTGCATTAATTTGAATAGTGTACTGTTGTATAATTACACTGATATTTCAATTCAACAAAACATCCACAGTAACATGTATCTGGACCTGTGATTTGTAAGGATACTTATAGACCAAGCAAATAAATAAACACACACAAAAAAACACTGATTAGAGGGCTCAATTGCACACTGCAACCTTCTGTGATATCAGCATCACAAAAATCGATATCACAATAATGAGTCATACACAGCAGAAACAAATACAAATATATATTGTCCAGCTCCACCAAAGACCAAGCAAAGTCACGCTGGTTGAAATTGGTATTCAGTGCTCTTTAAACAGCACGTTTTGATGCCCCGAATCTTCTAGCTGGTATGGCTCTGGGAGGAGAAAAAGCTGCACAAATATTATGTTTGATATGGCATGGACCTGGTGCTCATGTTAAACTCTTTTTCTGTGACAACTTCAACAACCGTACTGGGTTTGGCTAAGAGAGGAAAAACAGAAAAGACCACACAAAACACATACAATAGAGTGGCAGAAATAGCTACTGTGTGTTTAAGAATTGAGGGAGTATAAATGAGGGACGGAGCCAAAATGTTGGGCCTGCAGCTGTGAAGGGGGAAATGGAGGGGCTACTGTCTCTCCCAGGGGTCCACACACGCAGGAGAGCGCCTGATTTAAGAGCCCTCTGACTCAGCGGGCTAAAGGTCAAAACAATGAATGTTAAGAGCTACTTTTCCCCTTGTAACCAACCAGGGCACCGCGGAGTTATGGGGTGAGAGGTTAAACCTACAGCGTGTGTCACAGCTGCCTATTTGACCCCTCAAAGATAACTCTTTAGGGGTCTACAAACGAACGGGCCCTTTGAAATGGTGGCTCACAACAAACCCAATGACAACATATTATTACACACTTAGAGGGATAGTTTGTCCAATGATCAACATCAGACAGTTTCACCCCTCATCTCAAATGTAGCCAATCAACCCAGACATGTTTAATGTGAGGGTTTCTTTGTAAAGCAGCTAATAAGTAGTGGACGACACCACAAAGTAGCATCATGCAAACTGCGTCTCACACTTGCCTTAGTAAACACCTGATCTCAAATAGACTTGCTAATGAAAAATAGACATTTGTATGTCACTTTAACCAGTGGTAGCAAACTTCTTGTGATCCAAATTCTCTATTTTTAGCCATCTTTATAAATAATATACCATTCCGGCTCAGAAACCACATCATCAGGTCAAATCACTGCTTTAATACACCCTAAGTCTCATTATTTCTGTGCACAAACAAAAGAGTTGCTGCCTCATTTGTTGATTCTTTGATGAAGGGAAACTGTAGGCTGTTACAATCAGTGTTTTCATTTGTTGGTGGTAAAAGAATGACAAGGTGTAAGTAGGGGTATAACGGTGTTTATCCAAGCAGTGAAAGCCACTGGCTCTGAAAGTGCGGTTATTTACTTAACTTTGTCCATTTCTCGTATCTCGGTTGAGGGTCTGGAGAAGCTGTGAGCCCAGGCGCAGAGGGCAGGACTGCTGGGAAAGTCTGGGAGGAGGCTGACATTTTTGAGTGCTTCGTGCAGTGCAGCAGGGAAAGGAGGTGGCCTACAATACGACTATTTATACTTAATTACACATCTCCTTTAAACCATTTCCCAGATGCAAATGTCAAAAGGCTTTGTCATACAGTGCATCAGCTATAGGGCGTCACATCAATCGTTCTCCTAAAAGCCTGCATTTCATGAGGAAAAACAATACTGCATTCCTCTAAAAAACAAACATTTAAAAACAAAAAATAAATTTGGAATACTGCATGTTTATATTAATGACTGCATATAAATTATAATAATTGTTGTCATGATATTGGCCTGTTGACCACTGCTGATATTGAATGGCTGCAATCTGCAAATGAGTCTGCTAACCAATCAATCAACCTTTTTCCCAGTGTGCTTTGAGGATCTTGACCAATCGCAGTGCCAGATGACTGTTTCTGCAGGTGTTGGATGCAGGTGTTAGGGAAATCCATTAAACTGGTTATTTGGTCAAAAATACTGTGATCTTTATGTCACGCTTCTAATTCATGAATGTGTTTTTAATACAATGCAAATAACATTGCAGTTTTTTTGCCCAAGGTATCCAGTCCTGAAACTTTCTGTGTCATTTTAATCACAGTTCCTCTGAACTCACCATGTTAATGAGCTGAGTGTGCACTATGTCCTCCACTAGGGCAGCGGTCTCATGCAGCGGTCTTCTAGAATCACCCAGAGCATACCTGCAACGAAAACCCCAAGCACTCAAACACTAGAAACCACTTACACTGAGGCATTTGACCATCATACAGTTACTGAGAATTCACACTAGCATTCACTAGCATTCTTTATGTGTCTATACGTGTAAAATGCTTATTTCTTCTGCTGCTGACTGGTTACTTGACTGCACTGTTTTTCACATTCACAAGGAAAATATCCACATCTCTAATCTTCTAATTCTTTCAGGTAAAGAGAAAAGCACAAAGCAAAAACAATAAAATATTGAAAGCTTTAGGATTAAAAAAAAAAACCCTATAAGGGTTACAATGCAATTTAGCAGGGGCACTCAGATATTGGATGTGCGGGCCTTCACCAACTAGCTCTTCCAGAATAGAATAAATCTGCCTTAAAATGATGGTTTGAGATATCAATCAGATCTAGACACCTGTCCGATGCCCATTTTCTTTAAGCAAATATCTGCCAAAACCAGTATGAAAGGAGGTATTATTATGCATCTCGACAATAAAGGTTCAGTTTCATTCTGCTCCAGACTGAAAGAGCAGCGAACCCAGCCATTTCTGGGGGAAAAAAATGTGCCTGGAATAAACATTACAGATCTATTACCTTCCCACATCAGTTAAGGCGTTCTTTAAAGCGAGTAATTAATGCACCGCTAATAAAATAATTTATATCAATTAGTGGCCTACACACACACCCCAAGGAACCAGAGCGACTCGGTACAATTGTACGCATCGCCAGATTGCTGTTTACAAATTCTACGCGCCTTTATTCACAGTTTTCCCACACTGTGGCTGCCAAAGCTTCCCACATTCAGTGTGCCTAATATCGACACAGCGGTTTTATCCAATACAAGTGCCAACCACGGAACGGCCACAGGCTCTCTCCGTTTAAGAGAGAAGAAGATGAAAATTGCCATGAGAAGCTTGACACTTAGAACACCAGGCTAAATTTACTAATGACACTGGTCTGAATTCCTCAGTGATGTGTGAGGAATGATTTACTTTCATTTAACTACAGGGGCCGGGATTCAACCTTCCCACACAAAAGGTCAGTGTTCCTTATAAAATTGCATCATAGTTTATAGCTAAGAGCATCACCCTCAAAACAAAAATACTCACATAAACAGGACATTATCTTTATTAATTTTCCATTTATATAGTCAGACATGACTGGTTAAGTCTGGCCAAGACAGTTCCATCTTCAATCTTCATGAAGAATCAGCTCAAGAAAGCTCTGCTCTGTGAAAATCTGCTATTAACTGCAGTTCAAATAAAATGCCAGCTACTTTCTGGCATAACAACAGAAATCTCAAAGGAACCATTTAAAAAAAAAATTTTTTTTTAAATTAAAAAAACACCTACCCTTGAAAAATGGTTCTATCCATCTGGATACTGGATATCTCAAGCATAACCCCGTCAATTAACTTTTACTGCGTCCCTGTTTCATTTCTGCGCTTCACATAAATGCATTTTAATCCAAATGACTTCCAGAGGAAAATCAGTAATTTACTCCAGTTGTATAATTTATTCCATTTGTTTAGTCACAAAGCATTTTAGGCTGGTCCAGGAAACTCGCGAGACAACAGTCTGACCATATAGGAACTTGCAGGCTGGACAGCGATCAATCAATTTTGTTTTGTTTCCGCAAAAATGAGAAACAATTTCCCTGTTGTCTCAACTCCTGCTTGATCCCCCCCCCAAAAAATAAAGTGCAGTTTTCTGGAGCTGGACAACCCTTCATTTTCAACGTCTGATCCAAACAATTTCATACCAAGCAAATATGGAAAGAGGGAAGCAGGAAAACAACACAAGAGCATCAAGAATATGGAGCAATAAACAGTCCTGTAATTGTGAACATGAGCTTTGTGAGCCTGGCTCTGTTCCCTTTACTCCAGGCTAATAAGACAATGATTTCCTACACAGTAGTAGACAACATGAGCACACTTCAGAAGTCCATAATCCCCGGCATGTTGATCTGGGCAGAATCATTGATTTGGCTCGTGGCCCCTGTCTGTTTACTTCAAGAGGCAGCACGAGTCAGTCTGCACAAAAGACGCTAAACAAAAGCTCGCCAGAGCACAACTGCTTTGTTAAACCGGGCTGGATGTTTGGGTATGGGCTTTAAGTTCAAAGTGCACGCAGTACAGTGGACGCTGATGTTTATGAGCTTGTGGTGAAGCAACAGCCTCCTCCTGCCTCTCTCCATGTCACCAGCCACCCATTCTTACTCACAAACACCGAGGCCACCGAGACGGAGGTAAACACACTGATTTGACAATCCTGATTTCTTTTTTTTTCTCCCCCCCTCACCGCAAACAAAAGCTCTTAATAAGCGTGGGTCAAGGCTTCTTGAGATCATAAAAAGTTTCTGTACACTTTTTAACTACAGTCAACACAAGAACAAAGCCCCGAAAGACCCACTGATGTTTTATTTACCAGGCTTTATCCCTTCCCGGGAATTAACAGCTCGGTTTTCAACTATTGTTAAAATTAAGATAGATAAAATACATCAACAAATAACGAACATACAAATATAACGACAAAACCACACATATGCACACAAGCCAGCAGCCATCAGGGTTTTGTCTGAAATGTCCATTTGCACCCCTTGCAAGTGGAGCTGGGTTTCTGTTAAATACACCGCATTTATTTTGCGGAACTAGTTCCTTAAAAAAAAAAAAAAAAAAAAAAAAAAAGAAAAGTTGGTTAACATTAACCAACAGTTTAATGAGTCTTCATTTTAAAAAGTGCAAAATCCCTAAGATGATGGTTTCAGGGTTAACCAAAGAAAATTATGATTCAACTCATTCAGCAGACGCTCAGACATAATCTAATTAGTGGAGGAGCTACAGAAAAGGCGCGACGCTTCGCTTGTTTTTTTCCTCCCTTCGCAAAGACCCAAAATGTGTGAGGTTTTATGGTGACGCATTGCCGCATGTGAATCATTCATGTGGGCAGAATTTTAAAGGATAATATTTTATTTTAAGGTAAATAAAAAGTGCATGTGAAGCTTCAGCCTTGCTAAGCTAGATAAAGAGGGTGGCTTTATCCCGACTCCATCAGTTGTCCAAATGTAAGCACAGGAACTAGTCAGTGAGGCAGTTTCAAACCCAAGATAAACTTCTGTAAGGTAAGCATTGTTGATCTTATGGACGTTCTTACAGGTTTTGCAAGAGACGTGGAGCTGTGTGTTGGCACAGGGCACAGTGAGGGGGTGGGAGGACTTCAGCCTGAAACACCACGACCCAGGACATGGGCTCCAACATCACAACCCTCGGACAAAAACACTGCGGCCTTCTGAAAGCTCTACGGCAGTAATTATTACTCATACGTTTTCAGCTGTTGACAGCCAGTGGTTGTTCTATGTACTTATGCTGTTTTACAGTCATCAAGACCTTTACAACAGAATATAATAGGTTGCAGATGAAATTATGATGCAAGTTTTGAGAAGGGCCTATAGGGACATGTACAACACAAATAGGAAAATGCAAAAAGCTTTTAAAGCCTTGGTCTGCTTTGGTCTGGACCAATCCTTAACACTTTCTGCAGGGTTTTTCCATTTGGAAGTGGATTTACAGTGTGTGTCTCTGACTGAGGCCGCTGTGGAGTTTTCCAGGCTAAGAGGCGTTTATAGCAGTAGGGTGGGGTTGGGCTGGGCTGGACCTGGGCTATTTTGGGACAGCTGAAGCTAGCCTCCAGACAGGACAGCAAAACAGACTTGAATTTTGATACGGGAAATTAGTGCAGCGAGACATAAGAAAATATTCTGAGATCTACGCTTGCGTAATGGGGAAGGCTGTTGTTTATGAAAACATAAAAGCTGTTTCAATTGTCTTTCACAAAGAGAACCTTATTGTGCAGCTGACAAATGAAGTGAGGAACTCCATGCAACAGTGGCTCTCTGAGCGTCCCTTTGAGACGGCAGGAGAATCGGCGTGATGAACGCTCTTCTACATGTAGTGTAAAAAGACATGCATGCTTTTTTTTTTTTCATCTGTAATGCTACTGGCAAAGACTGTCCAGAAAAATAAACATTTGTAGCAGCCCCAGTCATAACTGAAGGCAGAGTTTGTTATTTCGTTCAATGCATTGGCAAGCGATATCGAGACCTTCAGCACTTATTACAGTTCGCTTATTTGACTTTGTCTGCTCAAACACAGGAGTTCCATGTAAGAGCCCAGAGCAGTACAGTACCCAGATTTTGGAATATTAGCAATGTACATATTTTGCTTTAACACTCCAAAGTACGTCAATTTGTAGGCTTGGTCATATTACGAACATCAGATCCTTTATGATTTCATAAATCAGATCCTTTATGGTACAAAAGTTTTTCCAGGGATGTTAAACAATAGCTGAGATCACTTCAAGTGAACAATGTAAATGAACATCTGGTTACGGTTTTGAATGAAAATCTACAAATGGTTATTTAAGGCAGTGTTCAATTTCTAATTCAACTCCGAATTCAAGTTCTTCTTATATGTAGGTGATTTAGACAAAAGGTTGCACACCCACGGTCAAATGACATTTTTGTAGATTTTGTGGGTTAAAATGATTGAAGATGTCCTCTACAGGGAACAAACTTACAGGTGGAATATTTCTGATACATATTTATTTGTAAATATATGTATGTGCTTGTGTGTATTTTTTTCCTTTAACAAATAAACAGTAAAAGTACTTAAAAAGTACTTATTTTCATTCAGGATATGCAGAAAAACACAAGATTGACTAGGGTTCCACAGACTTCTCCAAACAAAAAAGCATTGCCATTGCTACACCTCTCCCATTGTGATTTAATTGTGGAGCTAATAAAACAGATCATTAATTTAACCATTTCTAAGTCTTAAACCATGCAGGCCACTTTTGTTTGGAGTAAAGCTCATGTAGAGAACCACCTGGGGTTGAGTGCTGGACAACACACAAGCCCTGTGAAAGCCCCCCGGAGGATTCCTTTATCATAAACACATGCTACCTGCAAATCACTGCTACGCTGGCCACCGCGCAATGAAGATAAATGAGTGACTACTGAAGTGTGCTTTCTCTCTCTCGTCTAATCATATTAAAGTATCTTGTATTTGGAGAGAGAGATAAAGAGGTATTTGCTGTGCAAAAGGCCTCAGCGATTAACCTGGGAGGGCAAGTTTTTTTTCTGCTTGTCCTCTTTTTGGATTCAAAACATTGGTTTAACCCTTTAACATCAGTTCGGTTAATCAAAAATGTGTAGCAACAGACTAGTCTGACACGCTGAACAATATTTCTGCCTTCTTTAGACAAAAGCAGCCTCTATTATGTTATTTTTATAGTGATGGAACAACATCACCTTTTATATTCAATGGTGCCCCTTTTAGTTGCAGACACTTTCGTTCGATACAGATCTTTCGTTCTCTCAGTGAACAATATGTTAAGAATGTTCATGTGATCCAAAAACTATATTTAGTGCGATTGCTTCTGTAGTTTTTTTTAATTATTACTATTCTCTTTAAAGCTGAAATTTTGCGCCTCTTCTAATCCTACAGTATTTGAGATATTGGCACGGTTCAGAGCCAAAACGTTCGTTAATCCAGTGTACTGCTCGTTTTCATATTCTTGATAGGTTTGTCAGGTCTCGATTGTTGATCATTTAAAATAAAACGTTTTTCGTGGTCGAGTCGCCTATGAAACGTTTTGGGAGGAAGAGTGGATGGTTGAGTCGCCGTAAAAATGTGTGTTGGAGAGAGACAGCCGTGACGTTATGATTATGATTATGATTATGGCAGCTGGACAGGGACAAAAAGCCAAAGAAACAAACCTTGCAGCGTTCAAGACACTAAAGCTCTCGTTTGATTAAAAAAAGGCACGTATCACTGTTTGTTTTAGTTGAAAATAATCACCCCGTGAATGCAGCTATATGCGCTTTTCCCATGTTCTCAGGCGAGAGCAGTTCACTCCACCCGTTTTCAGCCGTTCTTAGCCTTAAACGGCATGACAGCAAGTAAGCGCCTCCTCAGTGGTTCCGATAATCAGAAGAGGCGCCAGTTCAAATCCACGCTGCAAGTACTTTTTTTTTTAACAGAAACATAAACAATCTCGTTAATACATGCGATATTGAACAAGCAGCATTCAAGTGTGAATGAAAAAAACAAAACAGGCTAAAAAAAAACCCAGAATAGTAAAACATGACTGAAAATCAGACCTATGTGAGAACTGAGTGGTCCTAACATCCTGATGAGAACCTGTGGTTGACAGCCCTCAGTCAAACACTTCAATCCTGTAACACAGTACAAGTGAATCATGAATGACGAATGAAATGATCACATTCAGGCCGTGCTGCAGATGATCCGTGCTGTGTCAGCGCCCCACTGAAAACATCACCAACCTTTTACCCAGCGATGTCTTGAAGAAGACTCCCCCTTACTGCATCCAGGTTGAACAAAGGAACGCGCAAATGGATAGATGATTGGACAGATAGATGGAGATATGACAGGCAGACAGACCACCTGGCTTGCTAGGCAAGCACTCAGCCGTCAGCTCTCTGCAAGTTTCTCTGGCTCCAACACAGCGAGACTGCTGCTGGATTTCAAGACATCTTAGCTCCATCTTAGCTGTCTGCGAATCAGCATGTCTATTAAAGCAGCTGAAAATGGCTTTTTCAGATGTGATGAGCATTTTGTGTGCATAACACCAACTCGAACGGCAGAAACGTACAGCGTGCTGGCCTTCTTTAAAAAATAGCACAACAAAATCCAAACCATAACTACAACTACACCAACACAAGACCACAGCAAATAGCAAGATTAGGGTGCAAGCCACACCCGCACGACCACTCCGTCACAGTTCAATACCACTAATAAGGTAACACACGTTGTCTGCGGCCTACGAGCAAAACCCAGTCGTGTTTCCGAGTGACATACATTTTGATCCGGGTCAGAAAAAGGAAATCAACATTTCACTTCTATCAGTCACACTCCAATAAAGATGCCATTATTGCAATAACAGGATATGGTTGGTATTGGTAGGTCTGAAAAAATGCAAAAAACAGCACTTAAAACTGGCCGCAGCTTCTGTTGGTGAATCGTTTCAAGAGTCTGGTTTAACCACCCTATTCGTGGGGAATTTTCAGCCTTTTTTTCTCCTTGTTTAACTATATTTTTCCTGTTATGGAGTCTGGTTTTCTAAAATTGTTCTTGTAAATGGCAAGAATGTGCTTAGGTAAATGAATGAATCATATAAATGTGCATAGTGGGTACATAAAACAATTTCACATGAAAATGTCCCCAGCTAGAGCGACACACACGGCGCTTTTGCAATCATATTGGTCATTAAGGGTTTAACAAGTGAATTAAAACACACTGGTTTGCAACCACACCCTTACAGAGCAGAAACATGCTGCAGCCATCTGTTAAAGTAGATAGGCTAGTCACTGAGCTGCTGTCGTGCCTCTCTCTAATTGCACAGTCCAACTTCCAAAACAAAACCATCTAAAATAAACCAAAATAAAAGTCACAACAAAAAGGGTAGGAAAAGCACACTGATTGGAACAGATGCTCTGTGAGGGGGAATGTGGGAGGGCGCTTCATCTACTGGGTCCACTGGGAGCACAAAGTCTTTGGTAAGGACATTAAAATACTATTAATTTTCAGGAAATATGCCTCCGTCCCAGAAGAACCCAAAAATTCATTGTTAATTTCATTTTACACAACCTTTGAAATGAGCAGCTGTCCTTTGTAACATTTCATGACAAATGAAAACAAATGGTCCAAAATTACTTGTTTTATATACAGACATTTTATAACTACGTAATTCTTTATGATAAATGCTATAGGGCTGTCACTGTTGTTAACAGTAGGGTAATTTACAGGTAACTGATTACTCTGATGATTAACTGAGTAATAGCTATGTTTTGCTTAACCCTTTGGACCCGAACAGAGTTCAACACTTTTGGACACTTTAAAAGCATTTATCATGAACTAGGGATAAATGACAATTACAAGGTCATTTTACTTGATAGACAAATCTTAATACGACAGAAATCAATGCAGTCCATGACTGAATGGAAAATGGGCCCTGAAATTATAGTTAAAATGTGAAAGAAAAATAAATAAATAAATAAATAAATGTAGGAATTCCTAGAAACAGGAAATATTTATTAGCCAAAGAAACAAGGACATGAAACAAACCATCAACCAAATTCACCATCATTTTCTTAATTAAATTTCTTCTGAAGCAATTAACATGATAGCCTAATTATATATTATAGCTTAGCAGGCTAAAATACCCCCTTATACCCATGCAAGATAAGATAAGAAGATAAGAAAGAACTTTTTTTACCCTGAGGGAAATTCTTGTCATGTAGGTTCCACACCCACACTGGGGCTGTGTACTTCTTTATGAGACTGAAGCAAGAGATATTATGAGATGATCAACATTTATACAAACAGCCAAGTAAAATATAAGCTGATTTGTTTGGTTCTAGTTCTCACTACTGAGGACACTTCATGAGTCCTCGTTCAGTCTTTTGGTCATCATAGTTAAGGGCTAAGAAGAAAGTGGACAAAATGAATTCATTAACTGTGTGGGCTGATTCTTATAGGCTATGAAATGTCCTTATAAACTGATAGAAACCAATACAAAACAATGTTTGGTATGAGATTTATCTTCACCTTCCCAAGTTATATGTTGCTATGGAAGATAAGTTATTGCTCTCTCAATCTTTACATTTTTTTGCACACTTAACGACACTGCTGCTAGAATCTGTCATAATTTTTGCACTCTGTAAATTCCTGTCCTGCCTGTACTTATGGAGTCTTGCCTTGTTTCATTTTTTGTTCTTGAGGAGGACTGTTGTTTAAATTCACTGTGAACTATGTACACGGATGAAATGACAATAAACAGACACTTGACTTGACCCATTTGCTCTGGTTTTAAAACACAGGGCCAAACAATCCTAACAGGCAGCGGTTCAGTGTCCTAAAACACTGAGGACACCCCTGACTCAGGTTCATATAGGGATGTTACGACACCAGAATTTTGGTGCTGATGCCAAGTGTAGGACCACAATGCTCAGACACAAACTATATTTCACATTTTTAAGACTTCACAGTGCTTTTATCAACATGAAAGTCTTCAAATGCATTCGAACTACAATTTTCATCCTGGGGCTTTCAATGATTTAAATAAACTTGCAATGCCATGCGACTCCAGCTGCGCATCACACTGCAGACGGTGACACAATTTACCATAACATGCCATCATAATGTCCAACCATACTACAAATAAACTTAGCAGGTATGGTCTGACCTTATGAGTCACTCTGGTAAAGAGAGGAACTTTTCAAACACTGAGCACATCGCTGGAGCGTCCTCTTTCATGGACGACCTGTTTCTCTTGTTTAGAACAATCAGTCCAAGAGAAAGCCACATCCTGAGGCACAAATGCTCAAGCACCTGCTGCAGGCGCTCAGCTGGGCGGGACCCCCTATGATCACATACACCATTAGACTCCCATCCCATTTCATTTGAGTACTGGATTTTACCTAACAAAGACACAGACAGAGAGCACAATATGTGGGATGTTGGTATAACGTCAGATTCTTTCTGAAAATCTACACTCTGCTGTCACTGATAGCATTGGATGCAAATAGAGAGCTGAAAGTTCAAAAGCACATGGACCATCTAGGCTAGTCAAGGTTACTGCTCCTTAAAAGCAACTAGCCAGAGCACAGTTTTTTTTTAAATCTTTTTTTCTTTCATGCAGAAAAAAATAGCATTGTAATGCTATGCTTATGTTGGAAACGCCACATAGGCCAAGCTGTGTTTGGCAAATATTTTTTTTTCCCTCCCCTAATTATATATTGCAGCCAGTGCAACATGACAACAGCAGAAAGTTGATACTCATCTACTAATTCCAGTCCAGGCCTGTTTGAGGAGCTTCTGTATTAGACTGCCAGTCTTTAGCTTCTCAGGCTGCCAAGTGCTTCCATATGTGTGAAGGCCGTGCCTACACGGCTCCCTCCAATCACATCCTTGACCAGAGCGGCTTCTGCTGCCCTCAGTGTAACGCCTGAAACATATTACATGTCCTGCATGCTCCCCCCAGCCCTTCCATCTCAAGCCAAAGTGCCTTGGACAGGCATCAGGCGGCCAGGAAGCTGAATCATTACCAAATTAGAAAATGAGGAGACTCAAGTCACTCTGAGTGTTGCTCGGGAATTTTCTCTCGGACTGAGTGGTTACGACAGAGTCACGGACATATATGAAACCAAAAACAAAGAAAAACAGAGACCGGCAGAAACAGTCATGCCTGCAGACTGTTTTTTCTGTTACTTACTTCAACACATTTCGGTGGGCATGATTGAAAGAGAAGATACGCCTTCAATTCTGCATTCTCAGTCTGGTTTCTTAGATTAGATATGAATAGTAACCTGCAATTACACAGAACAGAACCGGAACATGGGGGATACACTGTGAAATTCCAAGCCTAACATCTAACATGGTACTCAGACAAAATAACCATCTCCTAGTGCCTAAAAGCAAATCTAAAAATACTATAGCACAGCTGTTTGACATTTATTTTCTAGGCCATAGCAACAATGTTTGGTTGCTTCCCATTTCTAAAAACCGCAAATAGTAAAATGCACTCAAAATATGGCAAATGTAAATAGTGAATCCGCACTTCAGCACTTTTCAGAGGGTGTGGGGGCAAAAGCCCAAAATGTATTTGACCTCCTATGCTCCGTGGGCATTATTAAATAAAGATAATTGTAATCGAGATGACAGATTTACGAGAAATGGGAGGTAGGGAGTGAACAGTCTTCTTCTTGAAAAATGAGCCTTGCTGCACCACCCCAACATCTTGTAATATTTGCTCTTTCCCACTAAATCTTATCTTTTCTTTGAATTATGTTGTGCTGAACCAGCCAGTCTTGCCCTAGAAAAGCACACACATGACAAAGTCAAGGCCTTATAAGCACTTCAAGTAGATCAAAACTGGTCTTGACTTAAAGAACACTAACCAAACATGCATGAATGGAATTGAAAAGCATGAATCCCCCCCACCCCCGATTGAAAAGTTCCCATTTCTCCCTGTTGAAGCCCAGCCAAAACCTCTCACCTTATTACAAGACAGATCCAGTAAAACCCACAGTCACTTGGCCGTCAAATTCACTGAAACAGTTTTCAAAACCGAGTACCTTGACTCATTACGCCGTAATTTAATTTAGTTAGGTAAACCGTCATTATAAATATTGTCTTTGACTAATTTAATTGTGAGGCTGTGTATTTATTACCAAAGAACCACTGCACACATTGCAAAATGAAGACAGGCTACAGCTGAACTGCAGTTCCTGCGGGGTCTCGTGTTAATACAGTAGGAGAAAGAGCGTCGAGTCAGAGTATAGAGTGAGGATTGGTGCCGTGGCTGGGACTGATAATTTGCCAGGGGCCAAAGGTTTTAAAAGCAAAAACCTGCACATCTGAGAGATTTTCATTTAATATTGACCTGTATAATCACCCTGCGCTCCAGCGGCAGAAACCGCAAGGGCAAGAGAAGTAAGAAATGGCTGATGGCAGAAGCGTGCTTTGGGGATAATCTGACAGCTCAGTGACCGTTAGGGGGGCTGAGGGGAGATTTACTTGGGAAGATGACAGAAAACCACAAGCCCACAGAGCTGGCCAGAGAAGCGTGCCTTCTTTCAGCATGGAGGAGGCATCTCCATCCCCCAGCCCCAGCCTCAGCCCTTATTACTGCAATTAGCCAATGTCTTTAGGGGCTTATGATTATATTGCTCCTTTTCATCAGCGGAGGTCATGGCAGCAATCCTCGGAGGAGAAGCTTGTCATCATATGTGCACAGAAACATGTGTGGAGGAGCTGATGGCAGTAGAAACACGGGCTGGTACTGGACTACAGGGATCGCAAAGCCCTTACAGGAACGCGTCTGAAACATCCGCGAGGGTGACCACAAAGCTTCTTTGACGCTGCATGTCCTTTCAGCATGACTGTTTACACTCAATGACATGAGCAGACAACAATTAACTAAGTATGAGGGAAAAAAATGGAAAGTACAGATGGCAGGGGAAAAAAAAAAGGCGAGAAATGTATGAACGTACATATTTATTAACAAAAATTACCGTTTGAGTTTGCCAAAGCAAAGATCTGTCACTTTCAAATAACTAGAGTGCTAAAGGGCACACTGGAGAGTGTGTGGTGAAATCATTCAGCAGCTCGGCCAGACTGTTATTACCATCTCACTGTGCCTGATCTTAACCACATCATCTCATACACTGCACGCATTACAGCTCCAGCCACTCAACAAGCGAGGTCTCACTCAAAGGACCGTACTAACGACATCAGAACTAACATTGTTTTTTTTTTTGTAGCATTAATGTTAGAGCAAACATAGAAGTTAAAGATTTATACTACATCCACAAAGGAGCCTGTTTAGAAAAATTAATGGACAAAAAGGAAAAACTGACTGAGGAAAAATGTGCATAAACAAGATTAATAACTATACACGATTACACGTTTTAAACTTATGTAGACAGTTCACTAAGTAGAAACTGTTCAGAACAATACAATATAATATCTATTCACTTACACCTTTGATACCTTACTCAACTGAAAAGTAAGTCTAGTAGAAATTTAGATAGAAGACTTCTATTTTATTCCAAGAAGTGTTTTACCAAGAGAACTTCCACTCTGACCAAATGCAGTACACTGTACTGTATTGTACTGGTTCTACATAACACATATGATCACTGTAGCCTGATGGTATTAAAATCTTCCAAAGAACAGATAGAAGGTGTTCTTAACTAGGCTTTTGTTGCAAAACTTGGAAATTATGTTTTACAACAGTGTAAAAAATGGTAAAAGTTCCCCGAGTTTAGTAGAAGGGGCCTTAAATGTCAATACAACGTAATTTATTTCATAGCAAATTTTCTTTCAATTGCGGACATGAGCTGTTCACAAAATCAAAATATCACTTTTTAATGCAATTCGGTGCTTTTGCATTTGTCATAAAATGCACAACATGTACAAAAAGTACAGCAGTTAGCCTTCAAATGGGGTGTCATTAAATATCTCACAGTATTACCATCCATAAATGAACACAGCGAGTTTAACCGAAAAAGCAACTTAGCAGAGAACGTCTTACTGTGTATTCAAGGAAACATAGAAATACAGAGGACATAGATGGTCAAGTAATATTTCTACATGTTCTGTAGTTTTATTAAATGCCTCCAAAGCCACTAATAAAGAGATATTGTTTCAGAGATTAAAACCGTTTCAGTTCACTTAGGAGCTGGATCCTTCCGACCACATCCCTCATTCAGTCCCTGCTTCTGACCCACAGATAAATATTACCAGACTCAATTCATTAGAACCCATATATATTACAGGCCCTTTGAAATCCTAACTAGTAGTCATCATGCCCGGCTTGGGCTCCAGCTCTTTAACTGAGCTTCTGTGTTCAGAAACTCAAAGCACACGACCACTTATTTTGACAGCAATTATTATTCTAGCATTGCTAAAATAAATATATTCAATCTAGTGAGGGCCAAAGACTCTGGCAACCGTTCTATTATGGTCTATAACGGCATCAGTTTGTGGGAATATTGACGCCTTGCCACCTTCAGTGCACGTCTTCTTCATGATTGGAACTGTTACCACACTATTACAAACTATCAGAGACGCCCCAATCCAAATGATTCTTAAACTGCAGAGGCTAAAGAACCATAGACAGTCCAAGAGTAACTGTGCAAATCTTTACATTATATTGTTCTAGATTCATAGAATTAAAATGACCATGACTAAGAAACAGTAGTGAATGTGGATCAGCACTTCTTACCAGTTCAATTCATTTAATACTACTAACCCAGTATATCAGGATTGGGCACCATTAAAAAACAACAAAAAAAAAAAAACACAAGAGAAAATGGACACCACTTTGTTGATCCAACTTTTAGACAAAACTAAGCAATAAAAGTTACACACTGTTTGTGAATATCGGACAAATCAACATGTTTTGCAGGTTTTTCTATTCTGCTTGAAAAAAAAAACAGCATATTAAATATGATCAATTTTTTTATGAGGAAAAAAAGCAATGTCATGGGCAAATATTTGTAACAAATACATGTTCTCTTTGTAGTAATGTTGAATTCCACACTCTTGTGAAGTCAGCGCTTAATCTTTTAAAGTCTTCGGGGCAAAAGATTTAAAAAAAGAGGCTCGGTCCTGTTCAGTAGTGTTGGAGACATCATTCCTGGAAAAGGCTTCAGGAGCTCCCACATCGAGTAGAACCATCAAGCTACTCATTTCAATTTCTATATGTCTGAATTACGCTCATTCAGGCTGTATCATGACTGACCCATTTGGATGTATTTATTTACTAGCAGCAAAAAAAACAAATATCAGTAACAGATCAGTCATCTTTCAGAACGAAAGATTTGGCAAGAAAAATATTTTAGAGATGACAAAGACAAAAGACTAAATGTTTTCAAGAAACATCTCAGTGTAATAAAACAAGTGGAGTGGGGCAGACATAACACTGAGGTTTAAATAACATTTATCAGATAGTCAGCACTTTGAATTATCAACATTTTACTGTTCAAAGTGATAAACACAGTGCAGCGTGCAAATATAATTCCTCATCACTTTTCTCAAACACATCATGAACGTACTTGTACACAGTGGGTAAAAGTGCTCTGAGAACAGAGGTGAGCAATTCTGTTGTTTATTCTTTTGCTCACCCGTGTTCTCAAAAAGGTCAAACTCAGACACTTAATGTAAGAACCGATTAAGGGTATTCATTTAACAGGCCTGCTGCTGTCCACCTCATGTATCTGTTAAATCCTAGAAGTTACAGGTTAAAATACTAGGGTAACACAAAGATTGTCTTTATCTTTTGTCTGGAAGCCGTCACGGTATAGCTCTGAGGACATTAAACGCCTGTGCAGTGAACTTTTCACAGGCATCGTGTTACATATATTTTGAATGCTAGTTTGAATACAATACAAATTGAATTTTGCCATGAAAGGTGGCCAGTTGCACCTCTGATTTGAATACTGCTAACCACTCAGAATATGCAAAAAAAGGCTCTTAAGGTAAATCCTGAACTACATAAACCATCAAGATAAAGGATAGTCATCTTTTTAGATGCTAAAACTCTATTGTAAGCATTCACTAGCACAGTTTTGAAGAAATATTTATACGTGTGTGTGTGTAAAAAAATATTTCTCTCTCTCCCTCATATATATATATATATATATATATATATATACATATGTATACATGCATAGATATATGTATATAAAACTTTTTTTAAAGTTTTATCCATAGACCTTCATTCTAGGCTGTATCAAAGGACGCCTCTCACTTCCAAAGAAAACGGCCCATTGAGTTCAATACTGCAACTACACAGCAGGCAGTGCATCCTTTTAGCTAACCTCCCATCAGCTTCTGTACCTGGCTGTTACGGTTGCCCAGTATTTACAAGGCCACTAGCCACTTTCATTTAGTGAACGGTCTTGACATCATACGTCGAGAGGAGCTGCCAGAAACGAAGCTTCTGAAAACTGCGTAAAACCTGCCAAAACCTCGAAGTGCTCCCAGATCCTGCAGTTAGGAAGGGAACCTGAATTACACTGAAGTGTGGTCCCTCTGAATGCTACCACATGTTAGCACAGGCCTCTGTACCATATTAGCTAAAGCCGCTGGTATAAAGACATGGCAAATAGAGCAGACCCACACTGAGCTCATGCTGTGAAGCACACATGCTGACCACTAAGCAATATCCAAAACGTTCAAATGACAAAACACGCTATAATGTCAATGGGTAAATGTCAATGGGTATCAGAATGGCGGAATGTTTCAAAGCAGTGTGAGGATATCAGTGGAGTGCTGGGCCAGAATCGCTGTAAGCGACAGCATCTATGAGTGTCGCAATATTCAACAGTATTAAAAAAAAAAACACATCAGTGAAATACAGATGGTGTGGAGACTCAAGCTCTTTCTGTTCCAGCCTGTGAAGCTCCACATGTGGCCAGAGGTTCCATGGGCACATGCTTATTAAGAGGAAAAGGCAGCTACTCTCTATCCGCTGTACCAGCAGATCAGTAATACAGGCCATTTACAACATATTCACAAATCTGCAGAGAATCAGCGATGACGGCACAAACACAATGCGCTGAAGTTTTTGTAAAGTAAAAAAAGAGAACACAAGAAACAAATATGCACATACACACATCTTGAAAATGACTAATGTGTCACCAGAATGGAACCTTAAGGACCCTCTAGGCCTAATGATTTCTACCAAAAATACAGGCCTGCATTTTTAGTTCATTATTCTTCAAAAAAAAAAAACACGAATAGAACTGAAACTTGAGAGAGCTTAACAAACTCTCTCAAGTTTTTTAAAGTCAAAAGTCTTATCGAAGGATCCAATGTACTACATATATGTCTGTTACAATTTTAAATAAATAATGTCTGTGTTTAATATACAAACCCAAAAAAAGAGCATTGCTGTTCTATTAACGACCAACATACCTATCCTGTGGAAGTGCTAGCGTTACTTATAATTTTAGAGATTTTTGTTTTTTTCTCAAAGCAATGCAATATCTGTAAAGTAAATAAAAATTGCATCGATTACATTTAAATTACATTTCATGTCATCATTTTATGTAAAACTACAATTCTCAGAAAAACAGACTTGTTTGTAGACCAGTAATTGACAGAATTTAATTACAATAAAACGTTAGATCCAGCTTAAGATTTCAGTTTACAGCTTCCAGTGAATGTGTTAGATAAATGTTTGTAATCTCATCCAGACAACAGGAAACAAAAGGCTTCCCTAAAAGCCAGTGAGTAAATTATTTTCTTGCTTCTCATCACTTCCTTTCATCCTCTTTTAAACCCATTCCCAAAACTCGGCGCAGAGCGGACTGGGAAAAGCAAGCAATCAAACATCAAAAACACAGCTTTATTTGAACTAACCATGTGTTTGTTTCTATGGTAATTACTAAAACAGTGTTAGACAAAGTGACGAGGGAGCAAAGGAGCAACAGCACTGCCACTGCACATGTTCAAAAACACGGACCACCTCTCCAATTTTATCACTAAATTCTACACTCAAATCATTCAAATCTTTACAATCTTGAGATTATTGTTGAGGGGAATAAAATCATTTTAAGTAACACAAGTCTAAAAGCAGCAGCTGTGCACTGTATAAATCCGTATTGGTGGAATTTCTCATTTAAAAGGTAAAATCCAGAGCAGGCTGTGACCTCCCCAGTTCACAGCGAGAGGAGACCAGATCCAGATACTGTCCCGAAACTCAACACACCAAGAGTTAAGAGTAAACAGAGGGTAAGATTTCATAAATAAATATGATTCACAAGACTACATTTTGATTACACGTGCATTCTGAAATGATTCATAGAGTATTTTTATGCAGTGGGTGTTGGGGATTTGGGGGTAACCTGAGAGAAACATTCCCTCTCCTCTGTCTATTTATTGCATTTACAAAACAAGAAACAAAATCAAGAGCTATGTTCACACTAGGTCGTGAAACAGGAATCATGTAAAAAAAAAATGTCCTTAATGTCATTACATTTAGCTCTAAAACAAACTTTAAACAACACGCACAGTTCAGAAAAGAGTGGGAAAAACAAAAGGCCTGAGCGGAGGCTGTTTGGTCTATGAGCCATATGTGAGTAAATACTCACATAAAGCTTCAAGAAAGAAAGTAAAAAAAAAAAAAAAAATCAAAGATTTTACTTCCAGTAAACAAAGCGAGTAAGGACGTGGGCTTTACAAACGACTCCATGCTGTACAAACAAAATGAAAACTAAGACAGCTACCTGAACCAGACACATTAAGTTGAAAGCAATCTGCTCCTTGAATAGAAAAAAAAATGTTTCTAAAATAAAATTCTACTTATTTTGACCCTCACTGGCAACATATCATTTTCAGCCATTGACTAGTTAGTGATTTCATATGGAAGTAAATCAGATAAGAAGTCCCAGGTATCATCCGCTTCTGGGTCTGGTTAGATGCTGCAGGGGTGGTGAGAGAAGTGTTAGGTGTGTGCGCTGTTACTTATGAATGGTTTTAGCTACGCTCACCTTTATCAGTAGTGTTTGCACAGCTCTGAGGCAGCTCTCATGGGAGACTTTACAGCAACAAGTGATCATTATATTTTTACACACACACACACACACATACATACATATATATATATAC
>JBBPCX010000001.1:32295822-32313024 GCA_037974365.1 Hydrocynus forskahlii
TGTGTGTAAATAAAAAATATATATATATATGTAAATAAAACATATATGTAAATAAAAACATGTACCCTTAAAAGTTGATCTACCATGCATAAAAGTTTTAAATCATATTCATCCCATATTTCATTTGACTGCACTGTTCAGAGTAAAAGGTGGGATATGGCTAAAGAAACATCATGATGTACGTAAACAGAATAATCAAATTAAAAACATTTGAAAATGCAGTAAGGCACTGCTTAATTCAGGCCTGGGGCAGTTTTGAGAGGAAAATATTGAAGGTTCAGGTAAGTGGACTTTGACTACACACGGCAGTTTTGAGTCTACCATAATGAAGAGAGTCCAACACTACAGAGGCTCCACACTTAACAAGGCTCTACCTGTTCTGCCCAACACCAGCCACGGCCAAAGCCGGCACACTCTATTGATTTAACCTCGGCTGGAATGCAGAATTTTTCTTTGACTGGGGCATTACTTTAAAATATTTATAATATGATACACACAAGGGCTATAAGGAAAAACAGAATGTAAAAATGCACGGAATGAGCCGAGCCAGTGGCGGAGAGAGAAACGGACGCGCTGCATTGGCAGTATCTCTCATCCTTGGTTTCCCTTTCCAACTGTGGCTCCATGCTTCACCACAGGGAAAATCCAGTGTTTTCAAATGGGCCCTTGTAATGCTTTATTTCCTTTTTAAAATGTACATCTTTAATATCTAAACAATAAGAGAAGAACTGGAAGTCAAACTGTCTGTCTCCGATTGCTTGGGTATAGTGTTAGCATTAAAAATACAAACGTGCAAAAAAAAAAAAAAAAAAAAGCTGCATTTAAAAGTTGTTTTCACTGCAGATTAAATCGCTGAATTCTGATGAGCCTTTGTCCGAGCCTTTATAAAAACGGGCTCAGCATTCTCACATGATATCACTGCGGGGATAACATGAAAATACAAGCGTCTCCAAAGGAATTAGCCTGAAAAACCCGATATTTAAGGTTCATATCACGTCTGCATCCATTCTGAGACTGAGAAACAGATATGGAGGAAAACAAACGGTTCCCCCTCTCTGTCTTATTAAAAAGAGAAGAGTAGGTGAGGCCGAGGACAACTAAAACGAGACAGCATGGTGGACTGAAAGCTACTGAATCTCTAACAGCCTGGTCATCCTCCATAGCAACACAAACGTCACAACCACTTAAACCAGACGTTTGAGCGGCGTGCTTTACACCCATTCTCAATGCACGTGGATTCCAAACCATTAGCAGTGCGGGACAAAACACCTCCCTCAGCCCTGCATGGTAATTTGACCACAGCCTTGAGTGTGTGTGAGTGGAGCACATAAGGCAGCGCACCCAGCTGCGAGAATCAGATAACCACTCAGGAGAGAAAAGCACAGGTATGACACATTCAGCAGTGTCCAATTCTATACTTCTGTTTCAAGAGCTTCAGGCCACAAGAGAGGCACTCCGTCAGGCCACAGAGCAAAATCTCAGATGCTTTAACACTGTTTCAGTGACATCCACACCTACAAGCGACTAGTGAACAGCCAGAATAATGTACATGAAAAATTGGGGCTAAATAACTGTTTACACTGTTTATCAGAGAAGTTAAAAAAAAAAAAAAAAACTTATACAGTTTGAAAGTTTAAGGCACTTGGAGAAATTATTAAAGTAAAAAAGGTAGGGGCAGTAGAGGTGGACAAAAGATGTCAGATAAAGATGTCAGATAAGGATGTTAAACATATAAAGATGTTATGTTACACATATCAAGGAATGATATTGTAAAGAGAGTGTATTTAATACTGTAGTTCAGTTGGTGAAACACTGAATTAAAATGGCTGTACTTACAGTTTTGTAACATGTGGCGATACTGGAGCTTTGTTCTGTGTTCCAACTTATCAAAGAAAGCATTTTGTACTGTGTAATGAAAAAACGTTTTGAAATACTGCGATATATATATATATTTGCTGTACCACCCACTCAGACCGGGCAGTTAATATTCATTTGCTCTGAAAAACATGAATATTACAATAAATGCAAATGCCATAAGAACAATAGTCAATGTATTTGTCAATGTGTTCACTTGACCATTTCCAAAACTCCTCCCCGGGGCAGTTCGGTATTACTTATAGTTGCTATCCAATGGCTGGTTTGGCCAATCAGATTGAAGCAGGCACTGCTGATGGAATTCAACAAATCTGTGTGATGGTCGGTGGAATGTTGGAAAAGTCAGGAAACAAGCTTGCGTTCTGGAGACAAAGATTTTTTTTTTTAAAACAAGACCTATAAATTATAATATATAATAAATTATATGTATCATTCCTATTTATTCTATACGTATCATCATGGAAATAAAACAAATAAATAAGTACAAACGCAGATACAACAGTGATGATATACATAAATATGGCCCAGAAATACAAATATAATCCACCTTTTTAAATGGTTTTCTTTGTATGCAATTTCAAATCATTTAGTCTATGTGAAATCATTCAGTTGTTATTAAGTTACAGCAAATTTGAGGTCAGACAAAGGGCCTCCGACACTGAGAACTGCTGGGAGTCAGTGTGGCTCTGTTTAAGCTCAAGCCCAGAAAACAGCGGCTCCATCTCTGCCATTAAGTATTAACTCTCCATCTGAGTCTGTTGTCAACAGTGCTGTTTTTCTGATTAGAATGGCTGTTGACTCATCCTGTGACGGCATTCAGGAGGGTGCTATAGTTACTGTGGCCAGCACTGCAGCTCCTGTTTCATTGTCTCGTGTGTTTACTGTAAGCCCAAACTACTTATAAAGTTGTTTCGGGATATCAGTGAATCCTTTGGGGAAATAACGGCTCCTTGTCGCTGTATAAAGGCCCGGTCTAATGTAAAATTTATCAGGCAGCAAGGTTGACACTGTCTATTAAAATGTTCCTCCTCACCTTTAAATATGTATTAGACATCCAAAGGCAAATCCTCAGAGTTGTTGTTTTCCACGGCAAAAATGAGGGGTAACATTTGAGTTTGATTCACTCAGAGGTAATTTCGACGAAAACAATAGGAAAAAGCTCCAGCTTCCAGACGTCTTCAGACTTTAAGCGCAGGAAATGTCATTTTGCTGACAAAGACAACAGAAACACGTTCATGACTTTCTCTCTGCTGCTAAATATTAACAGTGCGATCCATTAATAAACATGATTTCCTTGAATAAGAGATGAAAGCAGGAGGAACAAAATTAGAAGAGGTGCAAACTAGAACTAAGGGAATTGGTAAGGCAAGCATTTGCGAGGACTAGTCGCAGAATGCTCGGCACTTTACAGTCTTCTGCTGTAGGATCACTTGGATAGTCTGAAATATTGATGTGCTTCATGAACCTGGTGAGGAAAAAAGCAAAAAAAAAAGAAAAATGAAAGCTGTGAAATAGTTCTATATTTATATCAAAAACAATCTTTTTCGCCTCATCCTGCACCAAGAGCCCGCTTTGTGTGTCTCGGCATTCTCGGATGAAATTGTCCTGGAAAGCATGTTTTGAATAAAGAAATCCCAAATGCATGTCTCTAATGAGCTGCCTGCAGAACTTAACGTATGCTAGAAGTGCTTCCGCGTCGTTCTGAGTTTTGGCACAGCAGTATTATTTTTTTATTATCATATAATTAATCATTAATAGGTTTGCAGCTATTGCACCTCTGTTGTCTTGACATGCTCTGCGTTGATTCATTTTACGTGGCTTGATGGTTAGTCAAAGTAAGGCATTTGTGCACTTGGGATTCACTCCATTATACAGTACTTTGGATCTGTAGTGTACAAGATAAGATGGTGATAGACATTATCAAACCCAGTCCAAAACCAGTGTTTTCCCCAAAAAATAAATTAAATAAATTAAAAAACAAGATGTTCTCTTCTGGGGGCTTACTGGCTTACCACCGAATAGCAGAGGTTGTCATAATCCCAAATTAGGCTTCAGAGGAGCAATATTCACATTTTACAGGTCCCGAAGGAACCTTGTTTAAATGAGAATACGACTGTGAAATAGGATTTTAAAGAACCTTACATAATGTAAAGCTTCTATACCAACTGCAACCATCTGTCTGAGAGCCACTGAGGAACTTTAGTTGTTAATACTGTAGCACAAATCCACACTTGTAAGTGCAAAGTGACAAACATCTAGACGTACCTAGGATCATCTCAGAGACAAAAAAAAAAGGTTAAAATTGGAGCACTTGGCACAGCGCACTCTCAGCAGAAACACTAGAGTCAAAGTGCAGTAAACAAATACTCAATAGTGATGAGAGGTTCTATTCAGTCCCCAAATTACAGTCTGGTTAACCAGAGACTCTGTGTGCCAACTCATTATTGCAGCTTGCTTCCAATTGGACTTGGACGTTTAGGAAAACATTCAAGGGGCCTTGAAAGTAAAGAAGGTTTTATAGACATAGCAGCCCAGGAGACAGTAGCCTGTATTAGGCAAATGCCCAAAGGGTGCTGGTCAACATCTCAAACCAAGCATGGCAGCTTACTTAAAGTGAGACTGAATGGTGAAGAGTAATGAAATCGAGAGGCTAAGACAGACAAATAGACTCCGCTTAGAAGCGACAGCTCAAACTTAATGATCCTTAATTATCATGACTGATTAACATGCTAGATAATTGTCATGGGAAACAACAGCACTTTCACACAGCGCTGTAGAAATATGGGGATGCAAATGGACAAGGAAAACAAGTCAGGATGCTCATCAACATCTTTGAAAGAAAAATCAAAAGGGGTGATAACACAAACAGCAATCATGATGCAACCTACAAAAGCTATGAGGATATTTTCCCATATGACTGTAGCTTATTAGTGCATCTCTCAGAAAGACTTACAAGGCTATCTTATATGTTCATGATACACTCATAACAAGACAAAACCTTGATTTCTAATAATACTACTAATAAAGTCAGACAGACACGACACAATTTCTTGAGTGAACACGCTGCCCATTTGTGAATGTTCTGCAGTTCATGTGAATGTATGTGCTTCAGGAAAGGGAAGGCAGTGAGTGGTTACAGTATATCACCAGGCTGCTCTGGAACAGGTCTGGCTCTGGCCCCATTTGACAGACAGGCTTTCTAAACAGCCCCTGGGTGTAGCGACAGCTGGGCTGCCCGACGCTCACAGCCACTAATCACAGATATAGAAGCAGAAACACTTTTGTACTCCATTTAACAGAAAAAAAACACAAATACGGAGAAAAATATCCTCGCTCAGGAACCTGACCTTACCATGTAAACACAGCGCAAATACATGGGCTAAACATCAAATTTCACTTAAGTCTTTATGTAATGAGTAGGTGTTGGTTTTAGAACTTATAAACTGCCTCATTTCTAGACTGAGGTCATTAGTTTTGCAGAATAATAATAATCATTTCAAAGTAATGGCTTCAGTCACTGTTAAACAACTACATCAAGGCAGCGCTAAGGCGAAGCCTTGCTTCTCCATTTTAATGTGGCCTTCGCGAAAAGGGCAGGGTAATTATTTTAATGAATGTGATAAAGGTAAGAGTGCCATACTGACATTTCGGCACCTACTTCTCAAATACAGCCCATTTACCACAGTGTTTATGTAAAAGCTCTGGTAGCGTTTCCCCCCACCCCACCCCACCCCCAGGACCGAGCATTTCAGATAGGAACGAGCTATAGAAAATAGAAAGAAATGCTAGACAGCCTCAAGCCCACAAAAATGCTGGTGTGGGTTTGGTCTGGGTATACAAATACCATTGTATTAACACCATGCCACAAATAAATAAAGCCAAATAAATATTTGTGTAGATTTGTGTATTGCACAATAATGCAGAGCCCAATGGAGGAACTGAATATTTCAGTCCAGTACTAATGCTTTAAATTTGTGCTGTTATAAATGAGTGCAGAAGTGAAAGCGAAGCGAAATGACCATCAGCTGTAGAGACCTGCAGCCACAAAAATCCAGCTTTACCTCATTTGAACTATTTCATGCTCCTGGCGCTGCAGTGACGACGAACTGCTGAGCTCAGATTAAGCTTTCTTAGAAAGTCACTCTGATCGGGTTACAGCCACAGGCAATGATATGCTTCAAGTCTTCAATAGTTAAAGGAATTTAGGGACGCAGAGCTGTAGGAACAGTTTCGCTCTTTCCTCTCCCCAAACAGATACAAGAAGAAAATTCATACTGAACCCGCACTCACGCAAGACTGCCAGAGGGTACAGGGTACAAATCAGGGTCTGTCCAAGAAGGACACTGACACTGATACAGATACTGATTTAGAGGAGCTACAACAACTGATATCAGCCTATATAATTTAATATCATCCAAATTTAAACCCATTTCAAGTGTTTCAGTTCTTTACTGCCTGATCTAATTGTGTCTTAAACCCAAATAAACTCAAATCAGAAACATGTACATTATAAAAAACAACACACATACTGCAGCACAGTGGGGTGGGATCCTCCATGTTTCTCGCTACTGTAGTAGGTTTAAGTTACTGAGTTTTTATTTCTCTATATTTCTCATCAATTCTTGTCTTCGCACCAAAAGTTAGATTTGTGTGTTTGTGTTACACTCATAGTGATGTTCTGTGTTTAAATTTGCCAGCCTAGCACATACTGTGGTAAAACAATTAACCATTGAAGATTGCAGGCTTAGCCATCTTTTTAAAGCCTGGCATTCAAGCATGAAACCATTACAGCCTCCATGTCAGCAGTTTGTCGCAATATAAAACAAATGACTAGTTTTGCAGAAACCAATAAATCCCTGGGATCTTAATATTATTTCACTGATTTATCAGTCAGGCCTTAGAAGCGTCACAATCTGGTACTTGCACAGAAAAAAAAAATGTTCAGCATCAAAAAAAAAGTACTATAACCATGTTGACAAACCATCATAAATAAAATAGCCTTCTTTATTTCATCAACAATTCTGATTTAATATTGAACATGCTTAAACACGGTTCATTTCATTACAGCAGTTTATCAAAAAACAGAAACCAGAATTCAGTGACTAAACTTCTGAAGTCACATGAGTGCCATATGTTCGCACTCGTACAGCTGGCGCTCTATAAAGCTAATAAAGTCATCAATCATACAAGACACTGCTTACTTTATAGATGCACAGTAAATGTATATAAACTGCACAAGAAAGTCAGGGAGAGGATGTAGGGGAGTCAAATCCACAAAGAAAGAAAAAGCTGAACATTGGCCATATTCAACTGTCTGTGTTATCTTTAGCACCTTATGCGTGTAGTATGGAATTTCCCTGTCCAAAGTAAGCACTTTTACAGCACAGACTGGACTATAACATATCAGGACAGTAGTGAAGGACAGGTTTTTGTCATTTGTTAAACACCCTGGCCACGTTGCGCCGTGTCTACTGGTGACTTAAAAGAATTTTAAACTGACAATCTGTACTGTCTTGTCACTGAGAAAACTCTGAAGCAAGAATAGCCAGAGACACCTAACAGCCGAGGGGCTATTTCATGGGTGACGAAGGGGATAACTGGCACAGATCCTGAGACAACGTAAATAAAGTCTGCGCTCCTACACCTTGAGCAGTCTAATAGCCAGTCAATAACCTTTAATGCAGACTTTCATTTTCTTTTTAGGTTTTAATTGTACATGCTATGCAGTACTTTACTAACGGACCAAATCATCACTTCTAAATTGTTACTTTTTTGAAATGCACAGTAAGGTTTCACTGGCCCTAGGGTTGGAGCTACGCAGAATTCTTAAAAGACAATCTTGTTTTCTGTTCATTACCTATTATTTATCATTAGTTCTATCATAAAAAAAGGTTTTTAGTATTGGTCTGTGTTGGATGTCTCATGATAGTTTATGTTTAGACACTTTGTCTTTGTAATGGAATGCTAATGTTTGTGAACTGACCAGTTCAGTTTGTATTAATGCCTTACGCTTACGCAGTAAAGGATTCTCATGAGTTCCTAAGCGATACAACCCTAAGGTTTTGCTCCATCATTTGGAAATGAGTTTGAATCCCAGGAATCATTCAGAAGCAGTGTAATATTATTGCTGGTACCAATAAAACCACTGATATCAGCCAACCGATATATCAGTCAGGTCCTAGCAGCTACACTCTGATCAATATCGATCCTGTAGTGATCGTCTTCCTGTATGACTGAGGATACTGATGATGATGAAGTTCAGTTCCACCCTTGTGTAAATCTTGAACTGATCCCATGCAGCAGGGCCCTTTGGGACGGATGGCGTCGCCTTTTAATTTCCTTGAAATGATAGCAAACTGAAATCTTGATACTGGAATGGAAAACGGGAATCATAACTACAATGCTCCTCGGCTCAAAGTTAGATCACTGGGACAGTAGCCTTCTTTCTCTTTTAAGAGGCACACTACAGTTCCATTTCTTCTCACATGAACCACAGAACTTCCTGCCATTTATAAGTACAAGTGATCTCAATTAGGGACCTCCATGAAGGCAAGAGGCGGCAGACAGTCATGGCAACAGGAGCCAGAGGAAACTGTCTTTACATTTTCCTCCCTCACTGCTCCAGACAGCCACCATGCCCCGAGTAGACAGCATCAAAAACACGCGCTCTGAAACGTGCCTGCTTTTACAGCACACAGACATAAATGTCAGAATCACGCAGTTTACTAGCGTCATCCTGGCTGACTTTGCCGCTGATCTTGTTTTTTTTTTTGTTTTTTTTTCCACCCTCCCTATTGGAAGAAGCTCCAGTTCAGAGTTCTTAATGCTGGCTTGGACTAAAAACATGATAAATACCGGAAAGAGTGCTGCTAGAGGAATACCACTGTAATACATTGTTAAGAGCACTGCATGAGACAATATAATTTCTCTAGGTCATCATTCAACACAACACAAAGCTTGCCAGCAAGGGGAATGAAATGTACTCAAACTGAAGCCATTTACACGCCGTCAAAAGCACTTGTCATTTGCAAGCTATAATTAAATGTCTTGCAAAATACAGGACTGCAAAGTGGGGCTCTTCATGGAGTCATATGTTTATGAACTTTGTATTTCAACAAAGAGGAGCTTGAGGGGAGAAGACAAAAAAAGAAGTGTTTGTGCAGTTCGTAATGCGGGGCGTGATTTCACAAACACATTCTGCGTGCGCGAGAGAAGAAACAACAGATTAAAGGAGCTGAATGCAACGTTAGACATGCTGCAGGGTGTGACTTGTCAATAATGTAAGTTAAACTTCTCACAAGGAATGCCAGAGCTGACATGAGCGCTCCTTCGTTTGTTCTGATGGTACAGTAATAAACTTGTCTTGTTTTGACAACTCTGGCATGTGAGCGAGGCTGGTGCCAGCTTTTGAAGCCTCTCTTTGGAACCAGCTCGATTACATTAAATACCATTAAACTCATTTACAGACTAATGCTTCTAACACAGATCCCACAGTATGATGATCAGGAATGAAAGTAGCAAGTAAAACGCACTCAGATTGCTGTTTAAAATCCTCACATTTGCAGTACCGTGTGCATTGTTTCTACTACGCCAAGACAATGTAGAGAAGACTAAAAGGTGGAGTTCATGGGCAGCACAGCAGGATAAATTTCATTGTGGCTTTACTAACCACAAATACTCTGCTGGAAGGAGGCCCGTATATTGCAGTGGAAATTCCATTTATGACTCTTTGGTTTCTTCAGTAAGCCTGATTGATAGATCTGGATACTGGCATCAGTTTACTTCAGCTTCAGTGACAGCCTTCTATAAGGAAAGCCAGGCTAATATTTTGGCTTAGATGCAATCAAGCAGAACTGAACTGGTTCATTGATTATTTACAGTACAAACAAGCGATGCCAATGCTCATATTATAACTAGGGATGCAACATTAGAATCTATCTAGATGAAAATTGGCACATTTTTTTTGCATAACATACACAATGGGTCAATTAATATAATGAGGTTAAAGTAAAAAGCTAGAAAAAGGAGCAAATTTACACAATTTTTCCACTCATGTCACAGTCGATCAGCCAAGACATGCCTGGACTCCAAATTTTGCTTCTGAGTTGCGCAGCAAACATTGCTCACAAATCTGTACCACCATAATGGGGGTGGGAATTTTTTATTTTTTTTTTACATGAAAGATATGGATGACTTCATTAGCAGCTTTGTAGCTACAGTGCTAAACTAAAGAAGCAAAATTTGCACTCTGAACATGTCTTGGCTGATCAGTTAAATCTGGCATAAGTGGAAAACCGTAGGTAGTGCGCTAATTTTGTATTTGATTGCTGTCGCTACATGTGCACCAACATATTGTAACCTAATTATGCAAGCTTAATTGTGATGAATAGCCAGTCACCTCAGCTTTTGAAGGAACAGTTTATTTGATTCCTGTTCTTTAAAAAGGTGACTTTTTATTTTGGAAAGTAAAATGCCAGTTAGTCCATTTCTACAGCAAATAAAGTTGTTTGTGTTGCAAGTTTGGTTAACAGAGATGGATTAGAGTGTTTCATGAGTTCATTCGAAAACAAGAAAATTAGGTCACAAGGTTGTATGGGAACCAGAATCCGCCATAAAACGTCCTGATCGGTGCATCCCTCATTATTACCAAGAAGCATTCGTTGATACATCTGCAAACTATACAGCAATGCCTCAGAGTGGATAGTGGCCAAGCCAGACCTATTCTTACTGTCTGCACCAGGCCTGTGGTTCTTCTACATATTCTTTATTACACCGGTGATGAGCAAAATGTCTGAGCTAAGGCTAATTGCTGCTTGATGGTGCAGAGAGTTGGACGTATGCAGCGCTTTGAGGTTTTGGGAACAGTGTGAAAATTTCTCACCTCAGATGTGGCTCAGGTCTACTGTCATGAGCGAGACAACCACCAGCTTTGAAACCAAACCAAATGATCATCACGATGACTGGTGACATTAGTGCACGCATCAGTATGAGTGTGTGAAAGGAGGTATATGTGTTTGTAAGAAGAGGGGGTTGCAGATGTATTTGCGTTGGTGCCTGGCAGGCTAGGGATGAACTTGAGGAATTGTAAACTGAGAGGACCCTGAGCTGAATGGTGTATAATACTGTGTACAGCAATAGACGGGTGAAACGTTTACATATACTTACATCATGCTCTGGAGCTCCGGGATGAAGCTGGTGGTCTTTCCGGATCCTCTCCCTGCCATGGAGGTGCTGCTGGCTGCCATGGGGCTCGCAGCGCTGTTGCTCATCTGTTACACACACACACACACACACACACACACACACAGGCTTTCATGCACCGCTCATTTGACCGTGTGGTCCATCAAAGCCAGCGCAATTATAAACCCACTTCCAAAGAAAACGTTTCCTGATGCATCAGACAGAGAGGAAAACACATCACACAAGACTGAACCTGAATCATGACAAAAGACACTCCGAAATGGCACTAATGTCAGCAGATGTCAAAAGGAATACAATACTGGTTAGACTTAAATGCAGCTATGCAATATTAACTTGTAAGTGTAAAAGGCTGAATTATTCTAATAGAAAAACCGGCACATTCCCACGGCGAAGGCGAATCAGTAGAACTTTGGAAACATTTCCCAATACATGCATGGTTCAAAGCAACTAGCCGTTCAGATGTGATTAAACTATGTTCTAGCACTCACAAACAGGCTATTTACACAAACCACTTCGGCGAGTGCTGAACGGCGCTTGAGGCAAAATACTGTAATTTTCATAATCCTGGTTCCAACGGCAAAAATGTATTGGTATATGGCCGTAAATCACTCACATTTTATGCACACTCATCACTGAGTCACTGAAATCAAAATTACACCAAATTCCCTTGTGAGAAACATTATAAAAATAGCAAAGAAAGGCTTGAGTTACAAACATCTGCTTTTACTTAAAGATGCGCCAACAGAACTTTTTTCACTGCCAATACCAATTCAATGTACCCAAAATTAAACACCCACCAGCCCCAAGATAGCATAGCTGTGATCATTAGAATTATACGCACCGAATGTGTTTTACATAATTCCCACCCATCTAAAATTCTCAACCTTGTAATGCAAAACTGCCTCACGTCCTATTTCGCCAAGTTCCAGGAGAGATGATCGTTGCAGTATTACCTGTACTGAAACACATCACGCATCATCGTGCAGCATCAGCACGTGTCTCGCTTTTACAATGACCTGTAAGGCTTAATAACACCATAGGTCTTATTTACATAATCTACATAATAGTCCAGAAAAACAGATTGAACACATAGGTCAGTGTAACCAGACCTTTGTCCACAGTCTCACAAGAAAAAAACGGATAATTATGGAGGTGCTTAAAGGAGCGTAGAGCTTCTGATGGTGTTTACTGCAGAGATAACATTCATTACACAGCTATTCACACATTTTGCAGTTAGGCCTCCTTAAACACAAACCCCTGCTAGGAAAACAAATTAACAGGATGCTGATATTTACCTGGAAATGGACCTTGAAAAATGTAAATGCTCTCATTGTCAGGAGTGCAGGGATTTACATTTGGAAGCATAGTCAGATGAGTTTTGATGGCCCACCAGATATATTTGAACAGAATGACCTGAAGGCCAGCTGCCAGCTTGACTGGATTCCAAACCACAGCCTTCCTATGGCATGCCAAGTCATCAGACTATCAAATCACACAGGTGTACTCCCTTTTTTGAACAGATGAGGACAATACCTTACTAGGCAAAGAATGGTTTGCCCCATTGTAAATACCATTCCTCGGTCCAAATGCACGCCGTTCACGTTCAGCAGACATCAAAGCAGGGAGCAAACACCACAGCAAACATAAAAATGCTAGTTCTGCACTCCGAGACATAAAGCTAAATGATTCAAAGTGCCCCGAGAGCAGAAGCACAGACAGGACTATTTTCCCCAATAAATACATCCGAGCATAAAATTTCAAATCCTTCTGTTTTCGCCCCCTCTGTTGGATGAAAGCTCCAGCCTTTGCTTTGACTTGTGAAGGCAGATGGTCGCCATACTAGGCAAAATGAATTCAGATGTGGCAAATGAATCAAGATTACTTCAGCATGCAAAGGTCTGAAAGAGTGCTTCACTTTGAATGAGCAGAACAGGGGAGCCTATTCTATTTATTGCATTTTCCTCTCTATAATTAACTAGACTTTTATATAGCTTTGCTTCTAAATTTCTTTTTCTACAGACGCCTAGTTAATTTACTGATTCGGTCTTGGGCACACAATCCAGTGTGCAGAAGCTGAAGCAGTCTAACACTTTTTGCCCTTATAATACTGAATTCAACTGAAATGAATGGGGAATAGTTTAATTAAAGTTTTTTTTATACCATTTTCAGGAGGAATGCACCAATTATGAATTTTTATGCCCAATTATGATTTCTTTCTTCTGACTTTGTTTGGTCAGTTTTAATTAGTCTTTTATTTTTCAAGCTCACACTGTGTGAGGTAAATGAACACATTTCCGGAACTGCATCTAAATAAAAATGAGAGATGAGTTAAATTCATCACTTCAAATCCCAGCAAAATGAAAGGAATGAAAAAACAGCTGCCTAACTATATAACATGAAACTAAATAAACAAAAAGTAAGAGACAACTAGCTATTTAGCACAAGGTGCAACACATAGTTAAGCAGAAATTATTATAATTATTCAAATTACAACAAAGTAAAATAACTGATAGCCTGAATGCCAGTTACATGTCTAAAGCAACAATACATTTAGTCACAGCCAGCTCTAATCATTTATCTGTAGTTTTCAGCCAAACAAATTCTCTAAAACCTGTTATCCGCCCCATCTGCACAAATAAGACAAATAAGCAAAAATATCCACTTACAAAATCACAAATAGCACTAAATCCTGTTTTGTTAACTGGTAATTATGACACATATTCAACTGATTGTGTAACCCCGGATAGAGGCCTATAAACAAGCTTGACTGGACCTTTACTTTCATGGTGGTTTAACAGACACTATATTCATGTTTGTTGAAATGTTTAATTGATGTGAAGTGAAGAAGTAATGAGTCTATGTTCTCATCTCCAGACTTGTCACTTATCATTTCTATTAATTAGCTAACTATTTCATAATTTGCAAGCAAAAACATGTGAAGTCTATAAGGACCTGACTAAACTTCATTTTTAAGACTAAATAAAAAGTCTTAAAAATGAATCTGTAAATGCAACTACAACAAGTAGCATCCAATATCCATGAATGAGGCTGACTATCCCAAAAAGCCCAGCTTTAGGTCAGAAATGAAAAACTTTGAACTCAAAGCTGCTGAATCAGGAGACGTGTCTTAAAAATGCACCATTTGGGGCCATAATGATGTGGCAAGAAAGTGATGTGGTGCTACTCAAAGTTTTATTTCATTGCCACATCCTCGATACAGCGCCCCACACAGCTCTACATGACCTCCTCCACCTCCCCCTCTTTGCATTAGTTAAAAAGAAAGAAGTAAAACCATGCAAAATCCACGCCCCTCCATCCACAAGAGCCGACTAAAGGGTCTCAGGCGCCTATTCAAATGAGAAATAGGTGGAATAAGCCCCTGGTTAGAGGAGTGAGTGTAGTAAAAATCGCACTCTGCCAGTGCCTCCCCTCCTGCATGTTTCCACAATGAAGTCTGGCACCTCATCTGCTGGCTGGGCTCTCCTCCTCCCTCACTCGCTGCATGGCACACACAGTTTAAGACATTAAGGGCATGTGCAAAAGTAAGTTATCAGCACTGCGCTGCAGCTTTAATATCTGCAATTACTCTGAAACTACATTACCCACCCACCTTTACAGCCATTAACTTAACTACAACATCCCCCTTCAGGAAACTACAGAATTTCACAGTGGCTATCAAATGCCAGATTGCGATTGGCTTTCCCTCCCCACCCCACCTTTTTTCCTCTGTCTCGTCTGTCTGCAGATGAAATAACTTTGAAAATAATCACAAATGTGTGGCAAGCAATAATTTAATGGGGCCTTTTTGGTTTTCCATGCCTTAGTGAATGTCTTCTCTATGAATCAATCAAAGCAGCAGCTCATTTAAGCAAGGAAAGAAATCTATAGTGCATAAGGACCAGTTATAAGATTTTCAAGCTTATAAACAATGTAAGACACAGATTGTTACTCTGCAGAACCCTAAAGGTTTGTGGTGGAGCATGAAGTTGCATGAAGTCAAAAGTAAACAGTGCATTAACATTATGAAGCTTGAGGCAAAACAGACCCTTAGCACATTAACCGAAGAGTCCTAGGCTATCACGCTCTAACAGGAAGAATACATTTACCTCTGTGTATTACTACTGCACACTGAATCCCTCCTCCTGTGCTCTGAACTCACAAGGATCCTAAAATTCAAACACAGATTCTGAACGGGAGACTGTTTTCGCCGTCACGCTCCGCACTGACTCATGGGTATTGTAGTTTCCACCGCTACACGAGGCCATAGACAGAAACTGTAGTTCAACAGGGCCGAGTCGCACAATAAAAGACGAAATCACGCGTTCAACAGCGCCACCCAAAGGTCTTTCTCTCTCTCTCTCTCTCTCTCTCTCTCTCTCTCTCTCATTTCTCTGCCCAGCACTGATGGACAGAATAAAGCAGCCTGTTGACACCTGAAGGAGAGACAGCTTACAAGAACCCATGTAAAGTGGATCTGTTTCTTGGAATTTTGTGTCTGTACATTATAAATCAGTTTAGCACAAATAAAACTCTGAGAACAGTAGATTTAATTGATAAACTTGTGTAATAATACATTTTTATATATTATAACATAGTATTATGTACACATATAAATATAATACTACTACTACTACTAATAATAATAATAATAATAATAATAATAACTAGACAAAACAAAACTTTTACTTTACATTTAAAGTCCAAGTAGGCCTTCACAGTGTCTGGTTTGTCCTATAGCATATTACACATTTATTGGCTAATAATCTTCATATTAATCAAATTACACTCATATATGTAAGATGGAGTTTATAATGGTTTGTTCATTTCTTGTCCTTTGACTGCTGTGTGCGAACAGACCTGTATAGTAAAGGCAGGCTGCTCACTGTGTGTGTTCAGTTCTGGCACTGCGTGTTCAGTTCTGTCTGGGATGGAAAACTGCACACAGCAGAACACACAGGAGTGTGTGAGGGATTTGGTTTATCTGGATGTAGAGAAGTGACCGCTCCTGTGCACCACGTGCTCGAGGCTCATCAGCATAATAATCGTCCCGCTCCTGCGTATATAAACCACAAAAACCTGAGCTCGCTAAGTCCCTGCCTCCAAAGACAAACCACACGACCAGACACACACACGCGCGCGCGCACGCACGCACAGGCGCACACACACCCATTCATACACACCAAAAAAACGCTCGCCTTCATCTCTAACCACAACTTTCTGGATTCCCGTTTTTTAACCCTTCCTTGTGGGCGAGCCGCTCGGGACGAGAAGAAAACATGAATGCGATTTAAAGACTTTCTAAAAGTGCTGCGTTAGAAATATTATACCTTTTTGTTGTTTTGGACGTGGCGTGCGTTTTTTTTTTACTTTTTACTCTCTGGAGGTTTTCCTTGAGACTCAGGATGCGAGAGGATTCGGTTTTACGCACCTTTCACCTTCGACGTGGGATTTCCTGTACATTAATTTAATTCTTAGTGAAGATCGACGCTCCTTATAGACTTTAGGCGAAAGAAAACTGAACTTTCGAGCACTTTCTAGAGAGAGGGGCGAGCATCCAGTCTGAAACATGTGTGTGAAAGTTTGAGTAAAACAACATATCCGCTGCGTTCAGCTTAAGGCGTCGTTTCCATTTGGAGGGAGCGTGGAGCGGTTGAGGGACAAAAAAGTACAGCAACGCCAAAAAACGAGGTTTAAACCGAAAGAAAAGAGGCAGAGCGAGGTAGTCTATGTGAAGAAGTCTTACCTCTTTCCTCTGTGATGCGTATCCCGGTAGAGCCCAGCAGCGCCCGGAGGTTCAGCCCGCCCTCCAGCAGCGTGCTGCCCGGGAAGGGGAGTGATGTGAGTGCCGGAGGCGCGCAGCCCGAGGCGCAGCCAGCCGCGACCCCCAGACTGCGCGCGCACGACAACAGGAGCATGGTGGAGATCATCGCGGACCACCCGGCCGAGCTGGTGCGGACAGACAGCCCCAACTTTCTGTGCTCCGTGCTGCCCTCGCACTGGAGGTGCAACAAAACCCTGCCGTTGGCGTTCAAGGTGAGTGAGCGCGCCCTAGGTGGGCTTCGGAGGTCCCTGGTGCGTGCATGTGAACTGTGCAATACATGTTTAGCTCTGTAAAGTTTTTAAAAC
>JBBPCX010000001.1:32314263-32336317 GCA_037974365.1 Hydrocynus forskahlii
TATGTATATATATATATATAAATTGGCTGTATGAATTTTTTGTTTTTCCTGATGACAAAAACAGGCTAAAAATGCTGGTTTAATCATAATATGCTGACTGACCGAGGTCTCCCTCATGCCACAGGTTGTTGCACTGGGGGACGTTCCTGATGGAACGGTGGTAACAGTTATGGCAGGAAATGATGAGAACTACTCAGCCGAGCTGCGGAATGCCTCTGCAGTCATGAAGAACCAAGTGGCGCGCTTTAATGACCTGAGGTTCGTCGGCAGGAGTGGGCGAGGTCAGTGTCTTCCATGGGTTTTCAATAATTATTCATAACCGTGAGCCATGTTTTCTTTCCCTGTATCATATGACACAGCAAAAAAAAAAACACACACACACACACACACACAGCAACTCATGTTTACAAGGCAAGAAATAGGGCATAGTAGTAAAACTTCTGCATGTGGTAGATTATCCGTCGAGATACTAAACCGCACTTTTACCACGGATACCCAGGGTAGGTTTGTAAACAGTTTACGACTTGAATTCATGAATATGTTCCATGCAAATACTGTAGTCCACAGTTGTTTAATATATTCTTCTGAAGTTGTATCAGTTGAAAGAACGTGTAAACAGGTTATTGAGGGACGGCGACGTTATATATCGCAGACAGTAATTTGAGCACTTCCAGACTGAAGGACAAGAAAGCAGTGGGTGTGTTTGAATGTTACTGCCTTTGAAGTCAGCTCTTGTGATTTTTATGATAATTAATTATGATGGCATGTTACAAACACCCTTGTTTATACACTGCATGTACATATAGTTTGCAGTGAGGTGATTGTGTGCTGGACGCGGCGTGTATTATCTTATATGCGAAAGTAGGCTTTAAATGCTCTCAGACTGGTCATGTGTAGATGAATGCTGCTTTTGATATGGGAGCAATTACTCCGAAAAAAAAGAAAGCCAGCCCTTGTGATCCTGTGGGAAGACCCCGTTCAGAGAGCAGGCCTTTGAAGAAGACAGGACAGGCAGATGGATCAGAGGACCAGGCAGTCTGATGCTGGAGGCAGCCTAGTCTGAGGGAATGAAGTCTAGACTTGCCTTTCCTAATCTTCACAGGCCCTTGGAGTTAAGCTCTCAGGTGTTCAGTTAGGGATCCCCAGAAGGGCCTCTTGGAAGTACACACACTGAAATGTGTTGATAAATGTTCAATTAAAGGCCCCCACAAAAGCCCAGGCTGCAAGGTAAAGGAGGCCATATAATTATGTGGCAGTCAATATGTAAGCTTTCTCTCTGTGGAAACAGAGCAAACACATCAGTCATCTGTCAGAATGGACATGGTCATGCAAACACTGTTTGCTCAGGCAGCATTGACAGACGTCTGACTTGCTTCCAACCACTGGGCTCAGCACATTCTTTGTGCATCGCACATCCCGACACACACCCCTGGTGTGTGTTTGTGAGTGTGCGAGAGAGCCAGTGTGTGTGTGTTATCTGCTCACAGCTGTCACAGAGAAGAGGGCCTTGGCCCGCATGGAGACCCACACCTCGCCAGGCTTGGGTTTCTCTATCTCTGACATGAGATCTGCAGGAGGAAGTCACAAAGGAGATAGCAGAGCATAAGGAAATTAAATATGGAAAACGATCCCGCATGCAATGAAACAGATTTAAAATAGATATGAATGCCCAAAATCAACAAATTAGAGTGTGAAAACACAATGCAGGAGTCTTACGCCCCTCAGACTGCATTAAGCCTCAGCTTACCTTGAGCCAACACACACTGTATTTGACTTATGATTAAGGATCTTATCGTGAGTACTTAAGATCCTCAGAAGCTTTTCTCTACTGTGACTTGGTCCGAATAATATTAGTAAAAATCCACATTGTGACTGTAGATGCTTTGTGAAAAATGTCATGAATAAAAAACAGATCAACTTTTCCCAGCTTGAGCTAATTCACACTCTATCATTGGAAACTGTATGTTTAGCGGGTTTAGCCCGTAGTTCAGTATTCTATCAAAATAACAAATGAAGGGGTATCACATTTGTATAAATAAAATCAGTTACTCAGTTTAAAAAATAATTCAAATGTATGTTCTCAATAGTGGCTTAGTGGTTGCTATTTAAATGATTAACTGGGAAATTGCAGGCCATTATAAAGTTGTGCCTAGCAGTCTGAGCATTCACCACAAGGGGGAGCTTGCTTTCATGTCCAGCACTGAAAGATGGGCCACTGGCAAGCAGAATCTCTCACATATGTTTGTAGTTTTACATTTCATGCATATTAAGTACAATTAAAGATGACATAAATTGATTATGATTGCACAGTTAATCAGCAAAATAACCACATCTTGATTACAGTCCACAGTGACAGCTCTAGACAAATATATTCTGTTAATATTCACCGCATGTACAGTTTAAGATTTAGTGATTATACTGATGCATGTTTCAATTGGAATATACCTTCCCAAATATTACAACACATTGGTCAACTTGTGATGACATGGTTATAGATTGGCATGCCCTATAAAGACAAAACATATTTATCAGAACATGCTCCAAAACTTCATATTAGGTAAATGCAGGCCATGGGATTTTTGGGGAGGGCAGGGGTTAACTGATCTACATTTAACAATAGACAATAATCACAGCCCTTTTTGTTATTAACCAACTGTAAATCGACTGCGTGGAATATTACATGGAGTCCAGTCCTAAAGGGCAGTTGTTCTCAGACAGGTCTCCTGGGACCCCCCCAAACAGTCCACATTCCTGTAAATAAACATGTTGAGAACTACTGCAACAGTGAAAAGCCTAAAACAAATCACACATAGGAATGAAAGATAAAAGCAGTATACTATTTTGTTTTGTCTACACTTTTAAAAAGCTGTTATTTACATGTCCATGATTTGCACATAACTTCTATAGTTTCATATGAGTTTCTCCATTGTTCTCTGTTTCATTTTTTTATATGTCTTTCTTTGTTTTCTCGGGGCAGACATTGAGTCTCCTCCGTCCCACCACTGTCACTTTCAACTGTGGATGAACTCTTTTTACTCCAGTCACGTTTTGATTGAGCATTAGCTCTTTTAAGCATGCAGAAACAATACAGGCTGCGAGACAAGTATGATTTTATTGACATTTGTTATTATATATTATTTAGTATTTCAAATTATTACAGTTTGATGGATTCATTAAAAATGAAAACAAAAATAAAAGCAAAATACATTTTTTTTATCATCTTCTCAAGACAGCTGAGTTGCAGGGCACTATATTATTTGTGCAGGAGCTTATATCACAATAATTGATATACTGTGCAGCCGATCTGTGAGTACTAGTAAGTCACCCTAGATACATAATTATAAAACAAAACTGGAATGTTTTTGAGGTTTCTATTCATATTAAAAAGGACAGGCACTCATGTAAAGTGTCCCTATGCATAATACATATGTTTGGGCAGCGTTCGGGAAAGCATTGTCAAACTCCTGAACCTATTGACCAAGACAGTGTGGTGAGCAATGGGAGTAGGTTGGTATTTTTAGTTGATGGTGTGCAGTTATTGGATGCAGGGCAGATGCAGGGGTTGGGCTGGTGGCTGGGCATTGGGTTGCCTTGCGGTGTGGGTTTGGGATCTGGTTACTGGGAAGGGCTGGGTTGGGTTCGATTGTTGGACACAAACTTGCATCTGGGGGCTTAAGGACAGATTCCTGAGGGAGAAAGAATGAGAATGACTTTAGCAAGCGTGAACACAGCAAGAGGGCTGAGATTTACAGTAACAGCTTCGTCAAAGCAGGCAAGGTCAGCTGAGTTTAAAAATACACAGATTTGGACTCCCTCTAAAATGGATATTTTGTGGTCGTGTCTGAGTATGTGATGATAAACCAACATGAAGGCTGTAGTGACGTATGATGTAGCATATGTAGTTCATGTGGTACATATTCCACAGTAAAGTACTAAAGTACTGATAATGATATTTTGCTGTGTAAAACAAAGACACTCATACTGCTCATGACATTGTGGACATGTGAAAATCCACCATGGAGCATGACCGTTGTATTAATTATGACAATTAATGCAACTGCAATATTTGAATCAACAACCATGATGGAGAGGCGATCACTTTTGCCCATCTATGAGGAAGAATAAATAATGGTTTAAATCTTTGGTGATAGAAGAATAAAAGCAATAAAATTGTCAGTAAATGTTTTTAGTGATTTTCCATTCGCTTTATTGATATGACGTATTTTTAAAACATTTTCGGTGGCTTCTAACAAACCTGTTTGGTCCCTGATACAGTCACATCCCTAGTTTCAGTGCAGCACGATGGGTCAGGGTTAGTTATTTTCTTGCAGACTCGCAGAATGAGAGAACTAATGAAAAGCAAGACCAATCAAGAAAGCATGGAGACAGTCGTGCTTCCTCACACACACACACACACACACACACACACACACATACAGCTTAGCTGGCTGCTTTATTGAGTCACCCATTTTCCGCCCACTTCTTCCTGTCTCAGCAGCAGATTGCAGCTTTGAGAGTGTGTCATGCCTGACTTCACAGCATACTTTGCAGATTACTCTTGTTGCTGAATTTGTTACTTTTGAAGCCTCTTGAAGCTTCCTGTGCTATGCTAACAGAAAGTGTCATCTTATCACATTTTGCTGCATGTCAACATCTACATAGCACAGCGTGAAAGACAGTCTTGCTGTTCAGCCCCCTTTATCTGTAGATTACTATATAGATGGAATAGTAACTCGAGGTTCCATAGATAAGACTGTGATGAATCATTTACAGTTACAGCAGGAGCAATACACTAGATACTTGCATGGTTTAGAGGCTTTTCACTGATTGAGAGGTCATGTGAGGACAGACGGACAGCAAGGGCTTGATAGGGCTGGCTTTTGGACTTGCCTTACATTGAACACCCTCAACACCCTCGGCCTGAGAATACTGAAATGGGGGTCCATGCTGAGCAATATACTGTAGAAAAACTTTCAGAAGTTTATTTTGACATAGAGCTATAAAGTAATGCTATAGTGCTATAGTGCTAACACTAAATGTGCATTGTTTATTTTATCAAAGGTGTTACGTGCCGCTTTATACACTAAAACATCATTACTAAAACTTGCTGATCTTTTTTTTTTTCTCAATTGAAATCTTTTTTTCATTTGATAGCATTATTGTCCATTGTTTGTTTCAAATGTATTAACTCCCATGGCAGTAAAAAGCCCACAGTCACCATCATCATCAGCAACCGAGAAAATGCAAATGCACAGCGCACAGTGAATGTGGGACATTGTGCCGAGGGCTAACGGGCTATGAACCTTTTTGTGTCTTGCAGGAAAGAGCTTCACTCTGACAATCACAGTATTCACAAACCCACCCCAAGTGGCTACTTACCACCGAGCCATAAAGGTCACAGTGGACGGACCGCGGGAGCCAAGAAGTGAGTACCCCCCCCCCAAATATCGCCCATCATGTGATAACGATTAACACAAAGAGGTGCATGCATCTGAAGTCACTGCGAGAGATGGATGATGGTGTCCCACCACGTTCGGCCTTGCTGGCATCCTGCCCCTTTCCTCAGCCCAGAGGTGGGAAGTGGCTGCTGGTTCAAGGGGTGGGGGAATGATGGATGAATGGATGCATGGATTGTGTTAGGGTACTGTTTTAAAAAATGGATTCAGCATGCCTGAATGCACAAAGGCACCCTTTGAGTAGCAACAGGCGTGCTAAGTGAGAGGCAAACACAAACACGTGCCGCCGTGCCGCTCGCCTTGCCAAAATGTTTGCCGTATCTGCCTCTCGTCTGTGTCCTTCAATGTGTAGCGACGGCCTCTCAACCTTTAACCTGAAGCTCCGTCTTCAGCATGCACACACTCACACACACACACACACATAAACAAGGGCTGTCTGGAAGTTAAATGAAAGCTAGTGTTGGCCACCGATTCAAGGTTTGCTGGGCTGAGGACGGGCAGGAGGAGGCAAAGGTTTGGTAATGAATTATCTGAGGTAGAATATTATACGGTCACTGTCATATCAAAACCTCAGTGCAGTTTTTGTGCACAAAAATTGCACACACAGAACATGCCAGTGGTTGTTAAATTGTGTGAACATTTCATGAATGAATCAATAGAAATGGTCATCATAGAATAACATGACATTGATGTAAATTGTTTTTTTTTTGTGGTTTTTTTACCTTTCTGAAAAGTTTACTACATAAGGATGCAAACAAATAACAGCCAAAGCATTTAAAATGGCACAATTGGCCATTTTTTAATCTTGTTAGTTCATGTGACAGGTCACATGAACCCCTTGGGTTCTCAGTACTGTTGTATTTATTTTGATATGAAAAGAACGTTTCATTCATCTCACAGATGATATAAGTAATATAAGTAATATCAGTTGCATATGATCAGTACCCTGATAAAAAAAGACACAAATAAGTGCTGACTAATCTGAAATGTGATCTGAATGAGCTTGCACATCCATACTGATAAAATCAAGGGTAAAGGAATCCCTATGCACCTTTTTTGCAATAATACACAGGAGCTCCTACACAGATGAACCTGACAGAGTGATTTTGCTGCGGATAGTGAGGACGTATATATGACCTAACTCGTCCTGTGGCAAATTTAAAAGGAGCGTCTTTTTTTTTAAATCTTGGACAGCTATCAGGTCCATCAAGTTCATGTGGTTAAGTATGATCAGTTATAAAGAGACAATGTTCATGATTTACAAAGCAAGAATCTTGTGTTTCTACACTCTTTGATTGAAGTGTAATGACTTTTGCCCACCTCTAAACCATTTGTTGGCAACATCACCATGCTGGGAAAATACCGTGCTTCAGCTCCCCCTCCCATCACCTCTGCCTGTCCCTGAGCAAAAATGCTCATCTAGCCCAGAGGCCCTCCCTGATAGTGTTCCACTCTGAAATACCTAACTGTACTGAAGGAAAATGCTTTATGAATCTTTATGATTTTATGGAAAGCCACTGCATGAAATGATTGTTTTTTGTTTCCATGAGACATTGTGTCAGTAGAGTACTGAGAGAAGATTTTGGCTTAAATCCTGCAGGGCGTTGTAAAGCAAAAACTCCCCCAGATTTAGCTCTGTTTAATAGCTATTGACCTTACATATAAAGAAGACACATGCTGGTCCATTGTAGCTCCCCGGTTCCAGTCACAACTATGGTAAAGAAAACTCACTCTGAAACTGTGAAAAAATTAGCAGGTTAAAAGGCTAATTGCAATTACAAAATTTACAGGTTCAGAGACACTAATAATTTGCATTATATCAAGCCCTTAATCTACAAGATTCTTACTTCAATTACTCACTCCCCTAATCTATAGCTACCGAATAATATGATTTTTAAAGGAAGGTCTTCAGTTTAACATGTTAAAATGTGTCCTTGCTCTTAATTTTGCCTCATAGAAGTCACTTCAAACAGTGTGAAGGGTGTGTACTCCTTCTGAGAAACATCAGGCAGCTCAACAAGCCTCAGCTTTCGTTAAAGTTAGCGTTTCGACTTCCTGCAGAGCGCGGCTCTTCTCACAGCTCATGTGTGCTCTCTGTACCTGCAGAAAAAAAAACACTCCCAAATTTCAATTTTCACATGGGGCCCCAGAAGCTGTAAATACACACAAGCTGTCATGAATGACTTTCATGTGGCGCAGAAGAGAACAAGGACCATATAGAGTTTGACTTGCCTCACTGAGTGTTTATATTAAAGCCCGTCACAGGTTGACATTATGGCCAAATGTCTGCAAAACTCAACCTTTTGTGGCAGACAAAGCTTATAAAGCAGGCTTGGATTCCATCGCTGGCTAATCATTATTGACAGCTGTGCGGTAGTAAAGCAAGGATCCTTGAAAATATCCTATATCATCATTTCTGCTTTTCATACACACAGTTATGTATTGCACTCTGTTATGAACCAAGCTTTACGAAATGACACAACTGTTATAACCATCTGCCCAGCAATCGTGTTTACAGTTTAGCGGAGGCTCTTAGTAACTGGTCTCTGACATCATTGGTGTTTTGGTAAATGATGGTGTTAGATTGTTTACTTCCTTTTTTCTGAACGTTCATGGTTTGTATTCCTATATGAGCCTCACACTTCTCTTTGAATCTGCTGTCCTCTTCCTTATCCGTGCCTCGCTCTGCAGTCGCAGTTTAACACTTCTGCCATCCATCATCACGCATACTGTGCACCCAACCTTTGAGTGCTGGTGCTTTTGCGAAGAAAGAAGAAATTAGGATGTGTGCGCCGAGCAGTCCTCACACACAGCTGTTCCCAAAGGCTCTTTATTCTTAGATACAGAGATAGATACTTTTTTGTCCGCTAGATTTTTTGGCTGCAAAATCAGTGCTATCACTTCACAAGCAGTTTCTCTTTTGTTCTGCCTTCATCGACCCCCGTTCCTCTCAATTAACACATCTGGCACCAGGGGTTTGGAGCTAGTACATACCAGGGCATGATCATGATTCATTATTGGATTAAAAGTGCCCTGTGGCATCACTGATTTGATGGGGCTTTGATCTCACACACCCTTGGCTCATCCCATTTTTCCAACTCAAGGAAAATAGAAGTTTCTGACTTTCAAACATGGCCAGTGATAATGTAAACAGTAAGGTTTTACTGAGGAGTGTATTTGTGTACACGGCAGGACTGCAGGCCGGGATAGTGACAAACGCGCTTTATGCAACACTGGCCCAAAATTTCATTGAACACGATGAGCAGTTGTAGTGTGCAGTTGAAGGTTTTTAATGTGTAATAGAGGCTTTTAGGATTAAATATCAGGTTGACAGACTAAGCAGAAAGTTTACTGATATGGTGGCAGCTGTTTTAACATTGCAGGCCAAGTTAACATTGACACAGCATACCTTTAGTATACCTCTAGTTACTGTAGCTGAGGTTTTTGTCTTGGGGAGCCAAAGTGCAGTAAAGAAGGCAGGTTGGTTGTAAATTGAAATCAGATAAAAATGTCTTTTATAACATTACGCCATGCTTTGTTACCGCAACACATTTCACAAATATAAAGAAAATTAAGCATTGTATATAGTTATATTGTGCTCTCATCATTGTGAGGGGGTGGATTTAGGGTTTCTAGTGGACCAAATCAAATATCCTCACAGGCCAGCTTTGGCCGGCAGTGTTTCTCTAGAGGATTTGTCTACAATATTTTTCCTGTCGTACTTGCCAAGTATACAGAGCTTACGGTAAACTCACGAAGTGTTCGTTTTTGTGTTAAGCGGGACTGAACAATTCATCATTTTAATTTCAAATTCACAATTTAAGAGAGTAAAGTTTTCAAATTGCCTCATTATCATTATTCAACAACGTCCTAAGCTGGGAAACTCAGCCTCATAACATTCAGCGTTCAACAGCATTAGTTTGCTGGTCTTAAGGAAATCTTTTGCGGAAGAAGGCTTAAACTTATAAAAAAAACCAAGTGCATTTAAATCGTATTTAATAGCCTAACTCAGTGAAGTTATGCCACTCGGTGAAAGCAACAGTACACGACAAGGGCATGCTGAAATCTTAAGGTCCCAAGGAAGTCTAGCTATAAAGTTAGAGGGTGGTTTATGGGTCGAAGAGGATTTATTATTCTTGCTGTAGCTCTACTATTTTAAATTAATAATGCAAACTAAAGGTAATTTTGCGAAAATTGTGTACTACACTTTCTCATTATGGTGAACTGGAATTTTGCCAACGATCAATAAAGCTTGCCTGGCGTCAATAGAGCTGCTAGAAAATAAGCTATTTGTGGGCATGAATAGTTACACTGCATTTCTGTTACAATACTAATTACATCTGGCATAATCAAGTAGGGATTATTGTTCTCTCTGTAACATTCACAAATTTACGACTGGAAATGTCCATGCACATGACTAAACCCTAACAGCTTCTCTTAGATCCCTCCGCTTAAAAGGCTTCCACACTAAGATTTAAAGCATTAGAGCATTGTCTGTCTGGCCCACTATGCTAGAGTATTCTCCTTTTTCCATCTTTCTCTCTCCCTCACTCTCTCTCTCTCTCTCTCTCTCTCTCTCTCTCTCTCTCTCTCTCTCTCTCTCTCTCTCTCTCTCTCTCTCTCCCTCCCCCCTCTCTCTCTCACTCCCTCTCTCTCTCTCTCTCTCATCCTTGTGCTCTTGCTAAGCATCAGGCAGGTGGCCAGGCAGGAAATGACACACGCAGAGGCATCTTGAGTTGTGCAACCTCCTGTAAATGTGTTGTGAAGCTGCCTCTGTCTGCCTGTTTATGCATTCCCCCAGTCTTCAGTATAGACGGCTGAGACAGAGACTGGCCCACAGACATTCCTAGACAATCTAACAGAATTCACAATACCTTTATAGTTTCAAACAGAGCTCTCTTGTCTTGTAACTCTGTTTAACACCTGAAATACCTGTTTTTCTTGGCATGCTGTGAGGGGAGCCTCATAATACCCCTCCATGTTAATGAAAGACTTATCTTGTTTTGCCTGAGATATTGCAAGGGTCACAATTTTGTGATTATGGTGCAATTAGTAGAAAAAGCCCCTGAAGCTTTAAAATACGTGAGGTCAATCCTCAGTGGTCTGGAAGGCACACTTCCAGAGAAAAAGCACTTCTTAACAAGTGCTTAATTTGAGGAAGTATAGTCTCCCACACTGACTATTTTGTCATGTGACAGAGGATAGATATGGGAGGAAAACTCTCAAATAAATCTATTTTAAACTAAAGAGAGACAAAATAAAAACAATAAGTGTCTTGTTGATATTATTTCCTATGTAATGGTGGCTCAGTCAAATGTGTGCTATGTTATGATTTGTTATGAATATTATTATATTTTAATCACCGTTAATAATGTGAGGTTTCTTTTCTAAATGTTTTGCCCATGCGTGTCCTTTTCACACAGTCATAAAAGTTGCGCCTTTTGACTAAGGCACAAAAACATGCTTGGTTGAGCATAATTCCAGTTGTGTTATTTTGTGAGCACAGTGCCTCATCTGAATGTGAAGTCCACAGTGCAGTAGTTATTTGGTGGGACTGGTGTAGCTGTGGTTATTAAGAGCAATTTAAACTAATGGACTGGGAGTGGCCAGTTAGATGTTTTATAGAGGGCTCTGTGTTACTCACATCAGGGACAGCAGTATTTGGCAAAAGGGTTGGGGGGGGAGAAGAATGATGGTACTGAAGTCCAAAATCAACAGACAGAATGTATTAGTGCCAATTGAAACCCCTTTGTAATGAAAAAGATTTGCACTTGAAGATAAGAACATCCATGATGCCACACAAGATATTAACAGTTAGGGTTAATATGTCAAAGAGCACATCAGACATATGGAATGAATCTTTAAACAGTTTGTGGAGTGCTGCCTTTGCTTATTTGGCTTCTGATCAAGAACGTCAATGGCTGGAGTAAAGCACCATATAAATGTGTGTTTCATTTTGTTTGTTTACCATTGAATGTCTTTCATTGAGTATGTATTTGACAAAAGGATCCTAACAAAATGTTCAAGGAATGTTTGAATGTACAGGGTTAGAAATGTAAATATGGCGATATTATACAGTTATAATCAGAAGAGTCTTGTTTAAAAGGGTTTGGCAGGGTTTTATCACCAAATTCCAGTCATACAGGGTATTTGTGTGGATCAGGGTGGGCCAGAATGCAGATTTTTTGTTTGCCCCTTTGGACAGCTTTGGCTTTGATGTTGATTGGTGATTTCTCTAACTAGTGCCTCTAATTTCAGTTAGAAATTTATTATTCAGTAAGAAATTGTTATTGTGAAGTGCTAGCTTCATTGCTGAGATTGTATTACGGTCCAAAATTCATGTACAATACAGCACAATTCAAAATTTGTGCAAAGTTTGCTTTTGAAAATATCGGGTTTTGAGTAGATGGCTGACCGGGACAGTTTACAGGAGGAAAGCGAGTCTGGCATGTGTATTAATGGCATATTGCGTTAGTAAGATGGAAAACACACTGTCTGTTTTTGAAAAGGTCTTGTATTTTCCGAGCTTATCCCATGGTCTGTGTTTTGACTGCCATGCAGACGGCTGGAAAAGAGCTATTGTCTCATTGAAGTCTCCAATAAAGCAGTAGCCAGACAGGCTTCAAAGGCTCACCTCTATGTTTGTCAGTTTGAGGGGGACGGTAAATGACGTCAGCATTCTCCTCCCGGAGTTGCTTCACCATTCCCTCTGCTCAGGCTCTGCTGCTGTTGCTTTCACACTCAGCACACCTCTTTCTTCAAATTCTGCTCCTGTAAATAGACATACAATTACTTTCACCTCAAGATTACACTCCTGTACATTATGAGGCACACACAGTGAGTGTGCTGTACCTTAACACATATTTACATTGACTGTCAGTAGCATTGACATAGAAAAAAAACTGCTACTGATGTTCAGTTGTTTACATTGTGGTTTGTATGTGGAGCCATTCTAATTACCTGAGCCAGAAAAGAGCATTAGTGGTAAATTTGTGAAGTTCCTCTAGGCTTTGAACGTTCGGTGCATGTCCTGACAGGTAGGCTCCCACAACAAAACACACTTGCGGCAGGCCTCTCAGACAAAAGGCAGCCTTGTCCATCAAAAATAAACCTATTTCGGGTCGACTTGCACGAGAAATAATCTGCTCGTACTTTCCCTAAGCACATTTCCAATTGTGAAGTGAACTTAAGAAAAGTATGTTGCTGTTTCTGTTGGCCAAGAGGAAACTGTGGGGCTTGTATTAACGACAGCAGTCCGACAGCTTGGACGAAGCCGTACGATTGGGTAAAATTCCCTTGTCTTTTTTCCTGCTCACGGCTCCAGTGTGTTACCCCCCCAGCGGCCTCCTGCTGCTGTAAGAGTCACGGACATACTCGGCACAATGTGAGAACGGAAGGCGGCTTTCATATTACCGTAACCGTTTCCGTGCACACACACAGACACATGTGCGTTTAAAGTGGTTTCAGGGACCATTGCAAATAAGCAGTCTAAAGGCGAGTCCAAAGGTATTTAACTTTCTGGGTACATTTAGCTCGATTCAGAGGACTTAAAGGGCCCCGATCATTGGAAATCCCCTCACATGTTTTGAATAATAGAATTTGTTGATGGATGTAAACATTGTTAAAGTTTAAAAAAAATAACATTCACCCCTCAGTCCAAAGGGTGCACTAATGGAAAGGATGCTGCAAAAACAGTTTTTGTGATGTCACAAGAACCAACTACAAAGTGTTGCATGTCTTTCTACAACACTTTAACCCTGTCCATTCAGGTTATAATGATGTTTCTGCCTGAACTTCTTTTTAGCAGGACACAGTAGAGCGCAGCCAATTAGAAAAGAGGTCATTTACATATAAATGTCTTTTAGGCACAGTAACCCAAACAATTTGCTTAACCATAAGGGAAAAGGTAGGCTGAAAGATAGGTAGGTTGAAAAATGAATCGCATAAAACAGCACAAAGGTTGTTCATGAACAAGAAAACATGCACAGCTTAAATACAGAATAGGGGCCCTTAAAGCCAAGGTTCAGCCAGCACCGTTCAGTTGGGAAGTATGCAAGGTAGGCCTAATCTGTCTCGTTTTTGTATATCGCGCAGCTTTGGGTATTGACCAAACTTGGCCTTGCGTAACCTCTCAAACAAATATAGGTTGGCCATTGGATGAAAGTTTGATTGTTTATGTTGAGAAGTTGCATCGCGTCTGATTGCTGAAGCCAGCCTGTCGATTTATAAAGCTCTGGTAGTATTTGTGCCCTTTCTTGGCGTGCTTTGCTTCCTGAATCCTGGAACACACAGACCACACAAGCGCCTGGCAGTGGTCCAGTGCTGCTTGGCTGCCTTGTTCTCTCTTTTCTCTTCTTGCTCTCTCTCTCTCTCTCCCTCCCTCTCTTTCTCTCTCCCCCCCACCCCCCCACCCACCCACTCACTGCCCTCCTCTCTGATCCTGCGAGCAGACGGGCGTTTGGCCTTGTCCCGTCTCTTGCTGCCTTTTTTTTTCTCGTCTCACTCGCTAATTTCACAGGCTCCTCGTGTAGAGCTGCCATATGAAATAATCCATTGTTTCGCTCTTCAGAGGAGTCAGCCCTCCCTACAGCACCGCAATTAAAGAAATGAAATCTAGACGGATGTATGTTTCCCTTTCTTCTTCCATCCGTTTTATTTCCCGCGTCACCACCGGATGATTGATGCACCCTGACGGCCCGGGCCGATATTTGATGTAGCACGAGCGCCGGTGTTTAAGGAGGAAGGGGTGTTTTTGCAGGTCATAACGCTATCAGATGGCAATTTCACATGCAGTCAGGAACCCTGCCAGAAATACAGTCTCGCAGCATTTATAAGCTCGTATTATTTACTGTCCCTGCCGCTTTCCTTTTGCCTGGAAAGACAAAGCTTTCACAGTTTCCTCGTGCCAACGCTGCGGAGCCTGCGTGCACTTTGACTGCGCTCTTTTAGTCTGTTTTTCTTCAGGGCAGAACTGCTGCTCAGACTCGGGACATTTAGGTTCTGATCTGCTGTATATAATTGGTGCCCCCACTTATGGCTCTAGACTTAACCCCTGACTCGCCGTATTTAATTCTGACACAAACGTAAACCTTTTATTTCGCATGGAGGATGTGAGCATTACCGAATTTCCTTTGCTGGAGATGAATCACTCACATTATTGCTTTTTTCCTCTCCAGCCCTCTGGATATTTAGTCTGACTTTGTAGTCCACGTCATTTTCCCCCCCTACATTTCCAAAGTTTATGGCTTTCACTGTGTATGCTCTAATTATCTAATTAGGCTTAAAATGGCATTCAGGGATTTACATGACATTTACAGTCTTAGTATACTGTAAAGGAGGTAGCATATTAATGTACAGTTAAAGCTCATTCATAAGATGCCTGATAAATGATGTGTGCTGCTAGGTAGTGTATGAATAGTGTTGTTCTACTGTAATTGAAGTAGGGCTGGGCAATATATACTTGATGTATCACAGGTTGTTCTACATTTGATGTGGTAAATGAAATGTCAAATTATCACATAATTTGTTAGGCCACTCGTGTTCACAGCCTACTTGCCCGATGTACTGTTTTGTTCAATTTAACTCCCTCTTTTTTGCTGACTCATGTAAAATTGTTCCAATAGAAACCACTAAAGAATAATAAAGGAGGTTTAGATGCAGACTTCAGACTTTAAGAATCATTATGCTATATACAGACTCTATGCATCAAAGGTTTAAATCAAAAGTGTATGAAGAACCTTAAAGAAGACTATATATATATATATATGTTTATGTATATATATATATGTATGTATGTATATAAAGAGAGAGAGAGAGCGAGAGAGAGATATCATGTAGTGCTGTAACATTATTCATAGACCATATCGCCCAGCCCTAAAAGTATTATTGAAGTATTAAAGATATTTTAGAGAAGAGCAATGGGTTCATATGGCATACTTGGCATTGCTGTACGCTTACAGCACTGTCCACAGCTGTTAGCTGCTGGCTGATGGTGATGAGGAATGACTATCCTATTTAATAATACAATGGCAGGTTTGTGTGGTGCATCCTGTGCTGATATTTATGGAACAAGGAACATTACACCCTCAATGATTTTATACCTCCAATAAAATTCAACACGGTGAGAATATTGGCAGATAGGATTTCACGTTGCATGTCAGCCCTCTAGTTCCACACAGACACAGAGGTGTATTCATTCACCCTTTTAGGCTGGGCTAAATGAAATTAAACTGGTTCCCCTTTACAGCGGCGGCGGAGAGGGGCGTGCATTTACTACACGTCGCCCGGTGCTTACATGCACGGGGAATACTCTCAGGGATTACGCTCCCGCTCGGGATGCAGAGGGGCTCTTACGTGCGGCAGACATTAACCTCTGAATGAGGACTCCTTCTCACAAAGTGCTGTTTGCTCAGCTTAGCTCTGGAGCACAATCAGGTTTTGCAAGGTTGGAGGTAGCCGGTCCCGGCTGTGCCAGCTGGAGGGCCGCCAAGCTTCAGCAGGAGTTTCTCTTTTCTTCTGTTTGATATTTACTTTACAGCCATTCAGGGGAGCAGAGCAGGGCAAGACAGACAGACAGACAGGCACATTCTGACCAAAGAGAGAGACTTAAAGACTTAAAAAGACCCTCTATAAAGCGTATCCTTCTGTACCAACACAAAGGCCAGGCTCCAGTGCTGTTTCATTTGTATAGCTTTTTACTGAAGGGATATTGAATCCCATGTGTTGCTGCACTCCGGAGAAGGTGTTTGCGGCCTGGGCTGAGGGGAAGTGCTTGTTGCGTGACTGCTTCCCTCTATTAGAGGATGACTCTTGAAAAGAAAAAAAAACAGATCATTTCCCTATCATGACACATACATGAACTAATGTTTTTTTTGTAATTTTTTGTAATAGGAAAATACAGCCACTGAGCCGTTTCATTGTGAGTGTTAGATAAACTAAGCCACAAGCATGCAGCCATCAAATCGTTTTTTGCTGTTTTTCCAGCCATGCTGATTTGTTCCATGCTCTTATGCAACATGTATTTGGTAAACGTAGAGCCTTGTTGTGCTCTCCGGAGTCCCCACCTCTGATTCCGGTAAAGTCTGGCTCAGACAGAGTAATGCTTTGCTTTGCTTGCTTTGGTAGGACACCGGCAGAAGCTGGAGGACCCTCCAAAGCCTGGACTTTTCTCAGAGCGCCTGAGTGAGCTGGAGCGCCTCCGCCAGACCACCATGAGGGTCGCCGTGCCAACGCAGAGCCCTCGGCCCTCCCTCAACACCGCAGCCAACTCTTTTAGCCCGCAGGGACAGACGCAAATCTCAGGTACAGGAGAGGGTTCGCAGGTGCTCAGCTCTCCACCACCAGCTCAGCCTCACCATTACCCCAAATAAGGCCTTAAAATGTTATATTTATCTTCATATCTCCTCATCAAACTTCCTACTTTTTTTTACGGCATTACCAAGCTTTTTTGCCAAGCTTTTTTGAATACAAGTATGAATACTAGTATCTGTAAAAATGGACAAAAGCACAGACAGAGTTCAGGCCTCTTGATGGCTCCTACTGCTGTTTTTGACGGTATAAGCATGGCATGGGTGGATGCATGTGCGTGACGCCATCAGCACGCTGTTTTGACACTATTTGGTGTACATAAGTTTGGATTCATTGTAAGCCACATTAGCATCATAACTTCAGTGCACAACTTGAAGAAAAAAACACCAAATATGGCTTGGGTGACTACATCTGGAGTATGAGGAAAAACTGATTTTTGGGGGATTTTTTTGCCAGACTATCACATTGTTTAATTTTCTATGCAGACATCAGGTTTAGACTGGGACAGACAGTATTAAAGATATACATGGAGGAAATGAGACAATGTGCAAGGGCAGGAAATGTCTGATTAAGTGAAGGTTTAAGTAATGAGTCAACCATGTCCACTGGAAAGAAATATTTCTATATCTTACACAATTGTAGGTACTGATGTCTTAGAATAAAGGCATGAGTAAGATGAGTAAGAGCATGGTAATGTTTGTTTATTGTGGGTAATGTATAATGCACACAGATTCATCTGATCCTGCCACTTTTAATCAGTTTTTCGTTGGTTTTGTCTGATAACATCACCTTAATTCTATTAACTTTGTCAAAATATTTGACTGTTGCTTCCTCCTCCACTTTGGCACGTTATAGCTGCATTTTTTTTTTCCACGCTCGTCCGACTTCAGAGCTAAATGCAAATGTTTACCATTTACTTGGACTCCCTCCAGTCCTAAGCTTGGCAGAGTAGACACAATGTTTACCAAATGAATGTGGAAAGAAAACAGGAAGACATTCTTGGCTTGCTCTTCACATTATTGCTATTAAACTCTTTGCATGCTCTAAGCCACACCTTTGTTTTCACACAGCACAAGATTTACTCTGCACATGAAGGTAGCAGAGAGAATCTGCAGAGTCAATTGCTAAGAAATAAATCACCACTTGGTGTTTGTGGTGGTATATTTCTTTGTAATTCAGCCACTGTTCAATTACAGTCCGCTCTTTTGGGTCTATAAAAAAATATATAAAATAAATATGTGAGAAATGTGAAAAAGCATAGACACTGCATTCACAGTGCAAAATATAAGACATGCACAATTTTGACCTAAATGTGACCCTAAGATGCTCAGAGTGTCTACATGTGCTTCTTTTATTTTGCACTAGCGATACAGGGCTCAAAGCAAAGCAAATTTCCATAATGGACTGTAATATTTATTGAATAGTATCAAATCTAATCTAATCTCATGAGCTTCCAATTGTTACAGTTCTCTCAAACTAAAGTTTTGCTAAAAATACTAGTAGAAGCCATCTTGAAGCCTGAATTTTGTCTGTACTTTGTCAGTCACTTTGACTGGCTACATTTGGGCTAGGGAGAAATGTGTGTAAAGGTCTCCAAGCTATTCCTCTAAATCTTTGTTCTTGCTGTTGTTTTGCCGATTGTGTGTGCAGACCCACGGCAGGCTCAGTCGTCTCCACCCTGGTCGTACGAGCAGCCCTACACACCTTACCTGAGCCAGATGACTTCTCCCTCCATCCACTCCACCACCCCGCTGTCCTCCACTCGAGCCACAGGCCTGCCCGCCATCAGCGATGTGCCAAGACGCCTCCCAGGTAAACACAAACACCACCCACATCCAGCTGCAGTCCCAGCCACACAATGTTTAGCTTACAAACACTAACACTAACTATGTTCTGGAGTGTGTGTGTGTCTGTGTCTGTGTGTGTGTGTGTGTGTGTGTGTGTATGTGTCTGTGTCTGTTTGTGTGTGTGTCTTCAGGTGTAAGTGAGTGTGTATATACGTGTCTGTGTCTTCGTATTTTCCAGTCTACGAGTATTATCTTACTTAAACGATCCCATTAGCTGTAAAGTTTTGTCAAAATGTTCAAACAGTCTCTCCCTCCCCCCGTTTGCTCTTACTGAAGTCAAATCAAAGCAGATTTTTCCATTCTCCCCGTTTTGCTTTGTAAGCGTTTTGTTGCATGAAAAGCATATCCACCGGCAAGTATCTTTCAACCAATAGCACCTTTAAAAATAGAGAGAATATGAAAGTATATCTCCCCTTGCCCCATTCCCTCCACTTGAGCCTTTGAACTTGAGAAAAACTCCCTTTGAATGAGCTTGAAAAGGAACAATAAAAACGAATAGAGTTTCTGACTCATACACCTCAATAGGTAAAAGCTGTGAAGGCTTGAAGCTCCATGAGTGGAAAAGATCTGTGTGTCCGTGCCTTTATTAACTGAACAAGCGCGACGCTACAAACAAACACTAAGCATGAACATCTCCTTCGATACACCTGTTTGACTCTCTGCCAGGCTGTTTTTGAACGTTTTTCCCCTCCGGCTCCCCACCCTAACTGTTTTCTTTGAGCGCGGGCTAAACGTGAAAGTTTAAATGACTCCTCAGTGTGGCTGTTCATTGCCTGCTTTTTGAACCCTGGCCAGCTGCCTTGTTGGGTTTGATTAGTTTAGATTTCACCCCGCTTTCATCTCGGAGATGTCAGCCTTTGTTCTTTCCTCAAAGAGACACACGCACCTCTTGGTCCTAACGCCCTCTATTCTTCCTTTGATAGGCTGTGAATGTCCCTGTACCAGGAGGGGACGTCCCAGTGCAGTTCATTTTGAGCAGCTGCCATGCTGTCCCATCCTGCTTTTCTATTCTTCTCCACGGTCGGCTCATGTTTCACTCTGCCTCTTTGCTCTTTCACCAAGTCTCAGACCCAAAAGCTGATGGAGGAGAGGCAGAGAAGAATAAGTGATAAACGATTTATTACTGTTGTATGCAACAGTTGTACGTTTTAGAAGTTGCTTCTGAACTGAACTTACGTTTCATCGAAGGAATATTTATTTGCTTTTTTTGGGAGAATGTGAAGATTTTTCATCCCTCATAGACTATATGGTGGCCAGTCAACTTGGCCCAACTGTCAGACAAGTTGGCCACACATCCGAATGTCCTGAATTTCGTCCCAGTTGCCGACCACGTCTGTTTTACGCCTTAGCAGGGCATTTAACACACGCCGCAAGAGGAGGGGACTAGTCCTCAGTAAAATTCACTCTAAAAATGAGTGCAAGAGATTAAGATCTTATAGTTTCGTTATAGTGTCACATGATTCATTTTCATTCCAAGAGAATGAAGAACTTGTATAAAGACTAAAAGCTTAAAGTACAAAAGTATACAGTACAAATTTTAAGGGGCCAGTTTCTTATGTTTCTTTGAATTTTATTTTTTCCCTGAACTCCACTGACAAAATTTGTGTGCCTTATGTAACAAAACCAGGAACAAAAATAATTTTTTACATGATTTCAAAGCCTTTCTTAATCCCTTAGAAGTAAACAGGCTTTTCTCTTTACTGTGCATTAAAGACTGAAGTCTGTAAATGAATTAAATGAAATGAGCAGCACAAAATGACATTCTGATCACTTATCTGGACTTGCGGTGCAGATAAGGACACACAACTTGATCAGGTGGTCTTATCTGCTGTAGGCTGAGAGAGCAGTCACACGCAAACATGTTCAAAGCTGTGACATCAAAACACAACTTGACAAGATTGAAAGGGCCCACCTTAGTGCCTACAGCTTAGCTTCCGTTTATAGACTCAAGAGTAAAGTGTTTTGAAACTTCCAACAGTGTTTACTTAGCAGATGTAGTTTTATATTTCATATTTGAACACAATTAAAAATCAAGGAAGCTACAGTCTATGATATGGGTCCTTTAAGGGTGTGGAAGAGGTATAAGATGATTTGATTCATGGGCCCCTCTTTGTTGCATTGTCTGCCTAGTATTTCCTCTTAGATGCGAAAAGGCGAGGAGCTGATAACGTGAGGACCTGATGTGTGTGTAATTGGCCACACATGTTCTCATAAGCTTGCCGACCCGTCACTCATAGGCCCGCAGACAGCAGGGCTGCATCCAACGACACACATTGCACTGATAGCGACGACAGTGCAGAGCTGACCCCGCTGAACCCCCACATTGGGGTTATGCAAAGGACAGCAGAGGAATCGATCGGAAAAAGAGACGAAAGACAAGAGTGGAGGAGGGCTGTGAATAAAAAAGGCCAAGATGTGCGTGTGTGCTGTAGGGCCCATAGTTTATCATGCTATTTGTTGTCCTTGATGATACTGACATATCACAGGCAGCTGCAATATAACTAGTGTGTGCTGCGAGCATGCTGACAAATCACAAAGGGTGTTTTGAAGAATCAAGGTGTTCATATGTTCTGCAAAATAATAATGAATAACCTTAATAATTTTTAGTTAATACATTTTAGTCTCCATTCACATCAAGTGTCCTCCAGCGTGTTTTAGGGTACTGCACATATATTACAATAACAGTAAGCAGCTCTGTAATCATAATGTATTTGGTCTATATTATGCATCCCTAGTTTGCCGGAGGTGAGAGAAGAGAAAGGCCGCTGTGGGATGGGGGGGGAGTTGGGTGATGATAGGGAAGAGGCTTAGGGAAGCCTTTTTCTACATTTGCACTCTTTTGGCCCAGTACTTTGGTAGCCACAGCCCATTAGTGGTTTATAATTTTTAGAAAAGCCAAGTGAGGGTCTGAGAGAGCAGATCAGCCCTTCTCTCTGGCTAATCGCAGACGTGCAACCACATCTGAGGCTCCTCATTATGCATCCCATGGAAACTGTTTTCCCCTCAAACTGCTTCCATATGTGCTCCCGCTTTATCCTGCACTTATTCCTCTTTGATATTTTTACGAATATATGAGTGCGTACACATGAATGCACAAAACAAACTCACACACAAGCATTCGAAGATAAGGGGGATTGTTTCATTCTGCAATAGTGGAGAAATATATAGGTGTTAACAAGACTGGCTTTTATCTCGTTTCAGCGTGTCAGTGCTAATAGGAGGCGGTTAAGGGCTTCAGTGCTTGCAGTGGGTTTTTGTCGAGGGGGTACAGAAAGTGATTACCTGTCCAAAAGTTTTTCAGCTGTTTTCATTATTGATGAGTATTAAGACTCATTGTCATGCTAACTTTATATAGTTCAATTACCATGTTTCTTTTGACACTTAGAGCTCCCATTACTCAATTCCCTTTGTGAGAAGGGTGAAATAATCTAGTGTTACTGGAGT
>JBBPCX010000001.1:32343899-32384022 GCA_037974365.1 Hydrocynus forskahlii
TTGTTCTTTTTTCTGAGGTAGTTCTGGCAGAGCTTGGACTTATGTTTTGGGTCACTATCTTGCTGTAGGACGAACCAAGTAGGCACATACCAGAGGTACTGCATGGAGCTACAGAATTATTGCCTACTTCTGGGTAACCTTACCATTTTTTAACCTCTCGCAGTTCAGCGCTGTCCTTTGTACCATTTCATGCTATTCATTGGACTTGAACTGTTTGAATTTCAATTAAAAAAGCTTGAAACACTGGGGTGTTCTAAAACTTTTGACCGGTAATGTATATACAGTAAACCCCCACTTATTGGTTCAGCATTCCCAGATTCAATCATTCAGTCATACATCACACACAGACACACATTTATGTATGTATGCGTTTGATTTTGTTCCATACATATCCATTCATTTATATATGACAATCCATTCGGCCTATAACAGCTTAGCCCACCTATTTACAATGAAGTGATAAGGAAGATTATTAACCTACTGTAGACAGCCTGTTGCAAGTTTCTGAAGCAAAAGATGCAGAGGATGTGTGTTGTTTCTAACCTTCTGCAAGGAGTGGCTGCACAAGATGGCTCAGTTGACCTCCCAGCGTAGCAGCGTGTGCATAAAGACATGGCAACATACATTTTTATTTGTTACTTTTATATGGTTTGGGCAGCTGGCCTAGTGGTTAGGGCGTTGGCCCTGCAATCAGAGGATTGGGGTTCAAATCCCAGCTGCTAGTGTCACCACTGAGGTACCCTTGAGCAAGGTCCCATCCCCACACACTGCTCCCCGGGCGCCCCTCGTTGGCAGCAGCCCACTGCTTCACTTGGTGAATGGGTTAAATGCAGAGAAAGAATTTCACATTGATCACATTGTGCTGTCGTGTGTTCATGCGTGACTATAAGGGTTAATAAATTAAACGATTGGAAAATTGTTGCACTGTTTCAGTCCAGAATGTTTTTCTGTCTTATTTTTGCAAGAACTGTCAAGACAAAGTAAAGACAGTTCAGCCAATGTGTTCTAAAAAAGCCATCAAAAGAGTTTTGTTTGTCTACTATTCTGATTGTCCTCTGTATGGCACCAAAACAGCTCTATTCTGTCAAGGTCCTGGATTCTATAAAGCCTCTGAAAATGTGATGAACTATCTGGCACCAAGACATTAGCAGCAGATCCTTTAAGTCCTATAAGTTGTGAGGTGCAGCCACCAAAAAACATGTTGCTCCAGTGCATCTCACAGATACTCGATCAGATTGAGAGCTGAGTAATTTGCAGGCCATGGCAACACCCCGAAATGTTCGTCAACAAATTCTCAGACAGTGTGTGCAGTGTGGCAAGGTGCATTTTTCAGCAGAAATATAAATGAATATACTTGGTCCACTAAAACTGGTGTCTATGTGAATACCCAGACCCAAGATTTCCCAACAGAACATTGCCTATATGTACTTGACCCAGTCTGTAATTGAGTGTTTCGTGGTGCATTTTCAGCTCCTCAATGCTCCTCTTCCCAACTGAAAAAATACATGATAACTATAAATGCTATTTCTCCCGCAGAGGTTTAGACAGTGTAACACAGTGTATTGTTTATTTGTGGTAATATCTTTGTGACAAATAAAAGTTTACTGCCAGATACATTTAGAGCGGTGGAGGGCTTGTGGTTAAAGCACAGATGTGGCGTGAGACAAACTAAACTGATGCGCCTGTAGTAGCAATGTAGGCAAATCTCAAATGGCACTAACACAACAGTCTTCGCACTCAAAACGTATGATTGTGACTCATGGTTGAATTTTGTACTGAGGCTTTGAGTAAAAAAATAATTGATTATGACTATTACTATTAATAAATTCAATTATTTGACAAATGTTGAATTAACAATGTATGCAAGGTCTATTTCATAAAACCATGCTACTTTTTACTTCGCTTTGTGTCTCGCCTTAACTGTGGGAATATGAATATAACTTCAACTGCAAAACCTAATTTTTATAGTAAAACAAAAAACACTTTTTTCTTACATTTTCTGTGTGAATCCTCTTACAACGTCTCTCAAATCCGTTAATGCTAGTTGTAGACACAGTCTCGCCTGTCCCTGCCGCTCTTAGACTTCTAAAGGTAATTTAAAAAGAGGCTTGACGTACAGTACTAATCTGCTGCTGTTTGGCATTTAGAGGAAATTTTAAGAGGCTTGAATCTGCTTTTCAACATGAATCCCATAGTAATGTCTGAGTTTGGGTGCAGTTTCAGCGGGATATTAAGTTGAGTCTGATTGTGTAAGACTGCACGCCGTGCCCAAACAAGAAGAAGAAGGCATGGCTCTCTGCAATGATTTGACTTGTTAGATTTGTATCTGTGCACCTCAGGATGATGGGATGATTTGTTGGCAGGGGCACTGTAATTATCATTCCAATACTGGCATACTGGTTTGCCAAGATCACTTCGCCAAAACCAAGGAACCATCCAAGGAGCCCTTCAGTGCGCTTTTTAAACAGTATGCTAGTAACAATCAGCAATATGGCTATAGTACAGACACAGTTAGAATCAATGCTTACATTCACTTTATGTTTACTCTGCGTTTATGGGTTCAAAACCTGTTTATGTCCCAAATTACCGGAGACATATGAAATTTCAATACTTGAAAATAAATGAGCAAACAAACATCTGAAATGTATATACAGTGAATATAAGAGAGAGTGGATTAGTGCTCTCAGCAGAGAAGTTGTGATGATATTTACATTTTTACGGGCTGAGCTAGCCTCTAAACAGTGAGGTTCTTCTAGGGAAAAGGAAAGAGGGAATGATTAGAAAGGCCAGAGAAGGCCAATGGAGGCTATTCCAGGTCTGTGCTAGGTCAAGGCAGCTGAGAAGAAGAAGGAGTTCTTTATTCTAATATTTGCTTATGATTCTGTATATAGATAACACAAACAGTGGTGCACCACTAGTTCAACTTTTTCTCACAGAGTTTCTTAATAGAGCTCTAATGCAAATCATTGTTAAATCAATTTATGTAAAGCTCCTTTAGGATGTATGTTGTTATAAGGCCTGTATGAATTGAATTGAATGAAATTCAATTGAACTGAGCTGAACCAGGCTTGCCACTAGTGTCCTTAAAGCTTTCTCCCTTGTGTTAACGCACTACAGACCTGGCATGGCCTGCGGCCAGAGGGCAGAGGGGGAAAATGCCAGTCAATAAGGGGGAATTAAGTCATATCCACAAACGCTGTTATGAGTCAGAGAGAGTGGGTGGCAGCAGCCCAAGCAAACCAAAGTATTTTGATGCGCCAGCATAAATCCTAATCTGAGCTCGGTGCCATGTATATTTCCAATCAGCCTCTCCACGTTGGATGGCTGGTTTAGGATCCCAACAGCGATGCTTTCTGGATTCAGTGTTGTAAGACGCCAAAATGCTGAGCAGCAATTTTAAGCTCTTAGTGAATGTGTTTGGCCTGAATCTCAGTGGAGTATAGCCTGATCATTACAGCACTGATTCAGAGCAGCGCACTGAGGAAACTGAACAAGCTTTTACGGCAAAACATCTCGGATCTCTTTGCAGATGCTATAAGATAAAAACCTTGTCATTTTAATTTGGTGGATTTAACATACTTTGAAAACAGCAGCTGTCATCTAGATTGTATGAAAATTTCTTTATGAAGGAAATGAGCCACTCTGACTTGAAATGGGATATTTTTGTTGTTGTTTTACAATGTCAGCTATTTTTAAGTCATTTGTTCCTTATTGCATGTCCGTTCATGTGTTTTATCGTTTTGTTGTGTAAGCTTTATTGTGCTTCATTGTTTGTATATTGTTTTTGATTCCTGAGTGCTTAGCCTGCTAAAGCAAATTCCAAACAACTTTGCATGGTAATAAATATTGAATCTTGGGAAGACACCCGTCCACTTACTATTACAAAACAGCCCCATGCTCTCGGCTCCAGCACATCATTACTCTCCCCCTCTTTTCACTAAAACACGCTCGCTTTTGAAACCAGCGGGGGAAAGAAAGACGTGCAAAACAGAAGTGAGGCCCTGTTCTGACACCTCACTGGAAGCAGTGGAGTGCCAAATGCTAAACAAACACATGTGTGTGAGAGTGACAGTGTTACGGCCTGTCGGACTCACCCTCTCAATCTGCCACGGGCCGCCGAGCTCCACGGCTGGCCGGAGCGATCTCCTCAAAGCGGGCTATGGTATGGCTATGAAAGGCTCAGTCCTCAGCCTACTGAGTGCTTATATGATTTAGTGCGAGTTAGTGGACGAAATGTCGTGTTTGTTGAGTCTTCTTTTGTATGCTGTGCCTGTCAAAACTTCGGGGACATCTGACTTTCCAATTTTTTTAAATTAATATATAAGTTTGAAATCACTTGGCATATTAAAAAAGTTTGCTTCAAGCCTTGCAGGTTTTTAAACCTCCTGGGGGGCAAAACCTGCTTTTCACACCAAGGAGCAAAGAGGAACCCTCAGAGTCTTCTAGGCCTTCAGAGTGGTTTGTATTTAACTAGGTCAATTCCCGCAATAATACAATGCGAGGAGATACAATAGGGTGTAACAAGCCATGTTCACAAGCCATGTTCATACACTAAATTAAAACTAGAATTCCATAACGGCTCTAGGAGAAATTTGCATCATCACAGAGGTATTTTTAATCTTGTTATTTATGGCCTGAACCAAGGTCTAGCTCTAATAGTGACAAACTACCGCTTCAAAGGAGGATACTCAACAGAGCATGCAACTGAACATAGTGAATAAAAATGGGTAAACAATCATTTTATGCTAATAAAACCAAGATATTTTTTTCTGTGAAAAGTTACAATGAAAATCAAATTTCACACTGAGACAGGGTGTCCCAGATCTCCTGACAGGTGATGTAAAGTCATTTTTGAGTGCTGCTAGGTAGTTTTATGAAGACTTGTATTCTCCCAGCAAGTTTTAACTTGATATCACAGCCACCATAATGAAAACGCCCTGTAACTGCTGTAACTCTCCAGAAAGAAAATGGTTCATGGGGCAACACCGTTCACATCAAACCAGGTAGTGGACCAGGGCCAGATGGAAGCATTGAATGGGTTATGTTGAAACCAGGGCACTGCCTAGACATTAGTGCTTCAGGGCCAGATGGAAAGTTAACATTGTGTAGATGAGCAAAGCCTATATGCCGCACATGAAAGTCCCAAAAGTCAACTTGGCCCAGAACAAAAAATATTCTTACCAAAGCAAACAATAGTGAATGCCATCATATACACCCTCGGCATGAACACATCTAATTTTCCACCATAAAACGTGAAACTGCTGGGATCTTTTCATGAGGTGCAGATGGACAGCAGTGAAGTCTAAATCAGGATCTGACCAATCTATACCCACAATTACCCCGCTGTTTGAAAAAGGGGTGAGCTGAAACATTTGGTATTATTTAGAGCCTGTGCAATGTCACTGATGCACAACCAGTCCTCAGTAACAAATCCAACAAGGACTCAGAAGATATTACTGCGCTGCATTGCCCAGATCCAGCTCCATGTATTAACCTATAATTATAAGGCTGAAGCAAAAGCTTATTTTTGAAAAAAAAAAAACTATACTGAACTACAGGTTGCCTCCATCAAGGCTTGACTTGACTGCCCAAGAAATCCTCTGATGTCGGTGACTTGAGCTTGCTTGTGGCGAGCTAGCATGCCTTTTGCAGGGCCCTTTGGCACTGTCCGTGGCTCGGGTTCTGCTTTACATTACCATGCATGTGGAGTGGGTTTAGAGCTATGAAAATGTAATTGCCACTTCAGCATAAGTTAAGTCATGTGGGAAGTGAGAACTTCTAGGCAGCGGCCTCGTTCCTTTTGACACCATTCAGTCAGGGGAAAGCGCTGCACAGAATGCAGGTGAAGATTCCATCTACTAGACTGAAGTAAGGATTAATGGCAGAAAAACCCCAGTACTTACCAGCCGGACCCAGACTTGCATTTTTAGCAGCATCATAATGTTAAAAAACAGATTTACACCTTATAACTAACTACACTACAACAGGCAGTGGGTAACAAATGTGTAAGCTTAATTTCCTCTGTGGTTTTAGGCCTGGATTAGAGTTGAAGGGCCCACTGAGGCCCATTAGGGCTCCATGCTTTAACCTCATGTAGGTAACAAGAGCCGTGAAGTTTAACATGGAGAAAAAAGGAACAGGCGAGGTTGATCAATGTTTTCTCCTAAATGGTGTAATGAAGTGATAAAGTCATAACTAACCTCAACTGTAATCAGTCAGCCAAGACACTTTGACTCACCTCTGTAGTCTTTCACTGGAGTGACAAAGCTAATGTACAGCAAGTAACAGAACTTTATACATAATCAGTTAGCATGAAACACACAAAGATATGGAAAAAAGTGAGACCTCAGGACAACCACTTCTGCTTTTATGCATATAATGCATGTTTGTCCATTTTAAACGATTACTTTAATACAAATTAGAAACAGCACAAGCAAGCATATATGAGAAACTTTGCATGTTATGACCCGTTTCCACAATGCTGATTGGTCATGAGCTCTAATTACTTGTTAACTATGTTAGCCTCATGTTTCCAGTGCAAAATTAAAGAATCAAACATCAAACATATCTGATCAACTACATCTGGAGTAATGGAGAAGTTTGGAAATTGCTTCCATTGCTAATTTTAACCTTGAATAACTAAGGTTGAGTTTGACGACTTTTGTAAGATAAGGGCAAGAAAGATTAAGCGTTTTGAAAATCAGTCCAGCAAATCGGTTCTAATTTGATATATTTACCACCGATTAGAAGAAATAGGATCAGTGGTGTGTATGAAGTGACAGACTGAATCGCCTGAACCCTGTGTTTCTGAAGCAGGACATTTTATCTTCCTGAATGGTGCAAAATTTGCTTAAGTAATCAAGGAAGGAGCCAAGTGCATGTTTGACAGCCCCCCTGTCCCCACTGCCCAAATAAAGATTGCAGACACATATACAGCTGGTTTAAATTTCAAGTGAAAGAAACGCGTTGGACGAGCCTGAGCTGGTGAAAGGGCTTCCTCCACAGGAAGTGCGGTAATTAAAGCCCAGGAGGCTGAACACTGCAGCCATGGCCGAGAAAGAGCACTCTGGTTTCTCTTAGAGCTCCACCAGTGGGATCTCCACACACATATAACACTGCAGCCTGTTCAGCTGTCAGGCCAACCTGACACATGCAGAAAATCTGATGGAGTGATGTTTTTCTTTTCGTACAGGCAGTTGGGCGCAAGGCAGGAACAGCAAATCTTTTGTCAAACTATCAGAATGGAGCTAAATAACAAAGTTTATGTCAGTCTGCAACTTAGATAGATAGACCATAGATTGGAATCTCTGTAACACGATAGGGATTTTTTTCCTATTATTGTTTATCATACATTTGATGAAATGAGATAGCGGGCGGATTCTTTGCACTGAGCTGAATCATTTTCATGCACATTAGTAAAACAACTTTACAAAAATAGATTTATTTGCTTTTAGAAGAGCATTCGCTTCAGCCACATGAGCATAACACAAAGACGACAAAATACTTGAGACATGAGTTCATTCATGACATGTCAGGACGTGAGGGCTTTATCATTGTCATACTGTCATAAAACAGATCAAAACAAGTCCAGGCATGTCATCCTTTTGCTGACTCACATGCAGTAAGTGGCTTGGTCACTTAGAAACGTGCTAATCATGAAATACATCATGCTCGAGCAACATGGGGCCCATTCTGTATGGAGGAGGGGACATTCTGCAAAGTCACAACATTTGTAATGTTACGACACTAGATGGCGCCGTTCACTTAATTACACTCTGCCCAATCCCAAGAAGGAAATAAGCATTCCTTGCACAAATCCTTCACTGATTTACATGGTTACTCTCAAGGGTAAATTCAGCATCAAAATCCAGTTCTGTTCAGCACATGTGGTTAAGCACACTCATTGTGAATGTCCGCTTTACGCTACATACACTTTAAGCAAAATACATTCAGATCCCATATTAAAGGTGTGCAGAATACTGCAAGAAAACACAACTGATACAAGTCTGTGCTTGTACCCTTCATGAAATAAGAAAAATCCCCAGCACTGAACCACAAAAACCATTTAGTCGAGGCTAGTTTACTTGAACACTAGAGAACACTGTTTCATTCAACACTGGTTATTGGATCTGGTATTAGAAAATAGAATACAGTAGCAGCAAAGGTACATACTTAAACATAAATATAATCTGAAACTAGGGCTATTACGTGCCCTAAGCAGTGTAAGCGCTCGCTTAGGGCTGCCAAGTCTCCCTGGGGCCAACTAAGTACGTCTTTTTTTATAGTGTGCTCTCATTGACATTGCGTGGGAAGGATATTGTGTAGGGCCTGTACATTTTCAGAAACAGCCCTGTCTGAAACAGCGCAGACATTTACAATAAATGACTTTAGTGGCACAGTGTATTTTCAAGCCCATTACAGAGTTGCTCATAAGACAAATTCATGCCACTTGCACCAGAAGAGTAAAATGGCAACAGCATGCAAAGTGAACACAGGCAGCATTAGACCAGGCAACAGTCTATCTAGGGCATTTAAAGGACCAATCCAATATGGTGTCCTGAAGGCAACACACACAAATGAGCTGATAACTCCAAAATCCCTCCTGGTAGAAGTGTGAATTTTAAACACAACACCTTCATTTCAAATGCAGAGGAGTCTTATTGTAGTTTTGTCTATGAAAAATAGTGCACAAATTAAATATGATGTGGTTTAAGGATCACTTGGCCAGTCTCCGGGCTACATCCTGGTAGGCCAGCTCGATCTCCTTGTCTGCTGCGCATGTGTTGGTGAACTCGTCCCGTGCGTAAGCGTTCTGTAGGTAGCGCCACACTCCCGTGAATTCTGATGGTATGTCAAAGTTACGATATTTCTTTGAAACAACCTGCAAATGAGAATGTTTTAAGCTGGAAGATTCAAGAACTCAGAGAAATACCAGATCATCTTGGGTCTGGCAAAATGTATTACTATTTTACAGAAAAAAGGATAGTGCTAATACTAGCAGGCATGACGGCTTACTTTGACCACATGCAGTTTAGGGAGCAGATTACAATCCGCTAGTGTTAATTCATTGCCGTCCAGGTATTTGCGAGTGGAGCACTTTTCTTCTTCCATGCTGTCGGCATCAATCTCTTCAGGTAGAGGGGAGTTGAGATAGTTGTCTAGTTTCCTCAGGGCCTTCAACAGGACCTTCTCAAGGTCTGCAAAACAGAAAGGCATATACTCCACCCATTACAGACTACTGAATGCAGATGAAGCATGAAGGCCATTTTACATTGAACACTACAGCATGCCACTACAAGGCAGTAACAAGCCATAATCAGTCAAAGACACTCACTGGCATTAGCCTCAGGCTTTGTGTTCTTAACATACGCAGAGAACTTAGCAAAGATGTCATTTCCTGCTGTGTTTGACTCCCTGTTCTTTGCAGATAATTTGGGATACCTTGAGGGAAAGGAAGTCATACAGCTTAATGCCTTACTGGATTTTCACAAATGCACATTTCTTCCAACAGACATTTCCACCAATGCTCAGACCACCTACTTCGGAGGCGCTAGCATCTCCTCTAGAAACTCCTCTATCTTGTTGACATCAGTCTGTACTTCTCCATTAAAGGTGAGGAAAGGTGGGTGTGTTCCTGGAGCCAGATTATGGAGATCAGCCGGTTTTCTAAAGATCAAAAAGTAGATTTTTAATTAAATAGGAATTGTGTATTTCAGTATATAAAAATCCAGATAGATACATACATTTCCTTGTTTAATATACTTACAGTGCTTCTATCCACTTAGAATTTACAAACGTTATGTCTTTTGCATATTGTGTATAAGCATAAATGTAGATGTGTCGAAAAAATACAATTAATAGGGAAAAAGAGGGAATATAATCATCTCTGTTCCTACACCCCATACAAAAACACTGCAAGAAAATGAAGTACTGAGATGTAAAATGTGCTTTCAAGCATTTAGTCAAATTAGAATTTCTTTTGAATGATATATTTTGTTCAGATAGAATAAAAATCTTTGGTAATAATGCACCATATTTGGAAGAAAACGTAATGCATGTATTATCCCAAGAATGCCAAAGCTATAGTGAAGTATGGAGGTGGGAGCATCCTTATTTAGGGCTGACTCTCTGCAAACGGTACTGGGCTGTTGCACAAAGAAAGCAGGAACAATATACAGGTTGTGATACTGCAGGAGAATTTAGCATCATTAGCCAAGAAAGCAGACAAGATGGACATTTCAACAAGACAAACGGCCAGTGACGCCTACTAGGCCACCTTTGGTCACCAGAGTGAGGTAGAGAGCTGCTCCGCCCTCACTGGAGCAGTCAGTGGCACCTGTTCTTCCTTCTACTTAAAAAAAACACAACCTCAGTGCTCAGTTTTAAATTCTCTTTTGGAGAGTGGTATACAAGCCGAGCCAATCCGGGAAAATCCCTAAAGTGTTCTCCTGGAAATCCCTTCTCTCAAGCTTTTCCTTTCTGTGCCAGACTGAACCCCTGGAGTATTCCTCTCAGGGGTTTTCTGGTTCTTTCCTGTGTCCTTCTCAAGCTCTTCTGTTGGTGGCTCACTTGGTTAGCACTGATCTCCCTTTCCCAGAGTCCCTTGCTTCCACTCCACCTCAAAGTGAGGCACCACGTTACAACAAAGACCCCAAACATACAGCCAAAATATCTCAAGACTGATTTCTTTAAAAAAGCAAAGAGGGAACATTGATCCCAATTTCAAAGTCAACAAAGGGACCTTCATCACATTGGGGTCCTGAAACTTATTTGCCTGAAGGAAAGGGTCATAATTAACCACAATGCTGCAAAAAACAAATGACCTCATATCCTATATTTCTTTTAGTTCTTTAAGGAACATTGTAAAAGAGATATTTTTTTACATAAAAAATCTATACTACTTAACAGGACTGTACATCCAAGCCAAGCACATTCTGATGTTATGCACTGATCACAGTTGGTGAAATTGATAACACCACCAAATGTTTTTAATATATATATTGTAATATTCCACTGCACACATTTTCACTTTTCAGCACGCCGTTACCTTTTCAGATCTACAGTGGTGACATTGAACACCACCCCCTTCAGCCACAGGATCATGAAAAGCCTCTGAGAGAACGGGCAGTTCCCAATGCTCTCCCCATCACTGCCTGCCTGAGGAGCAGAAAAGCAGTTAATTAAAGAAGCAGTTAATTAGACTAATTAGTTTTGTACATAACCACCCCTCATCTCTTCTTATTTTGCTTCAAATTAGCTTGTTGGAGCAAAAATCAGCTTATTGGTGCATACTGAGTAGATAATATTAAAGGAATTAGAATGAGTGTTCTGCCGTGACCGGCTGCAAAGTGTCTAAAGATACAAGATACCTAGATAAAGATGTTCCAGCCTCTCAGCATTCAGCACCACCAGAATACTGATCACCGCCCGATCATCTGGACTCATCTGCACCTGTTTCTTAACTGGTTCAGGCCTTAAGTAAGATGTGCTTTGTTATGTTTGATTCACACGCAGGTCAATGTGTGGCATAACAAACATATTTTTTACAGTTTATTTGTCTATAGTATTTACAGTATATCCACCGCTCTCACTGACAACGGCATTTTGTGCATTTAGTATAAAGCATGTAGTACAGAGTATTTTCAAAATACAATTGTGGGGAGTTTTTACTTTTACTTGGTTTTGATTATATTTTATATTGTTATTGTCTCTGTGTCTCTGTGTGATTGTGCAGTCATGACATAAGCAATTACCTTGTGGATCAATAAAGTTTTCTGATTCTGATTTCCATTCTGATTTGGAAAAAACTTTCTTCTGAAACTGGTTTAAAAGAAAAATGAATTTTTGAAAGTCCTTCAAGAAGCCTGGAAAACTGTTCCTCAAGACTACATGAAATAAAATGCGAACAAATTATTGCCAGACTTTTGCACAGTATTGTATATGCTGCTTTCTTATATGCTATTTATTGTTAACTGTATTGACTAAATGTAGTCACTAAAAATGACGTTTATTAATATCATGAAAAAAAAAATATATAATCATTTTTAATATGGCATGTGTAACAAATGTATTTAATGAGGAATTGATGTATTAATGTCCTATTTCCAAAAATATTTCAGAGTCTTTCAAAGCTTTAAAATTAAAGTCTTATGACAGACTGCATTTCAAAAACAGAACAAATGAACATGTGAGCCAGCGTCATGAGGCCAGACGCAGTATTGTTCCACCCTTTAGGACCACTCACTGCTCCATGAATCAGATGGAGCCTTTGGTCCCAGTAATCTATGCTGACACAGTTGCAATTAGCAGGTCCACCTTATACAAACCAAACAAAGCAATAAGAATCATAACGGAATTTCCATATCAGAAACGAGGAGATCACGCTATCTAATAACGTCATTCAACTGGGCCAGTAAGCTGAGCTGGTCACTGGATCCTGGCATGAGTTGAATTATTGATGGAAATTCCATTACCTGCCTCATTAGCCCTCAGCCCTAAGGCTTCGGGGCTGACTTGTCAACAGAACCCTGAGCTTGACTTCATCGTAACCCCTTCAGTTAATGCTGTTTTGCCACTTCTCTACAGCAGGATTTAATGCAGAGTGTTACGATTTCAAAGGTTTGTCTCTGGCGATGCAGAGGTCCCATTTTCTTTTGATTCGCTCGGATGAAATAACATTGAAAGCATGATGCATTTACTGCTTTTTGAAAGGAACCTTCCTTTTAGCCACACATTCATGAAAGTGTTGTCACTCTCCAATTAAGAGTAGTCATTCTGCCAAACTTTGATGTTTTTTGAAAGAGAAACTAAACCAAGATCCAGACAGTCAAGAAGGAATTTCATTATAAAGGTCAGATCTCAGATGATTGTGGATGTAGGTGCAGTTTAGCTGCCTGTACGTGATGTTCATGGGCAGATGAACAGATATACTACATACCTGTAGTACAAATAACAGCTAGTGAGTAAACACTGATACTCTAGCCCAAAGGACATCACTTCCATTAAGCCTTAGAAATATACAGGTATTACTGAGGTTTTGCTAAACTGTTTGAAAGAACAAGCTTTTGCATAATTACATAATTCATTACATAATGAGAGCTTTTTTTATTGTTTTCTGTTTGTTCCCGTGTCACCAATAGCCCACCATTCCACAGTGTCAAACAGTAGAAAAAACATGGTAAAAGAGTGTTTTCTTTCCAAATATTATTATTGTTGTTGTTGTTGTTGTTGTTATTGTTGTTATTCTATTATTGTTATTGTTATCTGCCTCATTGACAGAATTTCTCTACTTGTTTCACTGAGCCATAAGTGAAAATAAACACTTAGCAATAGCTGAAGCCATAAGTCTACAGAACAAAATGCTCTCATAACATACGAAAGGTGTCGTAAATCACAGCTCTCTGACTGTTGATAAGACTGTATTCTTCGTTAGAGGTGTTATAGTTATGAATTATTATGTATGAATGATGGGCATGATTCTTGCTTTGATGGATGGTGATACTACGAGCACCTTGGTCAATAGTGAGCCACAGAATGCACCCCTGATCTGATTTAGCCTTGTGCGGCAGGTACACAGGGGAATTAGAGCGTGGAGTGTCGATAGGCAGGGAGGAATAATTCAGGAGGTGGTGTGGCTCCTGAGCAGAAAGAGCACTGCCAAGAGACCTGCTTTATTCAGCTCGTTCTGTTTCAAAAAAATGATGTTTTAAGTGACATTGTGTGTATGTGTGTGTGTGTGTGTGTGTGTGTGTGAGTTGTTGGTTGTGTAAGAGGTAACATCAAATGTGTTGTCTTCAAATGGACACACACATGTGGGAACCCTGTAAACTCCCCAGGCCTGAATGTAAGCCCACTCTTTAGTTCCTCACTTTACTACATAACTTAGGCAACATCCAGAATGAAATACTAATGGTTACTAAATAAGTCTGAAGATAATCTCAGAGTTCAAGAGGTCAAAAATAGCTCTCTGTGTTGTTTTGAGAGTGTACTTCTATCCCATCAACCAACATCTGTCAACACTAAAACCAGAACATGCATAAAATAGAGCATTGCTGGTGTGGCATTGTCACCCAAAACATTATTCTGTATTCTGTATTCTGTATGACCTCTTCACAGCAGGGCTCTGTGATGTGGTGTAAGTTAAAGCGATCTCGAAAGTATGCCATTATCATTCTTACCTTGACAAACAACTCAATGTCAGGGTCCTTATCCTCTTCATTGGTTGAGGACAGGTCAGTCATCATGTTTCGGGCTTTCCTTGAAGATGTCTCCCTCCCGAATTCTGGCTTTGAAGATAAGATGCCAGTCTTTGATATGTTTCAGTCTGGGTGAGATGAATATTTGAATGCCAGGGAAGCTCCTTTGCACCTTACTGCATCCCCACCTTACTGGCCTCGGCCCTGCAACAAGTGTGTGTAGCTGAGGTGCGGGCTTGTTTTGATTTGGCCCCCGTGGGCAGCTGTCACGGTGAGCTCGCTCGCACTGTCACAGTCAGGCCAAAAATAGCCAGCAGAGCGGAGAAGGAGGAGCTCTGAGTGTCACTTCCACTCCCGTCTCACGTTCTCTGCCCCTGGCCTTTATGGAGTGCCTGTGGTCAATCACTTTTCCCCCCTATCTGTGAAAAATAGCTTAACTGAGTCACCCTGAAGACGTAGGCTGGTGATGATCCCCTGAAAATCCATACAGGGTGTTCCACACTTGCAAGCAATGTTTAATGTACAATTTCCAAACATCTGATCGATGGCCTGATTGAGAGTGTGGGTTCATGGGTCATCGTGGCCAATTGCCCTTTTCTCAAATCTTCAAGTTGTTATGCTTGACCAAATGGGGCTGGTGGGAGACTATGGGCCTTAAAATTATATGGCACCTAAATGTAAATGAGCATGTATGTCTCAGTTCACCAGTCACACAACAGCCCACCATTCCAAAACAGCTACGCCCACATAGATGGTAATCCATCTTTGTATAGGGCTTTGTATAGAATTCTTTTGAGTGGATAAAAATACACAATACGCAATTTAAACTTTGTAAGAACATGAGAATAACAAGATGCCACAACACTTTGTATCCAGAGCCAGGATCCAGGATTACCAAGGAAAATCCTGAACATGCAGCAGCTCTGCTCATGGAGGGTCACTGTTCAGTGCAGTTCTTGGGAGGAACACCCTGCTAATACCTCCAGACAGCTCATATGATGTGTCTTAATACAGTCAGCATTAAGAATGTGTTACATCGGAAATGTGCCTTTGTTTATTCAATATGTTAAACATTCTGGGGAGTAATCTACTGGGGATAAAACCACTAGATGAACGAGTAGCAGCTTAACATAAATGACTAAATAAATTCAATAGTTGTAGTTAATTGACTTAATTACTGGCTCATGTCATTCAAATGGGATGTTAGCATCAGATACAGATGATTATATTTGGCTTGAAACCATGAAAAAGAAAAGCTTTAAAAAATCATCCACAAAACTCTTCAGACCTTACACAAAGCATTGTGGCTAAAATTTAAACCCATTAGTAAGGCTGATTTTTTTTGTTTCCAGTGTTGTTCTGTCTTATCTGGTTTTTATTTTTCTTTCTGGGCTTCGCTGAGACCATGGTCTATCCCTGAGAATAAGGAAAGCAAACATTACTTGTCCGGCCATCTGCAAACTTTTTTATTTCAAAATCTATAATGTCATATTGTTCAGCATAATAATGTCTTTATATCTTTGTTTTCAATAAAGGAAGAAAAAAGACCTGAAAAGATCTTGTTAGCGTAAAACCACTGTTTGCTAATACTTTGGGTATAATCAGCTGAAACACTGAGCTTCATGTTAATCTAAGTGTCTATCTTGGTGAGAAGAGCAGATATTTCTGAAAATAATGATAGGTGGAGCCCTTCTTAGATGTTTCTTCAGTCTTGGGAGTTTTGCAAAGAAAATGGCACATCTTGATCTACTTTATTAATAAATTAATACTCTTTACTAATTAATAAAGAGAAAAAGTTCATTTATTGAAAAGCTTGGTGTCCCCATATGATTTAGAAGCATGGCCGCAGGGACTTGCCGGGAACAGGAGCTCAGGCCGTGCGGAGTGAGTCAGTGGTGGGTTATGGGCTGGGCTGGAACAGGGAACAGGGACATTCTTCTCTATATATAGAGTCCTCAAATCCAACTCCACCACTCAGCCCATACACTCTGCACTCAATAAACACCGCAGCTTAAATCACAGACACACATACACATTTCACGGTGCACTGGCCTGTGTTTTTTTGTTTATCATTCAGAAATATTATTGAATGAGGGTTTAAGTCAACCCACTAGAAGAACCACGTAATAAACCTCAAGCTTTAAACTGGTTTCAGCCTAATCTTACAGGTCCAAAACACACTACACTACAGTTCAAATGCTTAAAATCACTTATCTTACTAATTGCTGGTATTATTTTATTAAATAATAAGGGATAGAGTTTAGAGTGGAATACTGTACAATAGAAACCAGTGTATTTTTAAGATGTTTTACATCTTACTTGGAAGGACTATTGGGGAGGGGGTGGCAACTAATTAACTGATAAATAATACACTGCAATGAGGTCTATTCACAGATTTTCCAGAAATTCCTCAAGATATGATGACCTTATTTTCAAAAACATCGAAGCATTCTGGAATTTCAGTGTATTTCAACTTATTTTAAAGTTCTTAAAGTGATACAGCTTTTTCACTCATTGCAGACTCACTCATAATAATACCTCTACAACAGTGTTAATCAGGACATATTTAAATGTAAAACCTTTATCAGGTCCAAGTTATTTTTCTATTTTATAATTGCTTGTTCTAATATTACATACAGTACAGTGACCTCTAGTGGTTTAGTAAAAATTACAAGCACATTCCATTATGTTATATTTTTAAAAGGTCTTCATCCGTAAGAAATCAATAATTACACATACACACACACAATTATTTAAAGATACAAACAAAGATTTTATTTTTCCACACACAAACTTAAGTACCCAAGTTCAGAAGACATGTTGGGCATGATCATTCCTTTGCATAGATTCAGTTGTTTTAATGGTGCAAACTCTGCCTAGTACATCAACTTGCTAAAATACTGATGTAGACGGAGGCTTAATGTGAAATCATATCAGGGGAATTAACAGGTTCTTAAATCCTCACCATGAAAAAAAGGCAAAGTGCAACATATCAACACACAAAAGTTTTGCTAAATTCATGTAAATACAGAGAATTCCTTTATTAATTCCAAAATTAGCATTTTGTGGAGGCCTAAGCTGTATCTTAGAAGATAAAAACACAGAATGACCTTTAAAACATTGTACAAACAATGATTAAAACAATTACGCGCCACTGAAATAGAAAAATAGAATCTCTTTCTAATTAAGCATAAATAAGCATGAAGACTCATGATTATATAGCAGGATTCTCATTCACTGAGGAAGTGGAAGATAAATGCATTCCCTGCATCCTTCAAAAGGATGTCTGACCTACAGTACACAGTGTAACACAGATAAATAAACATACAATGTACACAACCCTGGAGCCTAATGGGCAGAACAACATCACTTCAGCTCTATGCTGACAGAAAACCTTTGACAGAACACAAAATAAATCACTGTTCTTCTTCAAAAACAAATAAAAACAATGTGTCATTATGACAGGCCACATAATAAGCATCTTAATATAACCGTACAGCCCTATTTATGTTACTTTAGTGGAAAAACAGGAAAGCTGTAATTTGCTACAGGCTTTACCTGGATATTTCAAGCAGAGAAATTATTATCTGGCCGCCTTATACTATGCATAGATATTAATATGTGGTAGCAGTTTTTTCATTTTTCACAGGTAAGCTACAAATTAATGCCCTCCACTCTGAGCGTTGGGGTGGCTGAATCTTTCCCTAAACTGTATTCATGATTGTCTTATTTTAGTTTGCAGTTCTTTGGCAAACATCTCTCATGTGCCTGAACAAAGTTAGAAGACCTCAGTGTAAGAAAGTGCATGCATCTATCCAAATATGCTCAGAGGCTCATTCAAGCAAAGGGTCGTCATCATCATCTTCCTGCAGCTCCAGGCGGGCAAATGGCCGTGATGACGACTCTCTGTTCTTCATCAGTCTGAAGAGGAAGGTGATGGTTGTGAGCACTATGAAGACTCCTATCACGATGCCCACCACTACAGCCAAGTCTGTGCACTTCTCAGTGACCAGCATGCAGCGCGTGTGTAAGAAGCTGCCATTGTTGGGCATCTCAGGGATGCCTAAGACATGACACATAAGGGGGTACAAGTCCACAGAGTTGATGCTCTCCATTCGATAGCCTTTACGAAAGGCAGGGCCATGGGCTGCCAAGAAGGGGTGCATACTGCGCAGGGAGTTATCATAGCCATGATCGCCCACTGTGAGAGGAAAACAGAGCACAATTAATAGAAGCAACAACAATATTGACAAATGTTTAAAAAAAAAAAAAGATCATGTATTGTACCTCAGTATATGTATGTGCACATGCACAAACACTAAGGTAAAAAACAAAAAAAAACAAAAAAAAAAACATGCATTCTAAAAATACTGAATGCAAACAATAAATCAATCATTCAGAAAACACTTACATCGCGGGAGGCCACCATGCTGGACAATTGTCCAACCTTCATCAGCCACCAAGATGATCGGCTGGATCCTCCCATTGTTTTTGTAGTGCAGCCGATCAGGTATTTCATCTTTTAGGTAAGCCTTCATGTGAGTATGGCAAGTGCTGAGGTTTTTTAATAGATCAGAGGACGCTAAACACCAAAAATATATACAAAACAACATCAGATTTGCCAAAATACAAATCTGTGTAATTACGGAAGTATGTAGTACAGTCTCTGATGTTTGAATAGAAAATACCCACCATCGAGAGGCATGATGGCAGTCACTGGAGCGAGGTCCACCATGACGTAGCTGTTGTTGTTGACACACATGTCCAGCCGAATGAGCCTGTCTTGGGAGCACTGAACCATGCCATGGTCACTTGTAATAATTACATTAATCCTTCCCCAGAGCCCTGTTTGGTTGAGCTGCTGCATCAACAAACCTATATTATTGTCCACCTCTTTGAGTACCTTTGCCATTTCTGTGGTGTTGTCTGGGCCAAAGATATGTCCACTGTGGTCAGGTTCCTCCCAGTACAGTGCTGCAAACTTGACAGAGCTGTCTCCAGTTAGCCAGTTTGTTAAGTTTCCCAGTCTCTCCTTGAAGCTCACCTTTAAGTCATACCTCATGAAGTGCGTTGAGGTCTGGTTTTGAATCATCAAGTCCGTTCCTGGCCACATAGCAGCAGCAGATTTGTATCCCTGTTTCTGCACAGTCACCCATATCGGTGTTGCTTCATTCCACCAGAAAGGATCACTATCATTCTGAATGGAGAAATGCCTCTTTGTCTGTGGGTCATACATGTGACTGGCCAGGATACCATGGCTTTCTGCATACAATCCTGTAGCGAGACTGTAATGGTTAGGAAAAGTTTTAGTAGTAAAGACATTGACGAGCTGCTCAATAAGAACCCCATCTGAGAAGAATTTCTGAAGATTCGGAAAAGAGTAGTTTCTTAGATAGTCTGTTCGAAAGCCATCAAAAGATACGAGCAAGAGTGGTGGCAGGTCCTTCTGTGTTCCATTTCCTGTGTTTTGAGAGATGACTGACTGGTAACAAGTCGCTAGAACACACAGAAAAGCCTGAAGATGCATCCTGCAGGCATGCAAGATGTTCGTTTTTCTTTTCTGTGGGGGGAAGAAGGTTACACTTACATCAATCAGAATTAGAATCAGAATCAGAAAACGTTACTGATCCCTGAAGAAATTACTGAGGAGCCTGGTACAGACATAATTACTAAAATTACAGGATTTTTTCCACGGGCCAAAGGTTCATCCAGTTAGTTCAAATATCAGATCTTTTGAGCAGGTGCCTAGCTCCCTTGCTGACAAAATGGTTTATGAGATTTATGAGATGCAAGCCAAGCCAAGTTTTTGGATTGTCTTTACCCAGATATGCTGAGTGCTGTAAAGCTACATAAAACATTTCTGGATAACTTTTCTTTCTTCAATTTCTTCAGGTGTCAGTACAACCCTTTCCATGACAGGTTTCATGCTTCAGCACTGGTCTTTTTCAGCAACCACAAGCTGCCAGCATGCCAAGGTACAGAAATGTGGCTTAAATAAGTCAAAAAAGACCAGGCAGAACCAGTTGATGATCCTGAGAGGAGGAGGAGGACCATCTTGACCATCTTCACCATCAATGGAAAAGCACAACAAAACAATTATCTGATCAATACAGGCTAAGCTAAGCAACAAACACGCGGAGAAATACGACTACCTACCTTTAAAGTACGTTCTACCACAGCTTTTAGAGCACGTATATCCACTCATAAGAGGTGTGCAAGATGAAACGAGTGTTTTCACCTTTAATCAACAAGAAAACATCAATCATTTGCACACAGTGTGTACCCCTGTTTCTGGCTTCCTCAAAAACGTCCGTCTCCTTACGCTAAGATTGACAGGTCCAACAGCCAATGAGAATCTTTCACTCGCCTAGGGGAAACGCCCACCAGGCAGGTGCTCCAGACACTGTGCCGAGATCTGGACCTCTGGTTACAACAAAAGAGGAACAATTTTGTATTTTGATGGTGGTTTTAAGGTCAGAATTCATTGAGGCGTGTTTCACACTGTTAGAAGTTTAAATCGCCTCTGTGTTTATTAATAACGCCTGTTATTTATATGTAGTGCTTGAAAAACAGTTCAAACTTTAACACATGAATGTCAGTTTAGGTTTCAAATTATTGTTCCGATTAATTACTGTCCAAGAGACAGGTACCATTAACAGACACAGGCCTTTCAGAGGGACTGGGGGTTCAGTGTATATGCTTTTAATATGTAAGAGGAACGAAAACTGGTCTTAAAGGCACAGTCGTAATTTTCAGCCCAGTTTTAGTATAGAAAAGAAAAAAGGTACCAGACAGCAACGCAAGCGGAAGCAGAAGCGTGTTGGGTGTTTCCCAACTGTGTGACTGTGTCTTGGCAGATGCCCACACACACGCACCCCCACCCCCCACCCCACACACCCCACACACACACACACCCACCAACACCATAAAGGGTCTCTGAGCCCCCCCCACCACCACCACCACCACCACCACCACTCCTACCCCCTCCACCAGCACCACCACCATCTCTGAGCTCTGTGTCTGTAGATCTGTCTATCTGCAGGAGAGAGCCTGACAGTACTCTGTGCTGATGCTCAGTTAAGTCAGGGACAAGGTAAGAGATATTGGTTTATTTGTGTGTGTGTTTGTGTGTGTATGTGTGTGTGTGTGTGTGAGTGAGTGAGTGAGTGAGTGAGTGAGTGAGTGAGTGGGTGTGTGAGAGGGAGTGAGAGAGAGAGACTGCGGCAGGACCCAGTCTGCAGCATTATGCTGCACTGTTTGGATTACAGCAGAAAGCAACCCCTCGAAACAGACTGGACTGTTAAGACTGTTGGCTATATCAGTGCTATGGCACTCATACAGTCTATGAGTAAAGACTCTGTGTGTGTGTGTGTGTGTGTGTGTGTGTGAGAGAGAGAGAGAGAGAGAGAGAGAATATGGGGAGAGGGCTGTGTGTTGGTCAGAGATTTTAAATTATATTCATAAAACGTAACTCACCACTACAGACAGTGTATAACAATCAAGGAGGGTGTTGGAGTAGTGGCTGTGTGGGTATAACTGTGTACTACCTGAAAGGCTTAACTCTAAGGTATCGTCAATGCCTTTATACTGTAATGATTGCATATACATCAACAGCATGTTTATTATATTATTATATTGATTTGAAAAACCATTTTGTGTTGTCTTTTTGGAGAACTTCACACATCACACTCAACATTGTCTGTATGAGATTTCAAATATGGAAAAAGAGCCACTTCAGACATCCTAGGTTACATTAACTAATTAAATTCAAAAGATGGCAGATGGAGATTTTTGTCTTATTTTCTGGAATCCCCTTTCCTTCTCTGACTCATTTCACAGCTTGTTCTGGTTTGTACTTCTCTCTAATGTGGTGGGTCTGAGCTAACTGAACATGTGCCATAGGCAGTCAGGCAGGTCTAGACTGTGTGTTAGTGCATGGTTGTTATATATACAGGGTGTTGCATTGCATTAGAATAATCTGCAAGTATGCAGTGGGTGCAGTTGCAGTCTTATTCCACCAAATATGAGGTCATTTTTCAAATAAGGGAATCCAAAAGTGAAGAGAATGATCCAGATTACCTGTGGAATAGGTAACCTTAGGGCACAGAATTATCATAGGTGGTTTGTCTCACACTCATTTCTAAATGCAGGTTTACATAAGTGTTCTCCATTAGTCTCTGTAAACTGCAGGGTTCCAGACTGTGCTTTTCAAAAAGATGTCAAAAAGGCCTCTGCCCTGCTGCTTGGGTTTTGCCTCCTAGAACTCATGGGAATTCACTGCTCACAATAATGTCACTCCTTGTGAACTATGGCAACTGAAAAACTCTCTCTCTCAAAGAAGTATCTGCTGTAACATGAACTACGCATGAGTGTGTAAAAGGAACTGAGTTACTGCAGTAGGGCACATAATTACACATGTAAGCTATCTGTGTAGTTACAAGGGATGGGTGGATTTACTGAAATGTTATGGAGCTTTTTCAGAATCTGTCCTCACACAGAAATATCAAAACCAAGCAGCAAGGTGATTATCCCTCTTTATATTAAAATTAAAGTGCTTTTGATACTGCAAATAAAGAGATATATACTCTATGGATGAAAGTTTTGGGACACCCCTGTTTTTCAGGTTTTGGACTGGACCCCTTACTTCCAGTAAAGTTCAATCTTAATTCTTCAGCATATCAATAGATTTTGGACAACACCATGCTTTCAACCTTGTGGACACAGTTTGGGGAGGAACCTTGTCTGTTCCAGGATGACTGTGCCCCAGTGAACAAAGCAAGGTCTATAAAGACATGGTTGGATGAGTTCAGTTTAGAAGACCTTGACTGGCCCACACAGTGTCCTGACCTCAACCTCATCCAACACCTTTGGGATGAACTGGAGATTGTGAGCCAGTGCCTGACCTCATAAATGCTCTACAGAATGAATGGGCACAAATTTCCTCAGAAATTCCAAAATCTTGTGGAAAGTCTTCCAAGAAGAGTGGAAGCTGTTATAGCTGCAAAGGGGGACCAACTCCATATTAAAGTCTATGTATTTAACTTCTCTGCACCACTGGCTCTCATAAACACACACACACACACACACACACACACACACACACACACACACACACACACACACACTGCTACATATGGAGTGAATGCTCTGCAGTGGCAGATCATATGGAGATATTTCACTCTACTAACAGTTAGCTTTATGTTGGGTTATTAACCATTAACATAAAGGCTTTTCTATATAATTTTCAATGTTTAAAACCGAGGAAGTGATTATTTATAAAATGCCTTAAGTATTCATGTCACTTGGATAAAGTGTGTGTTGTCTTTTTATCCCACCCATCATTTGAACATTCCAAACTTTTTCCTGCTGCATGGCTTAAATCCATGAGCTGTGTGGTCCTCAGTAAACAGGGACAGGCCTTCCTCTCCAAAGTCACTTCTCTTCCAGTTCAGTTGGACACGGAGTCTCTGCCATGAATAACTCCACACAGAAGAGACACCACTTTTCCAGAGTGGTTTCTAGAGTTTGTTTAGAGTAAAGTGCTGTAAAGCTACAGGAAGCATCTATGGATAACTTGTTTTATTTTCGGTTTTGTCAGTAAAACCATTTAAGGCCGTTCCATTACAGGTTTTATGCTTTAATGCTAGTCACTCTGAACAACCACAAGCTGCCACTATGCTAAGTTATAGAAATCTTCCATTAATAAGGAAAAAAGACCACACAGAACCAGATAATGATAGCTAGATAATATCACTTGTTCATAAGTGGACCAGGAAAAATTCTGTGAAATAATTAGCTACATCTTGGTAACATTTATTCCTTGTCTTGGCAAGTTTCAATTTTGGAAAAATTTGTTGGTGAAATCCCAGTCATCAGTGCCTTTACATCATGTTTTCCATGCACACACACACTTTCTGGGTCAGGTCTGTCATTATCAGTGTTGTCCTTATTTACAGGCAGTGGCTTAGTGTTTTGAGGAATATGTTTCAAGTTAAACGTGACACAGGAAATCCTGAAAACCTTCCTGGAATCAGTATTTTTAGTCTTTCCATGGTGATATGATGAAGGCTGTCTTTAGGAACAGATCAGAAGTGCTTCGGATGCTCTGGTTGCTGATGAGGTTTAGAGGGATGACAAGACTAGCTGCACTCAGGGGGTTCCCAGTTTAGCAGGCAGCTGCTGTGTCCTAGTTCAGTGTTCACCCTCCTCTAGAGCCTCTCAGGAACCAGTAAACCTTACCGCCAAACAAAACTTTAATCCATGTCACCACATTCACAGCTATTGTTTACTTATAGGACATTTATTATGTATTCATTTACAAGATAATATCTGTCACATTAAATGTTTGTGTGGCCTTTGAGGGCCGAACCCTGACCCAGTTCATGTAAAATTCCGTCATACTGCTGTTAACAGTAAAGACATGTTGTTTTGGAAACATGCAGGCAGTTGAAATAACAGTTGGAATCACGCCTACACATTATATTCCTGCAACCTGCACCTTTAAACTTTCAATAAGGGCTCGTCACACTGATAGCTATAGTGGTCATAAGACTCCCCTTACAATGGACAGAACCCATTTTCTATACAGAGTCCATAGTTTAAAACATCTCTGTCCATTATGACTTAATAGCTTCCTGTCTACATTTACTTCATTTTAAATGAGAACTGATTACATTACAACTTCTTCTTTGTTAGCTCAGTGAGTTAGTACTCTCTTTTTTAGACAAAAGGCCATTCACAAAAGGGCCATGATTAGTAGCAGAGGGAAGTGGATCATATATTGTATGTCCAAGTGGTGGAATTTTTTTGAGTCACAAAATGTGAATAAAAAGCTTGTAAAGCATAATTTGATAGTACCTATTCATAAATACTATTTCTGCTTTATACTACAAGGTAGATGGATCCTCTATGTTCTGATTGGATATATGTGCATTTTGGCATCAATAAACAGCAAGAAAATAAACAAAACTGTTTTTATCTGATTAAGAAGCAGACAAGAACCCATACATAGTCCAATAAAGTATGCAAATTTAAAGCACATCAACACTGACTTATTAATGGTACTTATATTTTTCTAATATTGTATTAAGAACAATGTCCTAATACCACTTTACTGGAGTCAGCTAATTGTAGCAGATATCTTTAAGAAAATAAAACTGCTTGTATACATGTTCAAAACACTGTGCTCTGGGAACTCCATAATTACATGGATGAAAAAAAAATCCCACGAAGACATAGTTTCTCCTTAATTGGGCATAGCTGGTTCCTGCATGTGAGGCTGCCACATATTCTAGATAAAAATATCACTTTGCTTGAGGAGCTTTGGTCAAGCTGTAAACTGGAAGGAAGGGCACAAAAATCAGTTGTACCAAAGGCATGATAATATATAAATCATTAAAATTAACCACCACTCAGACACTGCCTAGAAAAATATTTTCCCCTTAAATCTCAGCAATACATAGACTCCACTTAAACTTCACGTAAAGTTAATTACACAGTTATTAATCACGGTATCAGGCGAGTGTATGGGATGGTTGCAGGACGGGAGACATTACACTAGAAGAACATACACAAGCATGTCTGGAATTTGCTAGAAAGCATGAGAGTGACCCCGGTAAGATGTGGGAAAATGTGTTTTAGTCAAAGGAGACCAAGATTTTAAACTGTCCATACACTGTAAAAGCTCCACCCTGCCCGTGCCCCAAGAAATGCCGTACACACAGAGTAACGTGGTGGCGTATGCATTTGGATGCTTTTCATCAGGAAGGAACCATGTTTAACTAGAAGGAAGAACTGACAGAGCAAAATACAGGGAAACACTGGGAAAGAATTTCAAGTATTTCATGATTGTGCTTCTGACTGCAAACAAACAGAGGTTTGAGAGAAATGGTACATTTTTTACTTAAAGTCCTGACCTCAGACTAACTGAGAATCTGTTTGGAAATTGCAGTCCAAAAGCATCATCTAACCAACTTGTCTGCTGCAAATCTGTCAAAGTGAAAAGACTTTAAACGTAAAAGGTGACTTCACCAAATATTAATATTTCGGGTCTGATAGTTTAGTGTTAGAGCAGGAGTATATTAGCGCGTGTAAGATAGTACACCGAGTTGCCAGTTTATTAGGCACATCTTTACAGAAATGTGTTGTGCCTTCTTTGACCTCCTGAGCAGCATAAATTTGCCTGGGCATGGATTCCTAAAGATACGAAATGTATTGTGCAGGAATGTTGTACCATGAAATGACTACAAATTGAAAATCCTACTGTGAACATCTCTTTCCAGCTCATCACTAAGAAGCTCAATAGAGACTTGAACATTACAAACTGAAGGAAGTTTGCATTGCGAAACACACCCTGTATAAGTATGTGAGCGGGGCACATTTGACACTGCCGCTGTTGCAGTTTGACAGCAACTGTTTTCTAAAATGAGAAATGGTTATTTGATGAGAGATTGTCATTCTCAAATGTACTGTACAATAAATTGATCCTTCCATTAGCACTGACGCTCCCCTGCCTATTAGCGATGATGCCCAGCAAGGCCTTAACTGCTGAAATCCATTCAAGTCTAATAAGTCCAATGTTGTGCAATGTAGATTCTGGTCTGTCTGCTTGCCTGCACGATTTCCACCATTGTTTGAATCCTTTAGTCCACAAGTTTTTTGTCCCTAGGACTACCAGTCATTGATGGATTTTTGTTTGTGATTTGGGAAATGATAGAACTGGTGTACTTAGAGGCCAGCAACTTGCTTCACTCAAAGTCATGAAGGTCATCCGCTTTGCCTATTCCAGTGCTCAGTTATACTGGTCCTTTGGAATACGATTTGTGTAAACATGGGGGTGTGCCTAAATAACTGGCAACTGTGTGTAAATATTTGTCATTTGGAAAATGATGATAACTTTAAATATCCTCGGCAAACATCAATGAGTTATGACTTTTTTTCTTTCTTCTCGAATGTTTTAATAAGCCTTTACATTCCCCAGACTATCCATGACAACAGTGCCAATCCCCCATGCAGCAGTGATGGCGTCAAATGATTCGGATAAGAACAGCGGTGTCGCAGCGTCTCAGGATGACTACCTTTCCAGTTTGAAGGCTTTGACTGAGAAACTACAGCTGGAGCCAAGGAGGCCCTCACACTTGGAATGGAGGGCTCAGCTGGAAACCCAAAGAGCCAAGGGCCTGGAAGCCTCAGTGGCTGTTAAAGAAGGGCAGTTACGAGCCTGGAGTTCTCTGAAGTGGCCAAAGTCATCACTGAGTTATACAAAACACCAAGGACAAAGACATCCTTCTGAGAGCCTGAAGGGGTTTGGAAGTATTGGCGAGGCACTAGAATGGCTTAGAAAAGAGCTGGTGAGCTGTTCATGCAGTCTTGTTTTTAAATTCAAAGCACATCATAGACTTGTCATAGAACCAAACTCATACATTCATGTCTAGCACACTCAAAATTCTCCACAAAGGAGACCTGTTAGCACTCAAGTAGCTTTTGTGTGCATCACTGAAAGGAAGTAAAGTGAAACAAACCCATCTAATGAGTTCAAGTATGTTTGCAGTCCAAAAACGTATGTGTGCGTGTAAATGAAAATGCCTATAAACATCCTATGCAATACCGTGTTCCGCAGCTAAGTCGCGGTTCAGAGTTCACGGCCTCAGTCTTAGAACCGAACTAGTAATTGTTTGCGGAAACCCCCGCAAATTCGCGAAATATTATTTTTGCATTTTTCGCAACAGTATATAATTTTTCATGCATTTTAGTGCTAAATTATTCAGAAAAATATAATTTACTAATTTCATAACATAAATATTAATGTGAATTCAGCTACATTTCTATATAAAATATAACTGCATATATTTTTTGGTACTGTTGAGAGAGCACAAAGAAAGCACGTCTTGGGATGGTGAAATATCCCTGTATTCAGAGACGGGAAGTTTGAAAGTATCCAATCCGAGAGGGCTATTCATTTCTCCTTGCTGCTGATTGGTTACTGCCTTGTGACGAATCTCTGACAGATGCGGTTCAGCATTCCCACATCATAATTTTACCTTTACATTTTTTAAGGGTAATGTATTACTGAGTTTAAAATGAAATTAAAGTGTTTGGGGAACATATTTGGGGGCATATTTAGGGTTTAGACTATAAAAATAGGCATGTATAGACATTTTTTTACCACATCACAAATTCACGTTTTTTCACAATTTGCGGGTGCTCTTGGACCACAACCCCCGCAAATTTCAGGGGTCAACTTTGTGCACAGGGTACATTCAGTGCTGCTGGCAGTAAGTATGGGAAATAGTCTTTCAGTCACAATCTTTAAAAGCCACTTTCAATTCCCTTAAGGACCATGCTTGAAAAGAGAGTGTGAGGAACCTTTTAAAGGTGTCATTAGAACCATAGAAAACAGAGATTTCAGTATTATGATGCAATTATTCTTATTGACAGTGAAACTCTAGAACATTAGGATGGGATTTTAAAAGGACAGGGAAAAAACATACTCTTTTGGGTACTACATTGTTTTAAAAACAATTTATTTATTTTCCTGGAGCATTAAATTATGTGAATGTTCTTGAAACTCACATGTCTAACTTACTGTTTCTTTATAGGAAGTTTTTTAGGGAAACAATGGTAGTTATTCAGAGTGCAGTTTAACAATACTTCAGCTAAGCTGCTGTTCAGTTAATATTGTTGGTTTAAGATTAATCATGTCATGCCATCAGTTTCTGTTCTGTTTGTTATTCTCTGTAGCGAGAGATGCGTGTGCAGGACCAACATCTAGCTCGCCAGTTAATGCGTCTGCACAAAGATCTTAACAAGCTGAAAATTGAGCAGATGTGTAACCAGCATCGGAAGATGTTGAACGACGCCACGTTTGAACTGGAGGAACGAGATGAAATGCTGGAGCTGCTATGCGATGGGCCTGTCACTCCTGGATTCAGCCTTTCAGCGCCACTCAAACTCCTCGGCATCACAAAAATGAACATTAACTCCCGCCGTTTCTCCCTCTGCTAGCAGCCATGGAGAGAATCTGGGAAATACCCTGCATTTTGTTATGAGACATTCCATCAGTAGAGTACCTTTCTGTAGCGCACCATATACAGTACTGTGCAAAAGTCAGAGACCACCCTTTTTATTTCAGTTACATTCAAACAGCCAGTATTTTTTAGCATTGGAGAAATAAGGGAAACATATATACAACTAAATATCATGTCATTTTTGTCAGATTTGAGCAATTTCCTCTTTGCCTTTATTGCTGTGTACTCAGGAATTTTAGATGCGCAAGCGAGAGAAAGGTGCATGAGAGGCAGCTGAGGTGTATGTGGGTAGTTGCTTGCGTGGGTGAATGTTAGTGTATTCTTTGATAAGTAACAATGTCAGTAAGAGCTTTGGGGACAAGTTTTGTTTGGGGGGAACAAAACTAACTAGTTGGATTTAAGACTGGAAAATGGAAAGTTAAAGTGTCAGAAGTGTGTGCTAAAATTGAGTGAAAGATGTAATACAAATTGTTGGAGAATCTGAGTAATTTTCTGGTAAAGTTATATATCCAGTCTGTCGTGCTGACACCCAAAAATGAATGATCTGAACTTGACTGTTTTTGGTGGATAGGAACAATAGGATGTTCTCTGACTTTTGCACAGTATTGTATGTCAAAAGAATAAATGTACAAAGTATTAAAAAAGGCCTTTTCTCATTTTTATGGTTTTGTGGATTTTGTTGAACTATCTTAGTTCCTTTTCTTAATAATAATTACACACCAAAGATATATAGAAACCTTATTACCTTTCCCTTGGCCATGCCATTAGAAAGTGTCTTGATTTTGGGTTTTTCATGCAACATAACTTTGTCTTTAAATTGATTCTGGTAGCAGGGGTTTGTAGACATTGGGACATAAGTATATAACTCCTACTTACTTACAAATAAGTTAATAAAGCTATTTTTGTCAATAATTTTGTAATGATTTAAAAATATTCTATGCATTTATTTTTTGTTCATGTATGGTATACTGTGGTATACAATACAGTGTTGACAAACGGTACTCTATTGACAAATGGTACTCTATTGATGTTTCATAAAAATCCCTTATCTCCTGTTTGTTTTTTGATGAAGGCTTATTAGCCATGTTTTCATCATTATCCATGACTCTCCAACAACTGTTATTAAGCTCATTTAATTTAACTTGTCAAATATTAGTGAGATATAAATGTGGTAGAATCATGACATATTTGTTCAATTGATTTTTGTAGCTCTTTGTATACAGTGAACTGTTTATTGAAGGCATTATCCTTTAATCATGCCGGGTCCCTGCTCTTTCTCCTTATAACTGTGCAGTCAAGATGTTCTTTCTTATCAAGTCTAAATACGCAGAAAGAACTGCACATTGACTAAAAGATTGTGATTATTTATAGAATTGTAGTTATATACCAGTGTTGCCTGTTGGTTAATGTTATGGCAGATCATACTTTGAAAATGTGCTTTATGACATTTAGAAGTTTTAGTAGTGTTTACCAGCTCTATAAATTCTAGATTTATAGGAAATTTTAAACTTTGTAGCTGCCTTATCTAAAATGGTGTTTTTTTATCACAGTTAATTTCAGCTTCTTATGGAAATGCCTTATTTATACAACATGTGTGCAGTTTGATCGATTGTGTCTGCAGTTTGTGAAGGCTCTGTGAGCTGGTTTGGGCCTAGCTTGCTGTGCTGAGTGTGTTTTCTGTGCCAGAGCCAGTCACATGGATGAAAAAACAGAGAGGGAATTACCTGTATAAACAGATTTAGGTCAGAACTTTCAGTTCTACTACGTTTCTCATGAACACTCTCATGTTTTAAGTGCTTAAAACTCATGGTGCCAAAAAGAGCTATTTGCCTGAAGAAGTATATTTTTCCCCTCAATATTTATTGGATTGTTGTTAATAAATTGTTTTCTCTTCTAAAGTGTAAACAACCTCCACATAATGTAAAGGGTCTTGAAGGTTTTTTTATACCTTTAAAGGGCTGATATAATGAAAACTCAAATTTGACTTGTTTTTTCTAAATAAAAGAGTTAAATATGGAATTTAGACAGTTGTGCTGCATTCCTAGTCCGTACAGCCCATTCTGATTTCACTGTTTTTGTGGTGTCCTGAAAACCGGCACACTCTAATATCCACCGATTTAGAATACAGCAGTTTAGCCCCGCCCACTCACTCTGAAACTAATACTTTCTGCCTTTTTTTTGGAAGGATGCACAACACATGGCAGCCAATCAGAACAAAGGTTATTTACATACAAGCCTCTAGGTACTGTAAACTAACTAGCACTTCCAGGGAAAACTAAAATGCATGAAAAATACAAGATACAAGATAAAAGATTCTTTACAATTACAAAAAAGGGTTCATCTATGGCACCATTTTTTTGCAGTGTGTTCTATTGTACTCACTTGCTAATGCTGTTACTGCCAGTGAGAAAATGCAACATTTGTTTGGCCGCCTGGACCCCATTCAGGAAATGTTACGGCAGACTCTAATTATAGTCTGCCAAACATCAGTCTCCTTTTTTTCATGGTGATTAGAAAACAGCCTTGAAGTCTCCTCAGGTTAGTCACACAGTCCGCATAACTCAATTTAACTGTTCAGTTTAATGTAGTTGATGCTTAATTGTGACTGTGACATTGGTGAATTACAAAATCACATGAAAAGATTTTATCTTCCCGGGTGTTAATTCAGTTTGACCAGAGAATGCAGGAAGAGATGTAGATCACCTGGCCATCTCCGACTTTAGATATTCTCATTTGGGTTTGTGAACTAATGAGATTAGAATGGCTGCAGAAATAAAAGATTGATGTGGTAATATCCTAAATAGGCAGTAATCTACTGAATTTATCATGGCCTTATGTGGCAGTCTGCCCAGAGCAACATCACTCACAGTGCTTAGACAAGCCAGAGCCACTCAGAAAACGAAAGAACATGTGTATACATTGAGTATAATCTCCAAACTAACAGTATGGAGGTCAAAATGATGAACCTATCTCTGAAATCACCTTGTGTTTAAAAGGTCCACAATACTGCGGTGATGCAAGAGGGGCCATGAAACAAAATGAATGTCATTATATAAATATCCCAAGAAGTGGCTTATGTTAATTTGTCAAAGCTCACTGAATGGTTTGTGCCAGGTAAAAGTAATAGGCTTAGATTGTAGATCTTTTAACTTTATGCATCTGTTTTGGGCTTGTGGTAGATATTGTGCTCCTGAACTATGAATCTCCATAGTAGATCTGAATATATCTGAGCTGTAGCCATCCTGTAACACACATCCCATTCAAAAGCACTATTTACATGGCACCACCTAAAGGTCTTATGCAGAGAGTACCTAAAATATCAGGTATATCAATGTCTGGTACTATTTGTATGCCTCAGGGTGTGGAAATGTTAAAAAAAAAAAAAAAACATCAATCACAATTGTAGGAAAATGAAATGTTTATATAGTTTTTCTTCATTTCAGTCACAACATTTTAATGTATTAAAATGGCAAAGATACAAAATTATTTGTCGATGTGTACATTTGTATCTTGTTCATCAGTGGAACCTGTACAGTACATATTTTCATTAATAAAACTCCAGATGATGTATAAAAGTGTAAACGCAAAGAAAAAGGACATTTCAACTCAAAACTGATTCGACATTTAATCCAATATTAAAGTCAAGTATGCGAATCTAGTGCCCTCACTCCTGTACTGTTTAACAGGAGCAATTCAGAAGCAAAACCCATGGAACTGGTTTTGTAGTTTACTTACATTCGTTATTCTTACGAGGGAAGACAGCTCTAAACTGAAGAACTTGGCCATAGTATAGTTAAAGAGTTTGCAAAGTGTAGTTCTGCTGTGAGCGAAGAGCCTAGGAAGGCCCCTATAAGCTACGAGCTGTCATAAGTAATCTTAATAGATCCTATTACCATAAACAAGGGCCAGTTTTTGCAGTATGTTCATCTTGGATAGGATTTCAATCGTAATGAGAAACATGGAGACGCATGGGGAAGACAATGCACCACACGGATGGCTGGTGATCAAACGACATACATTACATGATTCCATCCACAAAATAAATAGCTAAGCTAAAATTTCTGCATTCTGAGTCATGACGTTATATCACTGTCTATAATCAGCCACTACTACATTGTGTATTCCTCTATCAAGTGGCTGATTTATACACAGTGAAGTACAGTGGTAGGCTGCAATTGTAAAAATACTGATATACTGTAAGTAAAAATATAAGGATACTACCCAGTGCCCTCTAAGAAACCTGGTCAGCTGATCGTTTCCTTACATATAGAGTAAAATACTTTGATTCAAAATAGAAATCAGTAACCCAGTGATTCAGGTAGAGCTCTTGCTGGTGATCGCTTCAGAGGTGCCTCAGAACATCAGACAGCTACTCTCATGCAAACTACATCTCGCCTTGAGGAATCAGAACAAGAGCCTCACAGTTAAAGGTACCAAAAAGGACCATCAAATCATACATTTGACGCAAAAGTCTCACAGAACTGACCAACACCAAGCCAAAAAAATTTAAAAAACAAAACAAAAAACCCTGAATCTCAAACGTTAATATTCCTCAATGCACCAAGTACGCTATACCCATGCAGAATTACACAGACAACGTCAGTTTTCCTAAGCGAGTCTTCAAAGCTACCAAAACATACAATTCATTTATAACAAAGATACACCTGAACTGCGTCTGTTGGACAGCTAATACAGAATATACACTTTCAGATTCCAAACAGGTGTCGGACAGCACGTCACACCATCCTAAAACATAACTATTCATATTTCTTTTACATTGAACTTAATTAGGAAATGTTCATTAACACTACACCACAACCATCAAATCAAAATACATGTATGACGTTTCTCCTATAAAATAAAGCTGCTTTTCTAAAATATGTTGAAAATTCCAGCTAAGTAGCACAATGCTAAACGATGTACCTTTTCAAGTATGAGAACACCCTGACAAATGCACTGATGACAAACTACATTCACATCCCTACCTGAAATAATACATTTAGTACAAAAGCAGAAGCACGAAATCATATTTACTGGATGCAACTTTAACCTGATCCATAAATAAATAAACAAATAAATAAACAAATGAAGAGATAACCTGAGAATCCGCTTTAGCCGTGAAAATCAGACCAAGACTGTGTTGAAACATATAGAAATGAATTTGGAATTAAAACAAAAGCACCAAAAAGTTCTTAACACACACTTCATTTGGCATCATGCATACTTTGGACGATGATATTTCTATCAAATATCTCATTCTTTTTTTTTTTTTTGTCATTTTCGGTGGGTATCACATATACAGCCTACACAGTCTGATTCATTTGATCTCACATTTCCTGACACTGCTTACAAATGCCCTGATTTAACTTTTTAATCACAAGCCTGAATCAGTCAAAACACAAACACGCACAAATGCACTAAAGTATTCTCCTGCATGTAGTAACTCCCACTACTGGGTACAGGCCTTTACACTGTAACACTAACATTCAGCCTTGCATACAGGATGCACATAGCAAAACTAGTAAAACTGAAACAGTGTTTTAGAGCTGGACAATATGGAAAAGCACTGTTTGTTTTAACATTTACATCCTAATAATGATTATGTGAAGATAATTTGCAGTATTTGCAGAAATTCTTTGTTTAAACAAAAAAAAACTTCAAGAAAACTTTACTGGATTTACTGCAGCAGATCGTGTTTATGTAAAACATCTGCTTGACTGACTCATTTAGACTGAAGGGCTCCAGGAACAGAGGAGCATATCTGAAATGTAATCATCACAAATGTTGCATTGTGAAATACAATCAAATGTCCGTGATAACATCATTTTTCAGCTCTAATCCATTTTACACATTGCATTCTGACCTCAGAGAAGAACATCATCTTTCTTCTAAAGTTACAGTGTCGGCTGTTTGAAAACATACAACAGAGTTTTCAACTGAGTGGCAATTTTGGGAAAAAAAGAAACCACCAAGACATAAAAAGCAACTGAAGCACACACAATAAATATCAGTCAAAATATTCAGTACAATCCTGTGGTTACGGTTGATCTACACTGCCAAAAGACCATAAAACCACATATTTGCCACACTTTCTACCACACTTTCCATTTGTAATTGAGAACATATCTTGATTTGGCCCAAAAAAACCCAGAATAAATCCCCATTTTCGCGTGTGGAATAAAGGTCTACTGTGTGAGCGAGGGGGAATCACCTTGTTGTTTCACTAATATTTGCTGTTTCTCCACAAGAGCATACATATTTCTGAACAATATACTTTTTGATCTATCTGATAGCCCTTGAAGAACCATAACATGGTCTGTTTTTTAATCCCTTTGTATCAATGAGTGCTGAAATCATGATTTATGACCCAGAGTGTTCACTCATAAACTAAATAATATGAGTCTGCATTGCCACCACATGATCTAGGCAAGTCCACAATGAAGCATGCTGGGTCCCGCACTATTAGCTTCAATTACATCAAAATTGTGACGCCATCACCTCAAATCTGGACAAATGGTACATAAATAGAGCTTCACAATACATCATAAATATAAGATATATTGAATGTACAATAGTTTTTCCCTCTTATCAAAAGTCCTGTTACACTGTACCACTGGCAAATATATATACCAAGCATTTTACCCCAAAAACACACTAAAAAACATAATATATTTTGTATACATTATTCATAAGACATTTTGTACAGTATTTGCATTTATGCTTATTAGTCTATATGCCGGAAAAAAAAGAGTGGTGTGACATTCTTTAATGACGCAACTGGTGTCAAACCAGAACAGTGGAAGTAATTATATTGCACTGTTTGGATACCAAAGAATATCTTCTTGTGCTTTTAATAGAAAACCCAGTTACAGCGAACAAGGTGATATCCCCCTTATGCAACGCAGACACGCACAGAAAATGACACACGGGCGACGGTTAAGTTATCATATGCGAGATCGGGAGATTCAGAGGGTAGTTGCAAAACTTTGGTTTTCAGTTGGCTACGCTGGTCACCAGGACGTGACACTAGGATGCAGCCATGACCACGACAGAGTAAAATTCATCTGCATGAATCCTCAACTTGGCATCATTACAATCTTAAAAACGAACAAGACCATTTTTGATTGAATGTTAAAAAAATATTGAAACACTGGTCAAAACAGTATATTGTGACAAGGCAAAAAGCTGAAAAAATAAATTGTAAAGAAAGTTACTCAGATTTGATGCGAAATGTGCTTTAGAGAGAAACTTACCGAATATATGGAGAAAAAAGTAATGAATAACAAAATATATATATACTTTCCTCTGAATTATGTATACTTTCCTCTGGGTACTATTTTGCCTTTTAACCCCTTATTCGCACCCCTCAGATTTTGTATTTTAAGGCCAAAACCTTTTCCTCCCTTCTATTGAAAAATAATGTCTCAGGCATCATCATTACAACCATTTTATTTAGTGACTTTCCTGGGACTTGGAACTGTTAGGACGTCTGATTCCTTTCACCAATATTGTGAACAGTCCTGACTTGATAAGTTTCTCTAGAGCATTTCACATCATACCACTCTGAATGTCTTTATTTACATCTTAACCACGTAATTACGCAGACATTTAAAAAACACCCCGTTAAAACCATAATATGGATGCCCAATGCACATTAATATATGCATTACATATATTCAGATGTATGCTCAGGAAAACAAATACAGAAAAAGGATTTCAAACTCAAATTACACGCAGAGTTGGACATCAATACCAAAAAACCCGACAGCAAAAATATAAAGCCATCTATTATCTGTACAATCTGGCAAATGAAATATCTAGGAACAGCAAGAGAGGAAAGGTGTAGAGGTATTACAATGTGAGAGTGTTCTAATGAAACCCGTCTAGCTCTACAGTCTGCACAGCTCATGAACTACCAAGATAAGACAAAAAACAGCTCAAACAAATGGATAAAATGTTGGAGTTTTAACAAGAGTATTAACAAAATAGTCCTTATAATCGCCAGCTACTCTTTTATAGTCTTTTTTTTAATAATCACTCTACTTAGGTTAATGCTATTGTGCATGCTGAGGATTATGAGGCAGTTTGAATTTTGGTCTCTGGGTTAGTTTAATAATTGGAAGGGGTTTTTTCATTCTCATTCTGACGTTAAAAGAGGAGTTTATGTGTAGATAATTGTACGTTTTACAGATTGCATAGTTTTGAGTTGTGAAATTGCATCAAAGTAGAACTGCATCCTAATCTTTGATGTGTATGGATTTTCATTACTGTCAGCTTTGTGATAATACACCTCTCATTTTCAAATGAAAAGAAATGGAACCCAACAGAATCCTGCACAGGTTCTACGATACTTGGGCATATGGGATGTCTGTTTGCTTAAAGTTTCTGAACTGAAAGCAAGGAACTGAACGAAAGCTCGCATATTGACCGCTACACTGTAGCATTACGGTGATCGCAGAGACATTCTGTACATAAGCAACAATCTCATGTTCATGATCGTAGTCAGTATCAATATCAATACAATCTCCATCAAAGTAGAAAGGAAAAGCACTAAGTGAATAAAAAGGTTGTATATCTATACACAACAGAATGAGGACATTATGTACAACACTGTTCAGTATTTGTTTTTAGGATGAACAGTCTGACAAGTTGATAATATACAGTAAGGCTTTACAGGACATTGTATTTACATATTCATAAAACATAATATACAAAGGAGGTTCAGCTTTAGCACCTTAGAGGATATTGTTCCCAAAAGTTTGGCAGTAGAGCAATACCAGACATCTGGACATCTCACATAGAAGCACCCTTTCACTATCATGCTGTTTACGTGGTCACTCAACACATTCAGACCTACAATGTGAGCAGGTGATTTGCACTGATATCCAGTATTGCTGTACCTTCACCTCTGACACTTTGAGAACAGTTATAGAGGGTTATGCACGCGCCGTGCAGCCTCCTCTTAGAACCTCCCCCTCCTCCAATTCACAACACTGGAATGTATACTCAACCATATGCTGCAATGCTATGTTACACATGTACACATCTACAGTCGTCATATGCTCCATTGGCACCTCGAAAATAAATAAGAAAATAAATCAAAATAAAGGATATGTACACACTGGCATTGTTGTTTGCTGAAATGGTTGCCTTGGCGGTAGTAAGCACCGACAATATAAAGGCACCACAGAGTTTAAAAGAAAAAAAAAAACAAGTGTATTAAAAGACATGAAAAATGGGACTTCTGTGACAGATGCTGCCTTCCATTGTTTTTTACTTAAATCAAGCAGCTGCATGTGTGAGAAACGATTAAACCCCCAATCTCGCACACCGCTGTGCAGCCGAGTGAACGTTTCGAGACGTTTCACTACACGCTGTCAAGAAAGCCCTTGCAGCCGAGGCGAAGATGCAAGAAAAAAACAGGACGTTAATGCCTGAGTACACAAAATAATGGCGAAAGCATTTTTCTCCAAGACTTCAACAGTGTTAGAATACACTTCTAATCCTCGAGCAGCAGTGGAAGCTCATGAGGATATTGCATTAACATTCTCCTGCGTATTAATAAACCGGGATCCTCGACTCAGCGTTAACGGACACAAACAAACTCCATTGTTCAGAGTAAAATGGTAAAGCCTGGAAGGAACATTTCAAATGAGGAGAATCTAGGTGATGAAGGAAAACTGATCACAGTGTGTTAGCACCTGGAGGATGGCAGATGCTCCAAAAGATGAAACTAGCAGCTAACATTTCTGGTAAGCTTAAAAATATATACTAGAAAAAAAAAAAAGAGAGATGTAATGTTCTCCAGCAAACAACATTGAACCAGAATACAGTGGATGCAGAAAATAGGAAGGGAAGTGATCAGACCTCAAACAATTTTGAGCTGAGCTTCGGCATTTAATACATATTCAGAGGTTCTAGATTGTAGGTATAAGCGCTTTAACTTGCCATGTTTGAAAAGAACCCAAGAACATTTTGCAGTGAAGGAAAATCTACGACGAGAGTATCTGCACCAGAATACACCTGAGCCATACACTAATATAAGGGAAGGGCTAGCAGCAACCAGGGACGAAGCCAGCTTAAGAAACTCAGCATACAGACGTTTTTCATTACCATGTCACATCCTACTGACAGGCAAGAGGACACTGACCTCAGCACCACAAAACCCTCACCAGTAATGTGAAACTTTTATAAGCTGTCCCTCAAGCTTCTTTCCAACCCTGGCAAGAACCCTTCACCTCATTGGACGCACCTGCATGGCATCTGGTTGTTAGGATCTAAGCAGGCACAATGGAGTCAAAGACAGCAGTCGTCTCCTAATTATGGTGCACCAAGCCAACCCTGAAGTGCGTTCCAGTTGACGGCTAAATGTTTATGCTTGGAACAATGCCTGAACATATGAAATGTAATGGAAATTAACCAAACAGCTCATGTTCTTGCAAGGAGTACAAATACATAAGCATGCAAACAAGTATAAATCAATTTGACAATGTCACCAAGCCCTCTGCACCTTACCATTTCCAAGAAAGTGCATGAACCAATGTCGATAGATGTAAAAATGTAGCACCAATTAACAAATGAGCTGCTTGCTTGGGGACGGTAGAAAAATGAGTTAACTGTAAGCACCTATTCACGGTTAGTTGTTGTTGACAGGCGGCTGGGTGCACCACTGGCAGAGAGAATTACAGTAGATTACAGTAGAGGATGTGATTTGGCTTTGTATAGTTCTGCTGAAGGCAGCAAGCCCTGTGTGCTGTGGGAAGGCATCCTCTTCTCAGAGCCGGTCAGGAAAGTCCTGCGTTGAAATACTGCAGTGGTCTCTTACTCTGCAGGGGACCCAATCAGGTATATTCAGGCAGAGATAACGTCTACCTCCATCAAATGTAGCTTTTTGTTGGATAA
>JBBPCX010000001.1:32389909-32424764 GCA_037974365.1 Hydrocynus forskahlii
CCCCCCCTTTCCCCTTACTCCTTCCTTCTTTGATGGTTTTCTTGTATTTTCTTGCATGTGCATCCTCCGAAATAATTCTTGCAGCACCATCAGTGTAGAAATTGTGTCAATTGTGTCTTATGACAATTACAAACATTTTAAATGTGAAAGCTGTGGGCATTTAACTTGTAAAAGTAAAAACAGTGATTCTGATCCTATTCGATCAGTATGAGCTAGTCTACCTTTTACATTCCACTATAAGTGGTTACAGTTGCAATTTAGCTAGGCCCAGGTAAATAAATTACATTAGTAGCGCAAGAATAGGAAATTTATTTTAGATGCAGAACGCGGAAAATATGATGCAGGAAAAACAAGCACAGTTGTCGCACCAGCAAAACAGAGAAGGGAAATTAAACACATTTCACATCCGAGACGCTGGGAAAGAAACAGCCGAGATCAGCTCTTTGGCTTACACTCCGACACCCACAGGAGGGGGATTATGAGAAATCAGAAATCAGTAGAAAGTGGACCCGTTATCATCCTCAGCCTCCTGAAAACCCCAAGCTCACACCAGAGCAGGAAAAGTCTTTCACTCTGTACTGGAATGTCAGCTGCAGTATGCAAATTACGGTCTGCCAACTAATATAACCTGAATACCGCAATACTTTATTAAAGCAATGCTACATTTTAACATAAAACACCATCAAATTAACAAAAAAATTAAAAAACGTTTCATTTTGTACCATAATTTAAAAAACCAGTCAACCATAACATTAAAAACACCCAGCTTGTGAGGCTAAAACACCTCTGACCCATTGAAGAATGGACTGGAGGCACGGACATTTGTACCAGATGCTTTAAGTCTTGTAAGCTGCAGAGCAGGGCCTCGATGGCTCGGACTAGTTTGTCCAGCACATCCCACAGATGCTGTACGGGCTGAGATCTGTGGAAATCGGAGTTCAAGTCTGACCGGTGGGTGGCTATTCAGAGCTATATACAGCAAACCATGGTGTACTGTGTGTTCTGACACCCTTCTATCACAGCCAGCTTGAACCTTTTCAGCAATGTGTGCTACAGTAGCTCTTCTGTGGGCTCAGACCAGATACACATATGCATCAGTGAACCTTTGGCCCCCATGACTCTTTCACAGGCTCACTGATTGTCCTTGGACCACTTTTGGTATGTACTAACCACAGCAAACCAGGAACACCACACAAGACCTGCTGTTGTATCTATCAGTGGTTTTCATGTTGGGGCTGATCAGTGTATATTCTGATCAGATTTACAAGCTGATATTATCAGAGTTGGATTTTACTGAACTTTTAATGTCTGGTCCTAATGCAAGTAAATCATGTAGTGACTAAGTGTTATGTACATCTTCACCAGTCTCATACACGCCAGATGAGTAATTCCAATAAAATGTCCAAATTAGTGCAAAGTATTTTTTCTATAAGATGTAGATAAGCATATAGTTTATGAGGTGTATTTCAATATAATTACACTGTGGTCTTTTGTCCATACTGAACACCTAATCCAGTTATTAAAAAGCTCTGCCAAGATCAGGGATACATCTCGGCTTGAACTTGGCAGCAAGTTCAGTGAGTCACCCTGCTTATGAGCGACTGATGACAAATTAGCACTGACAATGTTCTTGAATTCTGACCGCCCTCACAAACTCACACACGGCGCTCGCACTTTGGAGAACTGGTGAACATTAATCATTTCTACCTGGAGCCATGATAAAATAGACCAGCTGGCTGACTGGGTGTTCAGAACACACACCAGGCTATTGAATTTAATAGAAATGTCGTGTGTGCGTGTGTGTGTGTGTGTGTGTGTGTGTGTGTGTCTGTGTGTGGGCTCAGGGAGTATGAAAAATATAGATGAAGTTTTGTGGTGCCAGAACAAGCATATATTTCAACACCGTTTCTAATACAAATTTAGCCTACAACCAGTATTTAAACCTCCAGCAGCCCCATTTCAAGCTATGATCACATGCATCACCACACGGATGGTATTTCACTCACTGTTTCTTGCCCTTTTTGATGCAGTTGAATGCATTACCTTTCCTGAGTTAGCAGAATTTGAGGACAGTCGTGAACTTCACGTTTAGAAAAGTCAAAAAGCTAAGACATCCTGCCTCTTTTACTAAAGTAAAGGGAAGTTTTTCACTACTGAGGTCTGATTTGCCACATTGCATCATTACAGATGTAGACATTTAAACATCATTTGGTGTCATAATACCAATTTATAACCTATATATAAAACCAAATTATAACTTGCAATAATGTAATCAAAGCTAGCATGCGACCGCAAGAGATAATAATCAAGGACTCCTGGTGATGTGCTGACTACACTGAAGCAGGTCTGAAGATTTGAGTAAAATATCTAATCTTGATGTTCAGTGGAAGCCCATTAACACATTTAACTGAATTTAGCTATTGCTCCCTTCCTCATTTAAAAACAGTAGCTACCATTTCCAAATTATGTGAACAAATGATATGATTAATAAAAATTTTTGTTCCCACAATCGAATGCTGTTTGATTTTAATATGCCAAACAGCCAGTTACTCGTGGATGTGATGTCATAGGTATGGGTACACAGGTGTTTGGTTGCTTTTGATGGGTCAGTATCATATACAGACAGATCAAGCCCCATGTTATTATTTTATGCTACTACTAACTTCAGACAAGAATGCTGAAAATATAAATGATTGCATCTCTTGCGATTTAAAAATTGCACACTACAACTGCCATTTCCAAATAAACATAATTAATCTTTCAGCCCAGGGCGCCCACACCCAAAGCTCTCCAATAAATTCTGACAAACCCACCCTTAGGGTCGGTGTGCCATACCAGTTACCGGGGTCTTCTCATTCAGAATGTTCTCCATGTCCACATTGCTCTACAATGTTTGCCCCTATTCACACTGATTTCTTTAGCATGTTGTTCTTATTCTGCAACAGTGTAAATGCCAACTGTCAGAATTAACGACAGAGTACACTGACTGGACAAAGAAAAAATTATGACTCCATCACACTGAACCTGTGGTGGAGTGGAATGTAATGGGGTGAAACATTTCATGAAAAAGTGGCTGCCATACCCTTTTAAGAAGACCGTCTCTATCCAGTTTGTTTTACGGGGTGGATGTTAGACCCTGTCACGGATGAAGAAATCAAGTCAAGTTATCACTGTGAAATGAAAACACAATTTATCAGCTGCTGAACTTCGTTCCCCATGAGACTTAAATGATGTCACTTCTTCATCATGTCATTCATTGTTACAGAACATTATTTTAATTGCAAAACTGTAAACAGATGAATTTTTTGTATATGTCATAAAATTAGTGACATACTGTGTGTGTACATATATATATATATATATATATATATATATATATATACACACACACACATATATTAGTGCTGGGCATGTTAACACGTTATTATCGCCTTAAAGCATTATTTATTTAACGCCGACAATTATTTTATCGCACGCTAGCGCAGGTTTTTTAACATCCTTTTATTTTGAAAGTGTGTTGTTTTTTTGGGCTTGTGAGAGCGCAGAGCATGCAGCTCTGCATCTCAGCTGGTTTTTGTGGACAAAAGTATTGGGACGCCCGACCATTACACCAACAGTGACTTTAATGACACTGCATTTAGATACATAGACTTCAGTATGGAGTTGGTCCCCCTTTGCAGCTGATCTAATGCCCTGGTCTCTGAGGGGAACTTGTTGTTCTATAACAAACTAGATAAAACATGAATGCCCTGAAGTGGCAAGTGTTTTTATATTTGATTTGATTTCGTTACTGTTTAAGTTCTGTTGAGATTTAGAAATTTTTGAACTGCAACTGTGTAACAGTGTTAAAGGGAACACTGCTCTTAAAAAGCTCCTTCAAAACTTTTGCAAACCAAATGTTCTTGCACTTTTGTTCATATAGCAGTTGTCAGGAACTCACTATGATGACTTTAATTGGTCCTAAGAAACTCTTTAATGAAATTCTGAAACAGCGTGCTCTCAGATGCTCATTCCCAAACACACACAACACTAGCCTCGGCTTTTTCCCCATAATGCGCTACTCCCAGTCACAGGATTATGGGTATTGGAGTTTTTAGCCATACCTATCATTGCAGCAGGAAAATAAATTGCACCATACGCTACTTTTGAATTAATTCTTTCAGTAACAATATGAACAATAACGTTATTTATTTCTCCTTGCTGCTGATTGGCTGCTGCCCTGTGACACATCTGTGGCAGCTGCAGTCCAGAATGTTCTCCTTTTATTCTTCTTAAAACCCAGTATTTTTATTACTGTAAATTAAATTAATGTACTACTGTATTTACCCTGCTTATAACAAAGAAATCGACAGCCCATACCAAAGAATTACATGAATTACAGTACAGTCTATACAGGGGTAACAACGGTATTTTACATTCTAGCACTGCGGGAGACGACAGTTCAGTGTTCGCTGTATAGTACAAATACAGGTTTACCTTTACATTTTCTTTAAAGGTAATGTATTATGCTGAGTTAAAAATGAAATTAAAGTCTTTTGGGAGCATATTTAGGGGCATATTTAGGGTTTACACTGTAAAAATAGGCATTTTTAGGCTTTTTTTAATCACATCACAAATTCACGGTTTTTCACCATACGCGGGCGCTCTTGGAACGTAAATAAGTATGCCACAGGTTTGATGTTCCCACTCGGAAATTCAGAGCTTCTAAAGGGTTTAAAGTAACAGCAAAAACAGCAAGTAACAGGTATTCTTATTCAGGAACAGTATAAAGCTGACAGCCAGCTTTCAGACCAGAGTGCTCCAACCGGACAAACACTCAGCTGGTGTGCCAGACCTGTTTGACAGCTGAAAGACTTCTGAATATTTTCTCCCCCACATATTTTGTCTGCTTTCTTGGACATGCTCAGGACAACAGAAAACTTTAGTAACTGCAGCGCATTCTGGCCTTTAGCTGAGAATGTTGGGTCAGTGTGCGTGACCATAATATTGTACACATGATAGCTCTATTGCATTCAGTCCATAATGCTAAATAACTCCACTCCAGATTGGGACTGCGTAGTGATTTTAAAAGGCAAATGTGTGGTCAGGTTCTCACAAATGGCTGTATGGGCAGAGAACAAATCGTATGTCAGTACTTTGGACATATGTGATGTAGATGGTAAACTAGAGTACTACCGTAAGAGAAGGAAAGTCATCATACTCAGTAATTAAGCCAACTAAGGCAATAACACAAAATTAGGAAATGGAATAATAAGGGATCCTCTTATCATTTAAATAAAAAAGGATTTGATATTGACATACATACTCAAAGTACAAAATCAAGAGTGAAAGGTATTTTTAGCAAAGCGCTCAGTATGCTCCAAAGTGGGAACGCAGTCAAATAAAATTAGAGGGATTCTCCTCCGTTGATCCGGTATGCCGTAAAAGCGACTGTGACATCTCAGATGAAAGACGTGCACGGCTGTGAAATCCCACAGGGGGTTCCTGAGTTTTCCCACAGAAGCGTCCTGGGGAGTTCTATCAAACAGGCTCTTCTCTCTGTTTCGCATCACTGAACAAACATGCGGGTGGAGGAATCGCCTGGCTGGGGAAAGAACGCTTCAACAGCACGCAGACTTGGGACTAAAGAGACAAGCTGAAGTCTTTGATACAATGAAGACATTTCCCTACAATTTAATCGTTTTATCTCAGAGCACATATTTTTCAGAACAAGAGAAACACATCAGGTGGAGTTATTTAGCACGTACGTTTGTGGCTCAGCCTTCGTCTCAGACTCAGAGTGAAATTTTGCAATAAAATCTACTGTGCTACAGGAAGAGGGGGAACAAAACAGAAAAGTATCGTAAGAGGAAGTGGATAAATGGAGATAGACTTACTAGCAGCTTGCCCCGCGTCCCGCAGGCCACTGTGTCCCTTTGCCCTCTGTTCTGTGAATGACTGTACCCCCCCATCCCAAACCCAAGAGCTTCTCTCTAGGAGCACCAGTCCATCAGGGCAACTAAAGCAAAACAAAAAGAAAACGATGGATTTATGAAATGAGGATGGGGTGAGGGCAGAAGAACATACAGCAAAATCAAACTGAGACAAAATTATGGGATAAAGCTGGAACTGAATGATGATGGGTCAAGTGAGAGACATTTATCATTCTTGTGATAAATTATGACACAATATGTCTCAGTATGCTTTTCTGAGTATATTGTGGATACTGTCAATACTTAAAGACCAGCAGTAAGAGACTGTAAATAGTCCCCTGTAATTGGATTTGAGTGGCAGTGAGTGAAACACTGAATAAAAGTCATGTGTACTAATAATTTCATTCAGTGTGTCTCTACTGATTTTGTTCATTCCAACTTAGAAGATGCTAGAAAATTTCATGACATTTCATGTTTCATTAATATTTCTTGTGATATATTTTGCCACAGTGCCCACCACCAAAGTAAGAGCAGATGCAAAATGAGCCTCTGGGTTTTAAGCTGTGCAGTCCCGCCCGCTGTATCTAGGTCTACACAATTACTTACTTTCAGGGACGAAGTTGAAGTCATTCATCACATCAGTGTTAAATATTTAAGAACATTTATACAGCTGGAAGTACAGTTAACTTGAGAGATCACCAAATGATGTCCTTTTGAAAAAAGTCCCCTTCCAAATACGGTTATCCAAGATCAACTCTGTGATTTTTCAGATTAATTCAGTGATCAGTTTGTGATTCCATCATTCAACAAATGTTTCAAGAAGGAGAAAACGCTGAATATTGCAAGAAACACTCTCTTTCCAGGTTCAACTTGGGAAGCTATGCAAGTGTCTTTTTCGGCATCACGGATTACAAACTAAATTACATGATGAGACGACAAAGGACTGCTTCACTGCTCTTGTCACGGACACCATCGGCTCTGGGTATGTTTTTTACAGGTTTCAGCATTTGTTGCTGCAAACATACCAAGCATTACAATATTTTATGAACCAAAGGAATCTAGAACAGATGTCATTCCATTAGATCTGTGCCAAATATTCATGCTAATTAGTTTTTTAGTGTTACAGTTTTTTGTCCTCTGCAGTTTCAGTTACATATTTTTGTGCAAAATAACACAAAAAATACAAACTCATCTCACTCAAACAGTGATGGAGTGGAATGTAATGGAGTAGAACATTTCATGAAAAAGTGTCTGTCACGCCTCCGGCTACCGAGGCTGTCTCTAGTTTGTGTGACGGAGTGGACATGTTATGCTTGAAGAACCCTGTCAAGGATAAAGAAATCAAATCAGTTTATCAGTGTTACATTCTATCAGTTCATCATGTAATTTAACCCAAGACGTGTGTGTGTGTGCGTGTGTGTGTGTGCGTGTGTGTATATATATATATATATATATATAGTATGTATTTATATCTATATATTTTTTTTAATTATTGTTTATACATACAATTATATATAATTATTAGGGGTGTCAAGCACTTAAAAAATAATCTAATTAATTACAAGCTCTGATTAATTACTCTTAATTAATCACACACATTTTTGCTGTAAAAGTTTTTAAACATTGAAATGAATTTTGACATATAAGTGAATAAATAGCCAACATTACAGACTTTCAACGTCTCTTTTATTTAGTAACTGTTTTTACACTGGTCATGTGCAGCAGTGGTCACAACAATCAAACATATAACCTACTATGCTGAGGGAAAAATTAAAGAAATGCTTCAGCAAGAACACTGACAGAACTACGTCCGTCTGTAATGTGCCGTTTAAGACAATGTACATACAAGCACAGGCAATTTTAATGTGGGGAGACCCACTGTTGGGGCGTCTGGAATGGGGGTGGGGGGGGTGTTGTTGTGAGCGTAGTATTGACACACTCTGAAGGTCCGAAAATTCCATATTGCATAAATTGCAGAGAACGATACTCCTATCAACTGTTCCATCTGTCCGTTTTGAAACGTAAACTTGGCCAAGCAGCATCCTCGCCTCCTTCATTTTACAGAGCACCTGTGGCCAGAACCGGCCCGAGTTAAAGAGTCACCACAGCATGCGATTAATCAGCGTTATTTCTTTAGCGCATTATTTTTTCTATGATTAATTGATCGAAATGAACACGTTAATCAGACACCCCTAATAATTATACAAAACAACATATATATACACACCCATATCCATCGAGTTGTATCAAATGCTGCAGGCTGTCAGTGCTCACGGAATGCCTCAGATAATGCCTTCATAAGTAACTGTCTTCAAACGACAGCTTAAACATAATGCTAAAACAAAGATCATATTTATTTATCAGAACGTCTGTACCACTATCTAAAACAATGATTCTGAATTCAGCACCAGTTTGCAATTAATAACCGGGGTTTGTCTGCGTATGTGAGAAACCAATTGCCTGTGCTGAACTCTGGCTATACAGAAGCAGAACTGATGAGCCCCCCCAAAAAAACGACAGAGAGAACAGAAATCTACCTCATGTTCCGACCCTCTCCCCCATCAATTCATGTTTCTCCAACTGCTGTCAGACAGTATCAGCACTTATCAGCTGGTCTACCCTTAAAATGAACAGGGGCAGGACTGCAATCTGCTTCTGCCTTTTCTGGAATCTGAATCATTCCCCAACATATCTGCACGGTATCCGCTGCCTGAAGCTCCTGTCTCCGTTCACCACTACGCTGTACTGTACAGAATAGGTTGTCAGGGAGGTTAATAGACTCTGTAGAATCCAATGACTTGCTCAAGTGTGAAATAATAATAAAAATAAAGTGTGAAATAATCGTTGCTGGTGTGCGCTTCACATTTCAAGACTGTCTCAAGGTGATTATACATCAGTATAATCATATCACTGAATCTGGCCCTGACCAGAAGCAACTGAATTCAGTGGTTCTTCAACTAATGCAGCCTGGATTAGCTGAAAGGGAAAGAGGAAGAATGGGAAAAGCAGCTATTAGTGTATAAAGGGGGAAGACTGTAGACTAGGGATAGTGATTGTTATAAAGTGAGCTCAATGTTATAGTTGAGCATGTGTGTAGCAGCAGCTGTGCACGGTCCCAAGGGCCTCTCACACTGCGGTTGAGTGGAGATTGTACAAAGTGTGTGCTGGGGGGAATGTGAGGTACTAGTGTTGGGGCTTGAGGTTAAAACAAGTGCTCCAAACACATAGTGGGAAATTCGGGTCAGTGTGTCAAGACCATAATCTGGGCCTGTATAAACTCTTAGCGCTGGTCTCTGGTGGTGCGTTGCCAAAAACCTTGTAATGACAACCAAAGCCTAAGGAACTGCTTCCGGAAGACCTAGTCTTCCTCAGAATTGAGATTCCAGAGGAACAATCTATTGTGCAGTTCTCAAATTTGTAATTTTCACTCAGAAAAATAAGAACATCCCAAAGATAGTAGGATATTAACTGGGAACATCTGGATAACATTTGGATGACGGGAAGGTTAAGTTCTTTGCAGTATTGGTGATAGAACCGAGCGCTTTAAGATCCTTTTCAGTGATATTATTACTGATTTATAATATTTTATATTTGTGTGTATATAAGCTACTCATTTTTTTTTGTTTATTCACACAGCAGGCAAGCAGCTTTATTGCTTATGTATTACTCATTACTAGTAGTTGTACAATTCGCTTTAAAACAAGTCATTTTAAAATCTGTCCTAAATCTGTCCTCAAACCAGAATGCTACAAGTAAGAGGAGAACTTGCTTGAGCCCACAGCATTTGGACACATCACCAACATGAAGCACTGATGTGTTGCAAGTGACAGTGGGCTAGCAGACACACACAAACCCACACAGCGAGTTACTCTGCAGGAAAGCTGCAGGAAAATGACTCATGAGAGCCAAGTTGGTCAACCAGCAGAGTCTGTGAAAGACAGAGGTGTCAGACACACACTCGGACCCTGCTAGACTTAGTGTTTCCACAAAGCAATTTATGCAATGACCAATCCTCTGATGATGATGCCGCAGCTCAAACTCAGTCTAGATGGAGCTTAGCACACTTTGGTTTGTCTTTAAGTAATTGGCATCTTCATCCTCAGACTGGATTTTAAAGATGAGGCTGAAAAACTAGTTAATGCTCAAAGTGTGTAAAAGAAAATTCAAATTATGTTCTAAAAATGAACATTTTACTTATTTATTGCTCTGTTTTTTGCTATTTTGGACAACAAACATCTTAAATATATAATGCAGTGTTTAGATATGATTATTTGTTGTAAAACAAGCCACGGTTAACCTATACAAATAGGTTTACTGTTGTCTAATAGGTTTCTACTTGGAAACAAAAGTCAATTCACAATTACCATGATGTGTATTAAAATTGTCAGAAATTTTAATCATAACAGGATATACATTTTTTTCAGATTACACCCCACTATTAATTATTACCTGATAACTTTGGAAAAGGTGACTGCACCTAGAACAGGGCTTTTGACAGCTTATAGTACCTGCAATTCTGTTTTTCTCAGGAGGGGTCAATATCAATGTGGTGGCAGCTGCAGAGAGCGTTCAGAACAATCTCAGTCTCTGGCCAAAATGTACAGACTATGATTTAAAATGAACGGGCCACTGTGGATAAATGCTGAGATTAGCAATGGGGTTGCAGGGGATTTTCATGCCAAGAGACAGCCATGCCAACCAAACGGAGGCAAGCTGGGGACTTGCACTTTTAACACCCTAATCAAGCCTCATAAATGCAAGCTTTGCCAAGGGCAGCATATGTGTATATCCAGTGAGCCTAAGTGAGGCCGGCAGGAAGGGAACAAATGTTCTGGCTGAGCCTGCCAGCCCACTGCTCGCCATGTGCTTGACAGGACAACTGTGGAGCAGCGGAGAGGAAACTTGTCTTTTCATCCACTCTGCAGAATGTAACTATCATACAGGTACAACCCTTATCTGCCCTCTGCTCCACGCTGGACTGGACAGTTACTGACAGGAGTTCTCAAACCACTGCCCAGACAGTTTTACATCTTTGCTCTATCCTCATGTGCTGTTGCAGCAAAAAATGCACTCCAACCTAAGGACTAATACGAAATTTATGTGGGCCTCAGTTTCACTTTCAAAATGATAGTGCTTTTAAATGTGAAAAGAGAGACTGTCAAACAGAGCAAGGATCGGCAGTCAGGGGGTAAGAAGTCAGCCTGTGAACTGTGGTCCAGCTAAAACTGGATTTGGAAAGAGAAGAAAACAAGAACGCTCTTTCATGACAATTTCGCTCCTCATATAGACACTCCATAATACAATGTCAACTGGAAAAACTTTACTTGTTAGGATTGGCCTGTTTCTACTGATCAAATCTGAGTTACAGAAAGAACTGTTACGTAAAGAATGTGGTAAGTTCACTCATTACATGTACTAATAAACTGTAGGCACAAAGGAGGGACATCTTTTGTAGGGCAAGTGTGTCTTAAACGACTCCTCCCCTGCTGAAGGACATAATGATGTCCATTTTTTAAGGTCGGATAATATATGAACAAACTCGCTGCAGTATAAGATATTTTATTTCCAAAGTTAAGTCCTCTGTGTTTATCATCTGGGTGGCTCACAGTGTACAGTGTGAATGCAGTGCTAGTATACAAACATGACAGGCTCCTAATGTCATTCATATGAAATCCTCTGACCTTGAAGGATCTTAAGGAGCTTAATTGTGGAGGTTATGGTGAAACTGAAGCCCAGCAAGCAATCATTTTGCCCTTTTAGAGGAGCTTCTGCATGCTGAACACAGAAAAACAAACCCACCTGACTGGGTCACTGACTCACAACCACTATCCCCTGCTCCAGCCCCCCATTCCCCTCGTGTAGGGGTCATTTAAGTAAATTTATTCTCAGCTCCATCGATTTCACCCCCCGCAGGCTACTATGAAGCCTTCTTCACACCTCAAACAGCTGGTAGGCGTCGAGCATGATGGGCCCAATAACAAAATGTCCGAGAACAACAAAACCCATCGTCCCTTTTCTGCACATTTCACATTTAGTGCCAGCGTCTTTCTCCAGTAGCCTCGAGCTAAGTGCGGATATATTTTATCTAGTGGTCCTTGCAACGTCAAATTCGTTTAAATACGAGTGCTTTTGAGGACTGAAGCCCACCTACTCCCACCCCTGCCCCCTCAACAACACGGTTAGAGCGAAATCCAGATGCTGAGCGTGTGCAGGCTGGTACAGGGAGCCATGCTGGACGAGTCCATGCAGCAGGGCTGGAATACAACGACCTTCCAGCACGTCCAGCTCAGAAGAAACTCCACACACAGCGGGAAAGAGGCATGCACAGGCTACAGTGGACATTTCAGCATGTATTTAATCTGCACATTCAGTCCAATCAGGTCTGGAAACTGAAACTGGATTTAAAATCCATTTGTTAATTAACCCCTTGATCCACACTCAGCTGCAGCGTTTAGGTGTGACAGATCCTTTAATATAGACAGTTAAAATAAGGAACACGCTGTCCTAACAGCTCCAGTCCAGGATGGAGGGGAAGCGGGTTATATCAGGTGTTGGTGCTGTGTGTGTGTGTGTGTGTTTGTGTGTGCGCGCGCGTTACGCTGACATCACCAGCATCATCCCGAGCCAGCCTTACCTCCACACTTGCCCCAGCTGGAGAACGTGCACGGCTGCGTGCCAGAGCCACACAGCGATGTGACAGCAGCGGTCCCGGCCGTGCACGCCCGCCCTCCGGCTGAGCCCCTCCACGGCCCCGAGCCCCCCGCCCGTGTAGTCCTGCACGAACCACCTGAAGCTGAGGATCTGGACGAGCACGGAGGGTACGAGCACGAAGAAGAGCGTGAGCCCGCACCACAGGTAGTCCCTGCGCGCGTAGTAGTCGGCCGCCAGCCACACGTCCGTGCCCACGTCTCCGAAGAAGACCAGCATTGCCAGCACGATCCACAGGCAGTCCAGCCACAGGCGCTCCTCCCCAGTCCGCGGGCGCGCGCCTCTCCGCCTGCCGCGCGCCGAGAGACACGCGCTCCGGCAGCCCCAGTAGCAGGACGAGGAGTTGCAGCAATGGCACATGTGGATGGCCGCGCTGTCCGCAGGCTCCTCGTCCTCCCCGGCTCCCGCCGACTCGTCCTGCTCGCGCAGCTGGGCGAAACCGGCGACGACCCCCACGCCATCGGACTTCGCTGCCATCTTGCGCTCTCGAACGCTTCGTCCCCCCCCAATCCCATCCCGTCCCATCCCCCTTTCCGGGGGGCGGTGACGTCACTTCCCAAATACCTGGACTTTGCCCCCCCCACACACACACCCCCACTCACACACACCCTCAGAGGGAAAGGAATCAGCCTCCTGCCTTATCAATTCATAAATATGAGCGTCAGCTGCTGAAGAGAGGCTCTGCTGTGCTGGGCTCTCTCTGGTGATGCTCCTGCAGTTCAGGTGATCACCTCAACTAGGCAGGCCAGCAAGGTCACCCATTAAAATATACACACGAGATGTCTTTCATTAACTGAATTCCATCCTCACCTAAAGTACACACACACACACACACACACACATAGAAGGAAACTAATCAGCATGCTGCCTTATCAGTCTATAAATTTGAGCATCAGCTAAATAATTCTCTAAGTTCTCTCTGGTAATGCTTGTGCAGCTCAGCTGGTCCCCTCAGCCATTGACCAGATCCTTCTGATCTGCAGATCTAATCTGAGTTTATTCAAAGTATCATAGGCAGGGTGGATAAGTCCCAAAAGATCCCCTTTATATCTCATTCATCCCATTATTACATTATTATATATGTCTTTCAATAACTGAATTCCACCCTTGTCCAAAGTTCAAATGCTGAGTTTGGTGTATGTACACAAACACACACACACACACACACACACACACACACAGAAGGAAACTAATCAGCCTGCTGCCTTATCAGTTCATAAATATGAGCATCAGCTGCCCAGTCCGAGAGGCTGTGCTGTGGCCTCTGTGGTGATACTCGTTTAGCTCAGGTGTTCACCTCATCTAGAACCAGAGATTGCATAATAAAGGTAGTCCCAGCCTATCAGTCACATCACTGGTGTTCACTGTAACACTTCAGCTCAGTGAGAACTGCACTGAGTTCTTGTCTGCTAAGCCTGGATTTATTGATTTTAAGAGTACAGCTCCACGAAGACACCCCATAACAGTGACTGGACTAGCAGATCAGCTCCTTCTGATCTGCTGATCTAATGTGAGCTTATTCATAGTACTCGGCTGCAAGGTCCCAAAAAAGATTACATTTTCATCTCGTTATCCCATAATATTATTATAAACACATGAGATGTCTTTTAATAATTCCAACCTCACCTAGTTCAAATGCTGAGTTTGGTGTGTAAATACTGTATGTATATGTATATATGTATGTATGTATGTATGTCTGTATGTTCATATATGCATGTATGTAAATGTAAATATATAGAGAAACCAGGCCCACCCCTTCACTCAGTTGTTTTAACCCCTTGACTATTTTTTAACCACAGTTATATTATCCATAATATTTTTCATGAGACCGCTGTACATCAAGATGTGTGTGGAGCATCCAGTTGTGAACGGAAGAGTCATAAAACACTGTTTAGGGAAAGGCGTTGAAATTACCGTCGAGTTTAATTGTCTTTGATGAGCTCTGGGACTACGTGAGCAGTTTGTGGTCGTTGCTAGAGCCAAGCAAAGCTAAATTTATGGCTGGAAACAGAAGGCCAAGTTATATATCATGTGTGTCTTTGCTTTTCTTTAAGTACTCAGTTGAAGGACCTAGTTGTTCATAGTCATAAAGGGTTGCTTTCTCTGCACATAGATGTTGTGGTGTATGAATATGCCTTTTCAAATGCCTTCTGTGACTTGCTTATCCAGGTGGAACCGAAAGGTCAAGGTCCTAGACTAGCTAATTGAACGGTCTAACTATATGAACTCCCAATAAAATGACCCCAGTCCTTTAATTGAGAAATGGGTAGGACACTTTGCCCCTTTGTCTCTGTCTCTGTTTATAGGGGTGCTATGCGCTCACCCTCTGTTTTGTGTTTTGGTTTTAGTCTCTGCTCAAACATTTCCTCTTGTTAACAGGTTCTCCTTTGTCTTGTTCTTGTCTTCTTGTTCTAGTTTTTGTTTATTAGAATTTGATTGTACGAATCCTCCTATCCCAGTCATTACACTTTCTTTGACAGGAGTTTTTTAGGTGTACTTAGCTGGCAGTAACTTGAATAGCGGGCTTTGATTTAAGTATAGCTTTACAGGTTTGATGAACAGATGTGGACAACTTGAGCACTGATGTACGTCACTCTGGATAAGAGCATCAGCTAAATGCTGTAAATGTGAATGTAATTGTAAATGTACACTCTTGCTGGAGTGATTTCTGCCCAATGTGTGGCTTACATTTTGTTCATGGTGAAACAGTAGACGTATCTTGTCCTGGAGTTCTGTACTGTTTAGTTACACAATTAGACTATCATTAATTTTACCATCTGCGACAGACGGGTGACCCACTTGCCCACTAAAATATGCAGAAAATAACTTATTTAATGGTGTTTAATGTGTTCAGTTATCTCAGACTTCTGCATATGACTGTGCGGTTACTGTCTTATTAAGCATTGTTCAATAGTGTGACAAGATAAATGTGCATTATTTACATCATGTTGTTTTTCAGCAGTTTTAGCCTTTTTCTGTTTGTGTCTGATGAGATTCATTTACTTTTAAAAGAAGATTTTTCTAGTCATCAATGCCAACAGATGTCCACAGTCCTGTCTTGACTAAACTCACAAAATACATAAACAGATTATTTATCTGAGTATCTAATCAACCCTCTGTTTCATGTTTCGTTTGCAGCTTAATTAGTGTTCAGAAAGGGCTGTAGACTTTAGCTCTCTGAAAATTCTAAATCCACAGCAGTTGCTTTCCTCATGTATGGCAATTATCAGGATTAGTACAGTACAATCATAACCCCTCTGTCACAGAAATATTACAAAAGCCTTCTTCTTCAGTTTAATCCTGACACAGACACTGCACATCAGGACACACACTGCACATCAGGAAACATACTGCACATCAGGAGACACACTGCACATCAGGACACACACTGCACATCAGGACACACACTGCACATCAGGACACACACTGCACATCAGGAAACATACTGCACATCAGGAGACACACTGCACATCAGGAGAAACACTGCACATCAGGACACACACTGCACATCAGGAGACATACTGCACATCAGGATACACACTGCACATCAGGAGACATACTGCACATCAGGATACACACTGCACATCAGGACACACACTGCACATCAGGAGACATACTGCACATCAGGATACACACTGCACATCAGGTGACATACTGCACATCAGGAGACATACTGCACATCAGGTGACATACTGCACATCAGGGCCTAACAGCTATTTGACAATTAACTTTGCTGTGCAGAGAAAAATATGAGAATTTTAAGCTGAATTGCTTCAAATCATTGGGCTGCCTGTACTACTCCCACAAATACACTATGTAGACACCTGACCATCACACCCATGTGAGACTGTTGGACGTCCCATTCCAAAACCCTTTTAAATACAGTTTCTGTACCCTCACTCCTCGCAAGTATAACAGTCTAAGTCTTCTGGGAACACTTTCCACAAGATTTCACAGTGTGTGGGTGTTTGTACCCATTCAGTCAAAAGAGCATTTGTGAGGCCAGGGGACTGATGTAGGATGAGAAGGCCTGGCTTACCGAGGGTCCAACTCATCCCACTGCATTAACAAGGGTAGTCTTTCCCTGGCATCCGCCAAACCTAGATTTGTCCGTCAGACTGTCAGATAATGAAACGTACTCCACCACTTATCTGGTGGGCTGCCCTTATGGGGGGCACCCAGGGAGCAGTGTGTGGAGACGGTACCTTGCCCAAGGGTACCTTAGAGGTGCCACATATTTTTGGAGATTTGCCATACAAAGCTTGCAATTTTGGTAGCCTAGAGTGTTATTAATAGAAAATGATAACTATAATCTGCCTAATCTCTCTCTTTGGCATTTCTGCGAGCATATTGCAGCCTAAGATGTGTTACACCATTAGAAGTAGCCTCCAGTTTACACAGAACAGATTTAATGTTCTACTGGCTGCCCAAGTCATAGTAGCAAAACCTATTAGACACACAGTGTGGGCAGCAAGAAAAGCACTGATCTTGCACACAACCTATCAGCAGCAATTATAAAACATAGTGAAGAAATTCTTCTCCTGGCCATCTGACATAAGATGGTAGTGAGAGTAAGCCCTTTCCATGCAAAAGCGCTTGTGTGCATGTGTGTGTGTGTGTGTGTGTGTGTGTTTGTGTGTGTGTGTGTTTCCCTTCTTTCCCTTCTTCTTCTTCTTAAGAGCATGCAATTTTGATGAAAGCAAATGCTGTGGTAGTAATCTTCCCCAGGGCAAAGAGGGTAAATTCTGCATGAGTGTGGGGTGAATAATGTAGGGGAAATAATTGCAGGCAGATCCCTGGAGATGAAGATTGCTTTCATGTGCCTGTAACCAGAGCAGACATGCAATAATATACTCATGTATCTCTTGCATCCCTGCAGCCTGTTCCAGTCACAGCTGGGTCAGTGTTTGAATGCGCAGCACCGGGCTGAGTGGTGTCCTTTCTCACCATGTACTTACATAATCATGTACCAACATTAAGAAAAGATCAATAAAACAATTCAAGCATCTATCTTTATGAGTAGCCCATTGTCGGACTTTATTACAGCCAAAACCATGTATGAAACAAAGACACTGGTGATGGCTAATGCTTCAGGTATGCTCTTTTGAACCTTCCTGCAGTATGATGACTGTGCAATAACTTATCAACCCAAGTAAGAGAATAATATACAGTACTGTGCAAAAGTCTTAGACACCTGCAAAAAATTAGTAAAAACCTTTTGTTTGTATGGTTTTTTTGCATTAATATTACTGAATATACTAAATAAGACTCCAAAGGATAAATACAAATAACATTACACAGTAAATAGTGTTTTTAAGTACAGTATATCAATGTGACCATCAAATTTTTGTGTAAAAGAATGTTGCCCAACATGTAGTGTTAAAACGACCTGCTTACCGTAGTTTGCAATTCTAGTGTGTCACCCGTGCTAAATAATGAGTTTGGCTACTTCATCCCCTCTCACTACTAGCAGGTGTATGAAATCAAGACTTGAAATGCCCAACAATGACAAACAGTGGAAGTACAATGAGCCCGTGACTTTCAACATGGCACTGTCATGCCACCTTTCCAACAAATCAGTTTGTCGAATTTCTGCCCTACTAGAGCTTGCCCTACTGCATTGCTGTTCCTACAAACTCCTAGAAGCAGATGGCCAGAGACGTTCACAGAATGTGATTGCTGTCATGGAGATAATACGTTTTTAATGTCAGAACTTAAAGTTTCTCAGTGCTAGTGCAGCTCTCTATTGTCACCTGGGTTGGCTAGGCACCCAACGACCACTCATACAACAACACAACCTCACACACCTGTGCCCAGAGCTGATTACCTCCCAGTAAATGGGCGACAGGCTCTGTTGGGGGCGTGGTCGAGACGGACCAGACGTGACAATTGGCGAGTATTAAATCACTTGCAAAAGTCAGGTATTACAATCACATGTCCTCAGCTCTACTGGCCACCAAAATTATAAAACATCTAGAAAAGACTGACTAAAAATGAGCAATCTCACAAACGGCTACTACTTTTATAAACACTGCTCAAGAATAGGACAGCCCAGTTGAAACCCAATTATCAAAAGAAGACAAGTTTGCTAAAGCCCTTACCAGCCAGTATCAGTGCCCAACCTCAATAAGCCTTCCCAGAAGAGTGGAGGCAGCAAATCCCAATTTCATATGCTTTTTGAAATGATTTGTTCAACGAGAGTATGAATGTGATGTTTGCATGTTGACATACTTTTGCTTGTGTAATGTAGCTTTTATGATTTCCCAGAAGGAGTTGCGACATGGCATTGATAAATGCTCTCATTTAGAGAATCTCTATCACAACAGCAAATTGTTCATGACTTTCTTTTAAATCAGCTTAAATGTATCTAAGTATACTGAAATATTATACGGTTTTGGAAAATGTTTTTCAGTTCACTTACATCTCTTGTTTATGACTAATTCCACAAAGGGGGGAAATATTACAGTCAAAGTTGTACTCTGGTAGATTAGATTTTCTAACCCCACTACCACTGTAGAATGAAAAGGCAGACTTGGCTAAATTTTATTTCCCCAGATGTTTTCTAAACATTCCCCAAACATTTACCATAGTATGCACTATGCCCTTTAAACTGGAATCTATTTTGGCTCCACTATGTACAAATGGCCATTTCTTTTTGTAATATAAACAGATCAGTCACAATATTAAAACCACTGACAGACAACGCGAATAACATTATATAATTACAGAGCTACCTGTCAAGGAATGGGATTTATTAGGCAGAAAGTAAACAGGCAGTTCTTAAAGTTGATGTGTTGGAAACTGGAAAAACGGGCAAATGTAAGAATCTGAGAGACTTTGACAAGGTCCAAACTGGATCAGAGAATCTCTGAAATAGCAGGTCTTTTTGAGGTCTTCCCAGAATACAGTGGCTAGTACCAGCCAAAAGTGTTCCAGAAAAGGGCACAGGGTCATGGGTGCCAAAAGCTCATGGAGGCATGAGGAGAGTGAAGGCTAGCCCATCGTGTCTGATCCATTAGAAGAGGTAATGGAGAACAAATTGCTGAAAAATTTATGTTGACTATGACAGAAAGGTGTCAGAGCACACAGTGCATCACAGCTTGCCGCATATGGAGCTATATAGTCACAGACAGGTCAGAGTGCCCATGCTGACCCCTGTCCACAGCCAAAAGTACCCACAATGTGTTTTTGAGCATCAGAACTGGACCACAGAGCAATGGGAGAAGGTTGTCTAGCCTGATTAATAGTGTTTTCTTATACATCATGTGGACAACCAGGTGTGTGTACATCACTTACCTATGGAAGAGGTGGCACCAGGATGTGCTATGGGAAGCGGGCAAGCTGGTGTGATGCTTTGGGCAATGCTCTGTTGGGAAACCTTGAGTCCTGGTATCCTCGTGAATGTTAGTTTGTCACATTCCACCAGTGTACACATTGTTTCAGCCCATGTTCACCAATTCATGACAATAGTCTTCCCTAAAGGCAGGAGCCACTTTCAGAAGCAGTCTCCTGCTACAGTGCAAAAATTAATCAGGAATTCCCCAGATCAATTCCCCGATCGATCTTCTGCAAGACGTGCTGGACGAACAAGTATGGATTTATTTACATACTGTACATTTTTTTCTAATGCTGTTACTGCTGCTTGCTATTTTTGCACAATTGTTTATTGCTGTCTGCCACAGTCTTTGCATTCCTTTGCATTTTTGCACACTTAATGATTGATAAAATACAGTATATCATAATACTGTATTCACTCACACTAGTGCTGTGATGGCTGCTGTCGGCTGCACTGTATGTTGTCTCGTCCTGTAAAATATTGTACCGTTTTTTCACTCTGTTAAGTCCTGTCCTGCCCTCACTTCTGTAGTCTTGTAGTATTCTGTTTGTGATTTTTTGTTACATCATTGATTTACATGAATGTTGTTTCATTTTGCTGTGTACTGTAACCAAATATGGTTGAAATAAACACCTACATGACTTTAATTTAAGCAATGGCTGTAATCAGGGTTAGTAATCTTATTTGCAGTACAACCCACTAAGCAGCATGTTCTACGGCATGGTTGCAATTTTGAATTTAACAACTTTACAATACAAATCAATGCAAAGTGCAGCGTGAGTGTGTGGGCGTGGCTTAAGTGCACTGTTCAATATGGCTGTGACTCAAGCTGGATAATCGTAGCGTCTCAGAGGGCTACAGTCTGGATGACTACAGTGTTATGACAGATACTGTATTCAGCAGAGAGATGCATGTGCAAAATGCATAGCATAGAGTTACATGTGCAAAACGTATAACAGAGAGTTACATGTGCAAAAATGCATAAGAGAGAGTTACCTGTGCAAAAATGCATTACAGAGGTAGACAGCAGTAAATATAATGTGCTTTAAACTACTGGCGTATTAAGCTGCATTTAGACATGTGCAAAGCCACAATAGCGAGTGTTGTACGTAAAAATAAAAATAAAACAACACTGGTCAAGGTTAGAGTGAGTGAGGGGCGGAGTTTCCTGAATACGGGTGGAAAACAAACACTCCACCGATAGCGGTGGAGCAGCAACCGGCAAGTCTCCTGAGCACGCGACCGGAGTCAGGAGTCTGATGCAATACTGATGAAGGAACAGGGCTGAGCTGACAGTTTCAGAGAAGAACCTCCATCTCTAATCTGATTTACCCGTCATTTTTGTCTGTTTCCTGACTGAAGAAGGTTTTTGCGCCTATTTTGATCTCTTCCTTAAACCAGAAGATCTCCGTCTCCCTGGAAACCACACACGGTGAGTAAATAAAGCTGTCGGAGAGGAGCTATCTGTCTCCTACCTCACTCATCTGACTGGTTCTTCGGCTTCGTTAGTCACCTTAGTCATAATGAGGTAAGATAGAAATAAGATAAAAATGTTTATAATTATAAATTAACACGTTGCAGGATTTATCGGGGCGGATAAGCTGTGGTATCGCGTAATCTTAGTAGTTGGTCAGTCAGAAAAGGTGCCAGTGACAGCTAGCTACACTATATAGACAAAAGTATTGGGACACACCTGTTTTTCAGGGTTTGGGCTAGGCTACTTAATGATTCAGCATACCAAGACATTCTGGACAACGCCATGCTTCCAACCTTGTGGACACAGTTTGGGGAAGACCCTTTCCTATTCCAGCATGACTGTGTCCCAGTGCACAAAGCAAGGTCCATAAAGACGGGGTTGGATGAGTTCGGGGTGGAAGAACTTGACTGGCCCTCACAGAGCCCTGACCTCAACCCCATCCAAGACCTTTGGGATGAACTGAAACGGAGATTGCAGGCCAGGCCTTCTCGTCCAACATCAGTGCCTGATCTCATGAATGTTCTACAGAGTGATAGGGTACAAGACACACTCCAAAATCTTGTGGAAAGTCTTCCAAGAACAGTGGAAGCTGTTATAGCTGCAGGGTGGGGAGCAGCTCCACATTAAAGTCTACGTATTTGAAGGCAATGTAATTAAAGTCCCTGTTTGTGTAATGGTCAGGCGTCCCAATACTTTTGACCATATAGTGTAGCTGGATACCAACCTCCTCTGGAGGTCAGTGTTGGCTTCATTTAGAGCAGTACAACCAATCTTGGGGACTTAACCCCCCCTCTCTTTTTTAAGAGTTTCTGTAAGACATAATTCAGAGCATTATCATTAACTGATGAGTTGAATAAAAAATAAACAAATGATTCTAACATTAAATAAATAATTCATAAACATATGGCACTAAGAACACCCTGACTTTTCTGTAGCCCACTTTGCTAGAGGTACAAATCTAAAGCTGAACTCCAGAGGCTGTGGACAGATTTACTGCTAAGAAGGTAATGCAGAAAGAGCACTGCATTAATACGTGTCCGGGATAGTCTACCCAACTTTCTAAACCAGGTTTTTTTTGTTTTGTCAAACACCAAATTTGTTAGTTCCAACTCTGTCATCTTTACTGTAAGTTAAGCGAATGAAGCTTGTTCTGACAGGCTTCAGTGTTCCTCATTATTTTGAGGTGGATGCAGCTGTGACCACAAGGTGGAAGCATACGCCACATAGAATTGCATGAGGCAGTTAGTCCTCGGCATATTGGACCTTAGCCGAAGTCCTTCACTGACTGTCCCTTCTCGTGTACCTCTCTCATACACAGAGTGCGAAATGCCCTTCATCAGAGCAGTGAGTAAGGTTGTGCAGCGGGTCCTCCTGGCTCCTGGGTGCAGATGTGAGCCCCTCACCGCCTCCGCCCGGAACATCAGTTTCTCACCACGTCAAGTAACGTCTGATGCCAGCTTCCACTCCGTGTCCTTCTCGGAGACCGATCACCCCAGAGTTCTCATCACAGGTGTGAAACTGTTTGTCTGTTCTTCAGTTTCTGATCTGATCTCCCTAAGCAGACGTCCACATAAACATAGTAAATCGTTTAAATCAAGAACACCCACCATGTACACCGATGATGAGTTACCTTGGTAACTGCATGCGCAAAGCCAAAGTATAGTCTCCATGGCAACAGTTGGCTAATGTCGCTGGTGACCGCTTGTCTTTGCTTTCTTGTGTCTTGTGCTTCAGGGGGTCTGGGGCAGCTGGGTGTGGGGCTTGCCAAACTGCTTAGGTAGGAGTGATTTTCAAAAGCCTCAATCACATGCTTGCAAGAGTTATTTTAAGTGCTTTCAGTCAAGTTGTGTAGGTTTGGTGCTGGTTTCTGTTTGACACAAGGCTTCTTTGTGGCAGAAGTGACAGCTTACACTGCTGCAGTATTATGTATGTAACATAACATTCTGTGTGTACAATTAATTGTTTTCTAAATGCTACCCTTTTTCTAAATCTATCCTGCAGGAAACGATTTGGGAACAGCAATGTAATTCTGTCCGACATCCGAAAACCCCCAGATCATGTCTACCACAGTGGTGAGTGTAGGGGGGGAAAAATCCCCTTCCAAAAGTATATTTTAAAAAAAAAAGTATATTTATTTCATATATATGTTTAATGTTGATCTCAATGTTGATCTCATTTCCAGGTCCTTTTATATATTCTGACATACTGGACTACAAGAATTTGCAAGAAATTGTGGTGAACAACCGTATTACTTGGCTAGTGCATTACAGTGCTCTTCTGAGTGCAGTTGGGGAGGCAAATGTGACTCTAGCTCGTGACGTCAACATCACTGGTGGGTTGCAAAAAAGCTAAATTTAGACCATTTTTGGGCTGCTGTTTGGAGAGATTTAATGAGTAATTTTTCCTCTCTTTCTCCTGCATTTCTTTCTTTTAAGGATTGCACAATATCCTTGACATTGCTGCGGAGCACGGGCTTCGGCTGTTTGTTCCTAGCACAATAGGAGCCTTTGGTCCCACGTCTCCTCGTAACCCCACACCAGACCTGTGCATCCAGCGGCCGCGAACCATTTATGGGGTCTCCAAGGTCCATGCTGAGCTGATGGGAGAAGTACGCACTAACTTGTTCTGAAGTATTACTCTATTAAGTTTTTATGACAGTTATCCAGTGCATAACTGTGCATATCCAGTTGATGTGCTTGTTCAAGGTCCGTGGTTACTTTATTGTCATCAGCAGCTGTGTACACGTACAAAGTGAGGTGAGGCAGCGTTTCTTCATGGACCACGGTGCAACATGGAGCGACATACAACATTCAACAGAGTGCAGGTTACAACAGACAGGACAATTGACAGACAATAAATAGACATTACGTAAACCTTCTGGACTGATGAGTATTCCACTGAAGGCCTGATTACTGCACAGGAGGCAGTTAGCAGCATTGGACATAGTTCAAGGGACGACAGAACACTACAATAAATAGACAATAAATAGACAATATAGTGGAGTAACAACAGTGTGAGTGGAATGTGAAACTTAGTTTACCAGAATGAAAAATTGCACTATGTATACATTCCACATGTGCATATGTTGCACTGGAATCATATTCTTATTGCATAGGACAGTTATCAGCAAAGAAAAACCACAATGAGCAAGTGTAGAATTATAACAGTGATTGGTCATTAGGGTGCCTGTACTGGCACTGTTCAGGTTCATGTTAAAACCAGTAGCTAGTAAATTTTGTTTTCTTATTGTTTTCAGTACTACCATCACAGATATGGCCTGGACTTCCGTTGTCTTCGGTACCCAGGCATCATCTCAGCAGACTCTCAGCCCGGTGGAGGAACGACAGGTTACCTTTTGATTTTGTAACAGCTGATGCCAAGTAGTTTTGATTCTTTCCTCTTTGTGCTGAAGACGTAAATTCACCCTGAGCCTTTGATCTCCCAAGATTATGCCGTCCAAATATTTCACGACGCTGTGAAAACAGGCAAGTTTGTGTGCAACCTGAAGCCTGACACACGTCTCCCTATGATGTTCATTGATGACTGTCTGCGAGCCACTCTGGAGGTGATGGAAGCTCCTGACAAGATGCTCAGCATGCGAACCTACAACATCAATGCCATGAGCTTCACTCCTGAGGAGCTGGCCCAGGAGGTGCAGAAACAGCTGCCCGACCTGCAGGTCACTTATGAAATTGACCAAGTTAGACAGGCAATCGGTAAGAGTCCAAACATGAATGGCAATTTGTTTGTTTAAAACAGGTTTATTAAGATCTCATCTCTACATCTCACCATGACAGGAATACTGTAGACTCCCTTGTACAGAGCTGTGATTTATGTCAGTTTAAAAAGATTGATTTTTTTTTATTCCTTTCTTCTTAGCTGACAGCTGGCCCATGAATTTTGAAGACAGCAATGCAAGAAAGGATTGGGGCTGGAAGCATGAATACGACCTACCAGAACTTGTCCAGACCATGCTCAACTTCATTGGCTCTGACTCAAGAGTTGCACATGCAAACTGAACACCATCACTAAGTTTTTCCAAAGTGATTACAAGTCTTTGCATACTCGGCTATGGTGGGCATTCTGGAGCATCTTTGAAATCTGAAAGCTGTACTTTGATCTGCAACTGATGAGATGATAAAGATGAATCATCCAGCTAAACAAACTAGACGATTAGTATTTTGCGTTTTGTAGCAAGGACAAGGAAGTGGTTATATATTTTTGATATAGTGAAAATTATATTGCAAATTGGTTCTTCGAATATTGGATCAAGTGATTTTCCACCCAGGTAAAACACAATGTATACCATTTCTGGGTGACAGAGGATGTGAATCTATATATAAAAGAAGGATCTGAAATGAGAAACTTTCAGATGACACTCAGTCCTAGTCTGGATGTCAGGATCAACTGGAGGTGTGTTACTGTATCTTTTATCCCTCTCCATGAACATGTATAAGGGAATATATACGGGTTGTGACCGTGCACTTAACACCTCCAGATGCTCTGTACATTAGCTTGGAGGATTCCTTTTAATTAATTTATTATTTGTTTCCCAAATATCCTCAAATACTTGACATTTTAAAGTACTTGAAACTTTTCATATCTTATTGCAGTTGTTTTGGCATATTTTTGTCATCTGCACAGCGACAGTGTGGTTTAATGCACTGTTGTACTATTAAGCTAGTTGTCCCAGCCTTTTGTGCCACTGTTATCACATCAGTGTGACTACATTACTGCTATTTATTTTATTATATTTGTGCACAACCATTAAGAACCTGGTGCTATTTCTAAACAGGTCATGCCAGTCTTTAAGCTTGAATGAGAGTACTTCTTTACAGTTCTGCAGTTAACTCCACAATATTTATGAATTGTTTCCTCATCTGTATCAATTTGGAGTGTGTTTTTCAAAAACAACCATATCTGTTTAAATGATTTGTTTTTCTTTTAGTCATTAAAGGTAGTTTGCAATTGATTTGTCTTTACTAAATTTATGATGGACCTCCAAAAACATCTTGGGTATTTATCTTTATATCACCTATGTTTAATTCATATTCGTATTAGCATGTGTGTAGCATTGTTTAACAGAGAATCCACTTTGCCCAATGAAGCAGGATTCAAACCAGAATTAAAAAAAAATCATTACATGCACAATACGAATATGTAGGCAGTTTATTTCTGTATTGCTTTGGTGCAGCCTGATACAGAGAGCTTCTCAGAGAAGCCTGGTGCAGAGTTGGAGCCTGTTGGAGAGTGTCCTGCTACTAAAAGGGACTTTTGATGCAATCTCAGTTCCAACAGCTCTTGAACAGCTTTCATTTCCTTGAGTAAAATCTCCTTTACGACCTCCCCTTGTGACTGCAGAATGGTGTGTACCATACTTTCCACTGCCTAGAAGGGCAAGAAGTAGAAAGTAAATATATAAAATATGTACAAACATGTAAATTCTAGTCGTTATATCTTCAACCCCATTGTCTCTGTTTCAATGTTTATTACTTTTGAACTTGATCTGGAAAACACTAGTTGTCCTTTACATTGTGTGAGAATTTAATGAAGAATGGAATGGACCGTTCATTAAGGGAGTACAGGGGGCTAACGGATGATGCAGATGATTCACATACAGTACTTCAATTAAAGGCTCGATTTTTGTCCCCCTCATACTACCAAAACAGGTCTGAGCTGTCAGCACATGGACACCACATGTGTTGCCTGACACCATCAGCAGTCGATCCTGTAAATTGCAACATGAGAACTAGTTCAGCACATCCCACAGGTACTTGATCGGTTAAAGATTTGGGGAATTTAGACGCTATGTCAGCACCTCTCTGTGTCATTGTTCCTCATTGTTACGTTCTCAAACCATTCCTAAACAATTTTTGCAGTGTGGCTGGATGTATTATGCTGCTGAAAGGGGACACTACTATTCGGCAGCACTGTACCAGGAAAACATTGCCCAGAGAATCACACTGCCCCTGCTGGCCTGCCTTCTTCCCATTGCACATCCTGGTGCCGTCTCTTCTTTGATGCAAGTCAGAGAAAACATGATTCAATGGACCAGGCACCTCCTTCCATTACTTTATGGTCTTGTTCTGATGCCCATATGCCCATATGCCCATATTTAGCGCTTTTAGCGATGAACAGGGGCATGGATGCTGACTGGGCAGTAACTACACAGCCCAATGTGCAGCAAGTTGTTCTGACACCTTTCTGTCATGGCCAGCACAAGCTTTTTCAGCAGTTAGTGCCCCAGCAGCTCTTCTGTGTAATCAGACCAGACAGGCCAGCCTTCACTCCCCACACGCATCAGTAAGCCTGGTGGGCACCCAAGACCCTGTTGCTGGTTCATCAGTTTTGGTAAATGCTAGCCCTTGCATATTGGGAACACCCCACAAAAAATCATAATTTGTTCCATATTAGATTCTCAGATTCTTACGCTTGCCCATTTATCCTGCTTCTAACACATCAACTTAAAGAACTGTCAGTTTACTTGCTGCCTAATGTATCCCCGTCATTGACAGATTGTAACATAATCAGTGCCATTCCTTTCATCAGTCAGTGGTTTTAACGTTGTGTCTAATCAGTGTTTATACATAGTAAATGTATAATGGTAACCTATTTACCTATTTATTAAATGCAGTCTTACTAACTCAGTGTTGCAAACAGATGTAATCATTTAATCCGGTTTACATGACAACTGCTGATTGAGGGCAGCTCTTTAAGACTTTGCGGGGGAAGTATTACACAGCTGCTTAAAGCATAGCACAGGTCTGTAAGGCCCCATTTGTTGTGACGTAAGGAAGATCAAACACTGTGTATAACTTTGATAGATGTCTTACAAATGTATTTTAATCTGAACAATATTACAGTCATGAAATGATGAGTCCTTGTACCTGTTTGTCCAGTCTGTTCTCTAGTGAAAGGTCATCAAGAGTGCCTTGCAGCTTTGCCATCAGCTGTTCCTCAGCCTGCTCTCTGAGCCTGTGAATTTCTGCCTGTTTCTCCGTCTCGGCTGCCATTAGTTCCTGCAAAGCCTGCTGCTTCTCTAACAAAACCATATCAGTTCCCTCACAAAGAGGTAGGGGATGTGGCGGAACATGAATCTCAAGCTGGGAATGTGTGGACTTAAGGTTCCGTTCTCCCTTCAAAAAAGCCTGGTATAGCTGATGATGACGGACATAGTCCTTTACAATAAAGTCACGGAGGGCAGCATGGTGACTAGGTGAGAGTTGAGGCTGAAACTTTGACAGCCGTGCCTGGATCAAGGACGTAGCTTCGCATTTCTCCAGACCTGAAACAGTTAAATGGAAAGTCACACAGACATATGTGATCAAGTTAATCTGTCTGTTTAGATTTTGCCATAGCAATGAATGGGCAAAAGAATAATGTGGACAAAAGTTTTATTGACCACCTCCTTTACTGCAGTAACAGCCTCTGTTTGTCTCTGACGGCTTTCAACTACACGTTGGAGGATTTGACAGCATTCAACCACAAAAGCATTAATGTGGTAAATTACTGATGGTGGACAAGTTCTTGTCAAGTTCTTGATCACAAATGTCACTGCGGCTCATCCCACAGATACTGGATGAAGCTCCATCACGTAAGGGAACAAATTAATTGCTCTACAGCCCAATGCCAGGGGGCTTTATATTCCAAGGACTGGTATCAGAACTGGTAACCGTAGGCTTTTGTGCTGCTCCATGCATGTCTCACGTTATTCAAATGCTGTGTGTGCTACTGAAAGCCATGCAGGCTTGTGTCAGCAAACGGTGTAGATTAATTAACTAACTGAGAAAGGAGTGTCTGGATATTATTGGACATGTAGCATATGGATGAATGAATCATGGCTGCAACATATAAGTCTGAGTGTTATTTTAAACAGCAGCGTCTCACCTTCAAGCTCAGGGAGGAGCTCTTTAGTCGTAGTTGCTATTTGTGCCACTGCAGACCATGGAAGCCCACGCTTTGCAGAATACATTACATTCTCATACACAAATTCCTGGTGCAAATATAGTTTCTGGTCGTCGTTTTCAAACTCCCTCCACTGGAAATGAGTGGCCAGGTAAAGGATGCCTTCGTCCCTCTGCAGAGAAGGGGAGCATGAAGACAAATAAGGAAGAAGGGCAATAACAGTGTAAACACTGCCTTTGACTGTCCTTATCGGATGGAACCTGATGATGGTTTTCTCTCTGTGAGCTCTCTGCTTCTGCTGCCTACCTGCTTTAAAGAACCAGCCAGAAGCAAGATGGCTCTTTCTCCCTACAACAGAGGTAAGTGTCTGCCTCTGCACACTAACTTACAGTGTCTCTGAGCACCATTTTCCATTTTTATGCTCTGCAGTGCCACCTCTAAGGTGCAGAACCTGTTGCAGGACCTTTGTTTGCACAGCCGCAGTTACTAACATAGCACAGAGATACCACACTAGCCAGGCTTCTATAAGACCAAAGAAAAAGACCAATATTACACGAGCGTTTCTGTTTATTATCCTTCCAAAACAAAACACGGCTAATGCTACTAAACACACCTAAACACAGGCTGTTATGCCAGCTTCTCCCGACGAATAGACCACAAACAAAACTGAAAAAGCTCAAAACTAGCTGGTACATTTGAAGACAATGTCATTTCTAAGGTAAAATAAAAAAGCACTGGAGAACTTCACCTTGAGTCTCGATAACACCTCCACCATGCTCCTTGTTGGGTCCGTTGCCATGGCTGCTGGCGTTGTTAGGGGCGTACTTGTTGCTATGTAACACGCACGCGCTGTTTCAGATCTGTAAGGATTTCATAAAGCGTGGCCCACCCGTCCTATACCCCACCCTCCACCTTTTTCATAATTTATTATGTTACAGCAGGAACATGATGTACTCATGGTGCTACAAGTCATTGATGAACAATATTGTTGAACTAACCGTACACGATGTGGGCAAAGGTATTGGGACGCCTGACAATTCCACCAACAGAGACTTTACATTTACCAGACGCTTTTTATCCAAAGCGACTTCCATTCCCTCACTACAGGGAACAGTCTCCCTGGAGCAGCTTGCTCATGAACCGAGTGATGGTGTGCTGAAGGTAGGATTCGAACCTATGACCTTTTGGTCCAAAGGCAAGTATCCTACCCACTAAGCTCCCACCATGATTGCATTGGAATACATAGACTTTAATAAGGAGTTGGTCCACCTTTGCCACTATAAGAGTTTCCACTCATCCTGAAAGGCTTTCCAAAAGAAGTTTCTGTGGGAAATTTGTGCCCGTTCATTCTGTACAGCATTTATGAGGTCAGGCACTGATGTTGGATGAGAAGGCCTGGCTTCCAATCTCTGTTCCAGTTCATACCACAGGTGTTGGGTGGGGTTGAGGTCAGGACTCTGTGAGGGACAGTCAAGTTCTTCCACACTGAACTCATCCAACCATGTCTTTATGGTGCTTGCTTTGTGTGCTGGGGCACAGTCATGCTGGAATAGAAAAGGGTCTTCCCCAAACTATATCCACAAAGTTGGAAGCATGGTGTTTTCCAAAATTTCTTGGTATGCTGAAGTATTAAGATTATCCTTCACTGGAAGTATAGGATCAAGTATTGTCCATATAGTGTAGCAGTGGCAGTGGTAGTAGTAATAAGAAATCGGTAACATGTCCAGATTATTTTGCTTTGAAACCAGTGGGTTTTCATGGTGAACTGCATGACTATTCCGTGCACTAAAACAGAGGAAGGGGTGAAGGGGTACTAAGTGTATTAACCTCTGAAACAGTAAGAATTTTATAATGGAACTTTATAAAATATTGACAAGTATGCTTCGTAAGTTCAGCGCTATCGTCAATAACTGAAACACCTCAAACGATTCTTGTCTTTGGGCACAAATTACTAATCACTTTAGTTGTGTGTATTGCATTGACAGTTGATAGGATGCTGACTCAGACTCAGGGCCTCCTCAAACTAGCTTTGATCTGAACAATATATTTTAAGGTTTCTTGCCATGAACCCAGACGACATGCGTTGTTTTTGGAGAACTAAGAGTTAATATCTTTTGGCACAGATGGCTGAACAGTATAATCCTCTTTAATAGTAGTCACTCCTCCTCCCTGTATGGAGGTCTGCATGCATTTGATAATTAGCTTAATGGAATGAATGGTGACAGAGAGCATAGAGTAATATAGAGCAGTGTCTTCTCTCCAGTGGAAATCTGTGGGTGTTGAGTGGCACTCCACATAGGGGGGGACGCCATGCTGGACCTGCTGCTGTTTCATCTTTACCTGCTTGTGCGAGAGAGACCAGCCATTTTAAGTGTTGCTGAACCTGCTGAAATGGCTTACAGGATTACTCCATAGGCAGTGCCATAGTTTGGAGGCTTTTTGGCACAGCGTGCCATGATGAGGAATCCAAGCCCAAAGGGTAAGCTCCTGATCTGTACAATGTAGAGAGGAATTAGAGGAAGAGAAGCAAGACGGCTTTGGGGGATAGGGGTGCAGGACGATGATCCAACTGGAACAGTTCAGCAGTTAGTCATTATTAAATCGGTTTGAATGTGTGCAATCTGAGAATAAAGTCACCTTGAGACATTTTAGCCACTTTGGCAGGCTCGATGGTTAGTGTCACACTGAAGTAAAGCTTCTGAATGTCAAACTCAACAGGGCTGTCCTAAAATCCTGTGAGCTAATTAGGCTTTGCACTGACCGAGCAGGTGGTTACAGACTGATAAAGAAAACTCCACAGAATGTAAGGGGTAGATTTAAATGATTATATTTTTTAGGTAATAACAATATGCACAAAAATATATGTATATGTATAATAGTAATATTCCGATGACGCGTTGAAACCTCCTTTAAACATTCTGAAAATGTTTTTTACTTTAGCAGGACACTTTAATCATCTGTTGCACTTCTCAATGTCCCGGTAAAAACTCCACTGTGTAGGGTTTGTCTCAGCATTACCCTCAGTATTTATTTACTTGTCACACTTCCGTATTTTCTGTGTGTAACACCAAAACCTGGAGGAGAGGTACGTGGCTGACACATGCAGGATAGATATCTTCAAAGCTGAGGTGTCACTTAAATGGAATCTGTAAAGAGAAAACCCAGCAAGATATTTAACTGTGAAGATGGTTGTGACAACTTGCTCCTTCAAACCAAGAAATCATTTTAGAGCCCTATTTCTCTCTAAAGGTCTCTGCATACTCTTAAAATAATACAGGTGTGATGTACCCCCCGAGAGGCTGTTATGCAGTTCACCTTGCTTTCCAGCAGACAGCCTTCGGGCCCTAAAATGCTTCTGTATCAGATTAGTGATGTGCGTGTCTGACAGAGCTTCATAGCAGGCTGCTCCCAGTACTCTCACAAGTGCCTGCCTGGAGTTCTGATAGCTGGAAGATAGCAGTCATGTGTAGCACATGAAAAACTTGCCTTGGGCTCCTGTGTAATGTTTTGAGGGTTTACTTAGAATTACTTTTATGTCAGTTTCCTTCAGTCATATTCAAGTTGCACATCTCATTTTTGCAAGAAACTCCCATGAACCTGCAATAGGTACTGTGACAGATTCAGCTGAACACAACAAGAAACAGATCTTACTTGTTCACTGTAAGAGCTGTGAAATGCTACATTTAGTTGTAATTAAGTATGTTTTTTCAGCAACTGTTTCATGGAGGTAACAGAGGGTCACTTTGCTTAAGAGTCCAGAGGATGTGCTGGCTTTGCTAGAGATTAAAGTAAGCCACTGTCTTGGCAATGCAGGACTGATTTAACAGGAGCACACATTACACACATTATAAAGGCATTCACATAAAGTACACGAAATCACACTAATACTTGTTTTAATGTGAGGGCAAGACATTCATTTAGTATTTCATTCTCCTAGTTCTTTCTTTCTATTCAGGTGTAATTTAGCAGTAGAGCACATTACACACATTATAAATGCCTTAACATAAAGTATTGTAAATCTCAATAATACTGGTTTAAATGTGAGGGAAATAAAATAATCTATCCTTTCATTTTTCTCTCTCTCTCAGTCTTTCTTTGTATCTTTCCCTCTTTCATTATTTCTTTCTTTCCTCCTTTCTTTCTTTCATTCTTTCTTCTTTTCTATTATTGTCACAAATGTGTCATACCTGTGCCTATTATTACATTTAGGCAACATTTGCCGTTAACAGTTGTAACAACTGCCTCTCACTGAGTTGTAAATGCACCCTGTAGAAATTCCCAGTTGAGGCCTGGTGCCCTCAAACTGTATTCTGATGTAACCTTGAGTATGGCCTAGAACTATATACTGACACTCAGTACATTTGTACCTCTAAGCTCTGCTCTGCAAATAGAGCCATTCACCCAACATTTACCTGCGAGTGATGCTGTGCACCGCAGGTTAAATTCCCCTGAGATGGAAAGTCACGAAGCTCAAAGTGAAAAGAACATTATGCAAATGTTTCACCAGCAGTTAATGGCAATGCATTAATGAGCAGTGACATTATTTTCCAGAACTGTGCTTTTAACGGTGTACCAGAGAGCCAGCATCTGTCCTGCCAGTGAGCTGCAGGCGATTAGCCATACCCACGGCACGCACTGCTGTGAAATCACAGTAAATACACTTTGGTGTCGAGAGTGTGGATTGTTCCTAGCTCTGTCTGCTCTGTTTGTTTCTCTTTGTGTGATGTGGACCTCCCTGCGCAGTACCTAATGCCCTCCTAGTTTTCAGTGGAATCTCAAGATGATTAAAGGAGCTTTTCATGCTATCCTTAGCTTCCAAAGGACATGATTAGTGGCTAGACCTGTTGTGGGAGGGCTTTTGAACTCACAGTACCATGACAGTTACTGCTGTTCGCATGGCAGGATGCTGCCGGAGACACGCTGCTGATCTTGGTCGGATAGACTTGTATTTATTTTCCGACATTGGTCCGCATTAACTTGGATCATGTGTCCTATCAGTGTGAGTATGTGGTCTGTTTCTATGTTCGTGGAAATAGCGGCTGGTTTTTATCCAGTATATGGGGACAAAGGTATCTTATTCAGTATGTAGGGAAACATTTGGAGTTCATGTCAGAATTGGTTGCATTGAATTTAACCTGGGTGATAGCTAAAAGGAGACATTATGATTTAAGCTGGTCACTGGAGCTAGTTAAGTCAGGTTTTGTTCAGACAGACCAGGGAGGTCAAGTGTAGTGCCATGACATCCACTCAGTTTATTCAAACTTAGTTTAGGGTTTTTTGTAACACTTTAGATTTGGTTAATTGGGTTGGTTTGTAAACAATGTTCTGTATATATACACTACCGGTCAAAAGTTGTAGAAGTTTTCTTTTTGTATTTTGTATTGAAATTCAAGTTCTTCCCAATCATGTTGCAGAAGTTCCCATAAGTGTATGGCACTTGTAGGTTGCTTTGCTTTCACTCTTCTGTCCAGTTCATCCTAAAGCAGCTAGATGGTGTTTAAGTCTGGAGACTTCTGG
>JBBPCX010000001.1:32424864-32445717 GCA_037974365.1 Hydrocynus forskahlii
CATTAATATGGTATTTAGAGAAAGAATCATTCAAATATAAGAATCACAAACTGAATATGCTAATTTGCCTTAGAATAGAAGTGAATAGATTGATTTTTCTTTTACAGTAATCTTACCTTTTTTAAACCTCTTGCAGTTCAGCACTGTTCTTTGTACCATTTCATGATATTCATTGGACTTGAACTGTTTGAATTTCAATAAAAAAAAGCTTGAAAAACTTTTGACCGGTAGTGTAGATCAAAGGATAACATTATTCATTTCTACCTTGTAAAATTGAGTTTTAGTTAGAATTGCATGTAGTCAGTTGAGTTTTTAATTAGGAAGACAAGCATGATCACCATAGTTTATCTAAAAAGAAAAGCTGTGTTTCTATGTTTGTGTCTTATATGTGCAGTATATACTGTTTTGCAACTATTCTGAATGTAGGATTAAGGTACCAAGTAAGGGATAAGACGGAAATGCAGTTTAAATTGGCCTGTAACTGATTAATCCCTAAATAGAGGCCTAATTTCACACCTGCTTTCTGGCACTAGATATAAAGTTTGTGTACGTCAGTAACTAGAACTCTAGGACAGTTCTTTATAACAGCAGGTGACTAAACACAGTATCATGAAAGTGATTTAATGCTCGTTAAATACTTATTTATGACTTGCACTGTGTGAACACCAAGCTTTTCTTCAACACTGATATTACAAAATAAGTATTGAGGCTGAATTGAAACTATAATGAGCTGAAAGATCAAGCTGGTTTTATAATTAAATAGTCATGAATATTGTAATGCAGAAGATATTACAGCTCTTAATTTCTTACATCATAAAAGTGGGAAGGTTTTAGGAGTTTAAATTGATATGTAACACTGTATTTGTTCATCTAAACAAAAAACTTGCTTTGCATGGTGTTTATTTGCATTTCAGTTGAATGGACGAACCATTTTAACAGGGTAGCCTGAAGCTACAGAGATTATATAAATACAGTATTATTTTTGGAACCTTTAAAACAAAATACATGAAGTAAAACCTAACATATTTTATTCTGCTGAAAAAAAATGCTGGTAAAAAGCACAGGTTCTGCTACATAAAATATTCTTATAGTATAACATATGCTAATAATATAATAACATATTAGAAATAACATAAAAAAGAGATATTTTAATAAATGCAAGTGTAAGAAATATTCTGTTAATACAAACCTGTTTGTTTATATATCTTTGATTATTTAAAAATAAATCTCTCTTTTTTTTCTCTTTTATTCCTTTTTATTAATAATAAAGCTTATGCAGAGGACGTGTTTGCTGATTCTAATGTTGTTTTCAGACAGTAACTTTTACATTGAACCCAGAACATTTTGCAGATTATTCTTTTTTTTTTTAATGTGATACATTTTCCTTTTTTGTATTAGCATATTTAATACATCATAAGCCGTATTTATCACCACTAGTCAATTTATTGAAACAGTTTTGGTAACTCTTGATTTGAATGATGCACTGTAGAGGCTGTGCAGATGCTCAACTTGTCTTTAACAAACATTGAAGTAGATCAAGCATATCTGTTAGAAAAGTAACTGATCCCTAAGATTTTGTTAAATCTAAAACTAAACCAATCCCAGCTCTAACTTTAACCTCAAACTAAAATAAAAGTCTTATCTTATTCCTATCATGTTGATAACCAACCTAAGAATTTGTTAATCATTAAAGTGTCTGTACATAATCTATAAGGATCCATCAAAATAATGCATCACCTCATTTTTTTTATTCTAAATAAGACACAATAAATAAATACAATAAATTCTGTTAGCCCGGAGGTTTTGAACTGCTTTCTGTTTTCACACACAGTGAGTGCTGATGACATTTCTTACATATCTCCCATACAGTGTACACTGACTAGGAAGAATGCAGAGAGCAGGCCCTTCCAATGCAAACACCAAAGTTAGGGATGACACTCAGCGTCCAGTGTCCCGCTTCTCTGGCGTGACTTCTCCCACTCCAGCTAAGAGAATCACCTTCTTCAAGAGTGGGGACACCCAGTTCACTGGTGTCAGGATGGCTATTCATAAGAGAAGCTTCAAATGCTTCGATGCCTTGTTGGATGACCTCTCACAGAAGGTGCCTTTGCCGTTTGGTGTGCGGACCATCACCACACCCAGAGGCACTCACTCCATTCAGCGCCTGGAGCAGCTAGAGGATGGAGGATGCTACCTTTGCTCTGATCGTCGCTATGTTAAGCCAATCGACGTTGAGGCTGTGGGTAAAAGACATACTGTCTGGCACCACAGTCACCCACATACCACCCGGAAAAAGCCCTCTCGACCTGAGGAACCACCCTCAAGTCATTCTGGCCAGCACTACCATCGTCATCCAAAGAGGATTTTACTGGTGAAGAACAATGACCCTGCAGTGAGGAGGTCCATCATCTTAAGCAGGAGGACGGCTCGCAGCCTCCGCGTCTTCATGGACGAGATTTCAGAGCTCATGCAGTGCCACGTCAGGAAGCTATACACTCTGGAGGGACGGAAGGTTAGCCACAGTTTCATTGCTTTTAAAGATTTTAATCAAGTTTCAAACGGAAGCCTTGTCTGTTTCAACTGCAAGGTTATGTGTTCTGTGCTTCTAACTAAAGCTGTTTTTATGTAGAATAAACTGTTCATTTCATATTCTGTTCGTCATTGCATCTAATATAACTTTGCACCTACTTCCTGTTACATTTAATTTGGATGGGTAATGAGGATAAGTCTCAAACACTGTCCAAAAAAAAAGGGTGCTGTGAAATTTTAGTCCCCCAAGATACAAACCCAGGAGAAAGAGGTACATATGTACCTATTCCTAACCATTTTATTTTTTGGAGGTCACAACAGAAAAACTTCATTGAATTAACAAAAGGTACTGAAGACATACCACATTTGTATTTGTAACCTAAGAAGTACAGTTATTATAGTGATTAAAAAAATGCTACATTTTATATCTAAACACACATTTCAAGTATAAATATAAATAAAAATTCATTGTGCAATTACAAGTTTTAAGTTCATATATATTACTGGTACTAATAATATATATTACTGGTAATATTACATTTATTCAAAATACTGTAAAGCCCGTGGCCTGACTGTATAATTTGCCCCCTATAGATTGACAGCATTCAGAGTCTAATGCAGTGCCCGAATGTGCTGGTCTGTGTGGGACGGGAGCCCTTCAAACCTCTGCTGCTGGAGAACCTGAGGAAGCACTCAGAGGAGAAGTTACCTGGGATGAGTACTAGGTCTCGCTCCAGCACCGGCAGTGAGGGCCATGAGAGCAAGAAGAATGGTAGGGCCTATGCTGTGTTCATGTAGAGAAGACAAAGAAGTGCATTTATTTAGGAATTGCATAATCTGAGGCCTGCAAGTATCCAACCATAAAATGAAGACAAATCAAATCTCTTCTAAAAGATGACATTTTAGAAGTGATATATCTAAATGTATGCTAAAGAATAACTTTTAGTTAACTGTTCTTTCCTGATATCTGATCTTAACATACTGATGAAAAAAAGCTATGCTCTTAAAAATAGTGGATCCTAAATCTTAAGATGTCTTGGGCTTGTGGTCCCAAGATATGTCGGTTATGTTAAGGTTCTTCACATTTGAAAAATGTCCTTCATATGCAGAATACAAAATTGGTTCTTAATGCTCTTTAGGGAAACAAATTGGGTTCTTGTATTGTATTGCTCCAGTCCCTTTGGCACTTTAATTTTTAGGAGTGTTTCAGAAGTAACTATTTAAAGGCTCTTATCATATTGTGTGGTTAAAAACATACCATATTATTTATCTTTTTGTATTTACAGTGAACTTTGGGCTTGAGACCAAGAAAAGCATCATCCATCCAAGATTGGATTCTAGTAACAGATCTACAAGGTTTTCCCTGTCCTCAGAAAAATCATATCCAAATGGATTATGCATGACACCAGGGCAGTCAGGCTGTGTGAGCACCTGCCCCTACACGAAGGAGGTCATACTGAATGATGACATTGAAAAAAGGGTCCTCGTTAATAAAGATGGAAGCCTGTCTGTAGAGATGAAAGTTCGTTTCCGACTAGTAAATGATGAAACGCTTCAGTGGTCCACCGAAATCAAGAAGTCGGCAACAACTTTGAATGAAAGTAGTTCTTTAAAAGAGGGGGATGCTCATTATCTTCAAGGCAAAGCTGAATACTCTGATCCAGAGTCCAACTCGGCATGTGAGGCTGAGGAGGCCTGTGCTCCAAAGATCCATCAAAAGCATCTTGAAGAATCACACTGTCAGAGCTGCTGCAATCACTGCCAAGAGTATGACATTTGGAAAAACCCCATGCACAAGGACAATGGAGAGAGTAGAGCCAGGAAGTCGTCTAGTTCTAGTTCATCTTCTCACAAAATCATGTGCAAAAAGGCATCTGTGGATAGCATACGCACCATCTCTAGGTCAAGCGAGGAGTACACGGAGCACGTGGTAGAGAAGGCGTCATGCTTTCAGCAGACAGTCGAGGAAGGAGACACAAGGGTTGAGTATTGTTCAATAAGTCGCTGTTGCAGCCGCAGTGAGATATCAGGTACTGCCACAAAATTAAAGACTAAGAGACCCAATGAGAACACATGTGAGGCTAATACTGTAAGCATATATCAACATAATGGTGACAGAATGTCAAATGCTTTATTTGAAAACGCTTTGAGTGATCCAGGTAGTTTTGAAGTCTTAAAAGTAATAGAGGATCGTCCAATATCTGCTGTCAGCAATTCATCAAAAGTGCTCGAGTCACTCAAAGAAGATCAGGATGATGAATATGATGACCTTCCTCCAAGTGCATCAAGAGCATCTGAATGGTCTCAGAGCGACAACCTCGAACAGGATAACCAGTTTACATGTGTACATTGCTGTGGCAGTCAGGCTTCACAGAATTTCCATTTATCACCCAGACCACCCAGCAAGGTCTCAAGCTGCTCTGCCCATTCATCAAAGCACAAGAAATATAGAAGTACTCATCCAACCTCAGACAGTGCCAGATCTTCAGTTTCAAAAGTGTCCTCAAGGCCTCCCTCCTGCCACTGTGGAGCAATAACACCAGGCTCAATGACATCTGATATACAGAGTGGTTTAGATGAAACAATTCTAACAATGACATCTGAAAATCCTACTGTAAGAACAAATATTCCTAGGACAGCAGTATCAGATATGCATGGTGTGTGTGAGGACGGGACAGTGAATCTAGAAAAGAGATCTAGAAGTGCCATGTCAGCAAATACAAGTGTCACAGGAAAATCTAGGAATTCCACTGCATGCCCTTATTGTGGTGGATGTGAAAGATCAGTCTCAGCTGCCTCAAGAGTGTCAGGATATACTGAGGATACACAAGCTCAGAATGCTATTACAGATGCTGAGGTTAAGTCAGTTGGAGGCAGATCATCCAAGTCACACAGGTCTGAGGCTTCTGCAAAGTCTGAGAGATCAAACAAATGTACGGAAGGAGCTGATCCCATTTTAGATGTACTTGAGAACAATGAACCTGTCCAAAGTAATCCAGCAGAGGCGGAGGACATAGAAGGTCGCTCTGAAAGTGCATTGTCTGGTTTATCAAACCCTTCTGCTACTTCAAAGCAATCTAATAAATCAAACCGTACAGCAAGCGGGAGATCTTCTGCTGCTGAATCTCTGATGTCTGGAGTAGAGAATGAAAAAAGAACCAAAAGTGCCATGTCAGTGAAATCAAATGCATCTGCAAAGTCAAACTCAAACAGTGTCATTCAAGATGAAGCATCAAAAACAGAACTGGACAATCAAAAAGCTGAGGAAATTAGCCAAGATGTGAGAGCAGTCAGTCCAATTTCAAGCATATCAAACAAATCTTCTAAGTCCAAGTCATCTCACAAATCACATTGTGCAAATTCTGACAGGACAGTAATACGAGTGATTCCAGAACCAAGAGTGGATAGTGCCATGTCAATGAAATCGAATTCCTCCTCCAAGTGTCCATCTAGTGTTTTGGGAAAAACAGGGGTGTCTGACGAATCCCAAGATGAGACAGAGGAGAAAGATGCCTCTCCAGTACCTACTGCACCAGAAACAAAGGCTGATCAAGATCCAGAGTTTACCTCAGAGGAAAGAGCAGCAAGTGTAATGTCTAGTACCTCCAAAACATCCAAGAAGTCAAAAACGTCCTTGAGCAATATGCACTTGCTGCAGGAAAATGCAAAATGTACAAAACTAAATGAAGCAGAGAATGTTGCTGCACAAGCTTCTGATGAAGAGCCTGAAGAAAGAGTACATAGTGCAATGTCAGATAAAACACACTCTTCCACAGGATCTCATAGGTCTCAGAAAACAGTCAACATTCCAGACCGTGTAATGACACCACATCCAGATGATACAAACTCTGTTACAGAGAACTTTCAAGAAAGTGAGGATAGAGAGAGGCCAACAAGTGCAGCCTCCAAGAGTTCGAAAGTTTCAGCAAAGTCAGAGAGAGCATGCTCTGAGAGAGTCTTGAAGCCCACTGAACAAGCAACAGAGAACACAATTAATAGTGCACAGAACTCCTTAACTGTGGGTTCTCCATTACCCAAGAAGAACAGAAGAGTTCCAACACCAAGCACTCCAAAATCACCCATTACTACTGGGAGCAATGATAGGGCACCTAGTGGAATATCTGTGAATTCTAGAGCATCTTCAAAATCAAGATCCAAGGGTCACTGCTCTTCAAACAGTGATTTGAATGATTCTAGGGTCCATTTGGACAGTGACAGGAATGTACAGAGAGTAACAAGTAGTTTTTCAGAAAAATCAGCAAAATCTCCCTCTCCAGCTCCTTATGGCCAGGCACATGAACCATTAAGCCCAACATCAACAGCCTCTGTCGCTGCTGGGCTTGGCGAGGAAGAGAAATCGTATGTCCTCGGTGAAAGTAGTGTATCACATCTCCTAGAGCAGGGTAGGGGCCCATTAGAAAGATCAACACCCGAACCAGCTGTTGACAATTTAGAGATAGTGAAAACTAAGGGGAGGGCAAACACACCCACATCTATGTGTTCTACAGGTTCAAAACATTCTAAAAGGTCTTCTGTTTCACAAGGCCAATGCAAAACATCTGAGCGAGCCACCTCGCCTGCTTCAATAGGAAAACCTGACAGTGTTGAATCAACTAAATCAAGGGCAGAAAGTGTGGCCTCACGACCCAGTGAAAACAATTCAGCCATAAAAAGAAGTAAAGATGCGCCTCAAGCAGTTGTTGAAGACAGTAATCATGATGAAAGTCAAATGGACAAAGCATCAACCGCATCGGGAAGGTCTTCAAAGCTTAGTCAAAACAAACCCGGAGGAACAGCTACACCCACTGGAACTGCTAAATCTAAGAAACTTTCTGCCTCAAACCATAAAATAAACAGAACCAAGATAACATCTGATTGTGACAGTGATACTAGCAGTGTCAAGTCTTTTAAGACCTCTAAATCAGAAAACAGAATAAATGAGAAAGAGGAACAAACGCTGAGGCAAAGTCCAGTGTCTGATGTACCTCACATTTGTGCAGATCCTGCACATGAGATGCCAAACAAAACTGTGATGCCAGTAATACATCTTGATTCATCAAATGACAGTGTTTTATCTCACACTCTGTCTGCAGCAGATCTGTTGAGGGAGAAGGTTGGCAATGCAAGACCAGTTAGAAGGCCGTCCGAATCAAATACGTCAAGCAAAAACTGTGACCCTGAAGAGATGATGAATAGTGGCAGTAAATGTGAGAGGAGGAGCACATCTAAACCAAGGAAACTAAGCACCTCATCACAGAAAAGAAATGAGGATCAGGGATTAAAGCTGATGCCATCTAGTTTACCTAATGCATCTCCTGCAGAGGTTATAAATGACTGGCTTAAAAATATACCAATTGATGGTCCCATGTACGAAATGGATGATGACTTTAATGAGGGATATGACGAAGTAGCCCCTCAGGTGATCACTGAAAATGAGGAGGAAGAGGAGCACTTACAGAAAGAAACAACAGAAATATCTGATCATGTAGTGAAAAAGAAAGAATCTCAAGAGAGGGCTGCAAGTGCTGATCTTGTTCAAGAGGACGACAGTGTCCTTCGTAATGAAACACAAGCGTGTAATGAGCCATCTGAAACTGATGCAGCCTACACAGAACCTAGCCCTCCTCCAAAATTAACAAAGAGAGAGAGTTTTCCAAAACGTTGTCACTCCTCAGTACAGGTCATGAAGGTTCTTTTAAGCCCAACACTGGACAGATGCAATAGTTTGCCTGAGGTTTCACCTGTATATGGGAGAAAATTAAGCACATCAGCCAAAGGGCTGCTAGACTGTCTTGCTGATCTGCAGTTGATAGACTCCGATCCAAAAAACAGCAAAGGAGACAAATATAATGAAATAGTAAGCATCCTGCAGTCACTATGGACCAATGAGCCCTTTGAAAATGAGCAAGAAAAGCATAAACTAACGGATCAGCACTCTGCGGAGGATGAATTTAACCCAAGGTCTTCATCAGGTGTAGATGTAAGCAGTGGCTCCTTAGGTTCTGGTAAAGGCAGCATCAGTGGAGGGGTTGAAAAGTCAGAAACAGCTCAAGAGAGAAAGTCATCCGTTACTGAACAGGAGAATTTACAGATTCAAGAAGGCACTGTTCAAGAAGGTGAAGAAGGTGACCCTGCTTCTGTTACACCAGAAAGTGCAGATTCTTCACATGTCCCCTCTGATCCTCTTACCCCAGACATTGCTGTGAGAGTGCGAGGCAGTCCAGAAGGTGAAAGACTGGAGGAGGAAAAGCAAGCAGATGAAGATGAGGTCACTCAAAGTAATGAAAATCAACAAGAAATGAATGAAGCAGAATTATCCAACAACAGCTCTGGGAATGAGAGTAATGGCGTTAAGTCATCTGCTGATAAAGAAACTGATCCGTCAGAGAATACTAACTCAGGAACACCCCCAGCCATTCAGAGAGGTGTATTGACTAAAAGAGTTTCACAAGACCCAGACCCAGTTTGGGTATTAAGCTTGTTAAAGAAGCTAGAAAAGCAATTTATGTCTCACTATGCAAATGCAATGGCTGAGTTCAAACTGAAGTGGGATTTGGATGACAATGAGATGCTTAATGGCATGATCAGTGAACTAAAAGAAGAGGTTCATAAAAGGATACAATCTAGTATAAATCGAGAGCTCCAGAAAATCCAAAGTAGAGCTGGTAGAGCACCAAGACCACCTCTTGGTGCTCTGTCTAGGGATTCTACCATCCAAACTGAACAACGGCGAAGGCGCCTAAAAGTTATGCGTAATAAATCAATTAATACCTCCTTATCTAAAGATGAGGACACGAACACTGCTTCGGGCACGGAATTCAGTGACCAGCGCAGCGAGGACGAGTACTGTCCTTGTGACACGTGCTTGAAAAAGAAGATGGCCTCTAAAGCAGTTCAGCGAGCTGAAGCTCTGAGCTTGGCTCCAGTCCTGCAGGACTTTGATCTTAGAAAAATCTTGCAAACAAAAAAGCATCATCCTGCTGCCATGGCAACTGAGCCAAAGCTAGAAGAACCACATAATCCTACAGAGGGTACTAACTGCAGCAACGTCCAGAACAATTTGGATGTGGTTCATGAGGAGTCAGAGGTGCACAATGATGTGAAGAACCAGAGAGATGACGCACAAATGGAGGCAGAAGGTACTGCTGATGCAGCTCAGTCAAAAGATGAAAACACAGAAGAGGATACAACTCCAGACTCTAACAGTCATGATACGGATGTAAGGTCAGCTAATGCTGGATGTGAGGATGTGGCAAATGGTTTAAATGATGATGGCAATAAGGCAGAAGAGGAGAATTTAGAAGGCCAAGCCGCAGTAGACGGAGAGGCCGAGAAAGATGAAGAGAGCGAAAGAGCGGGAGATGCTGAATCAGAAAGACTTAAAGAGGATGAGGAGAAGGACACAGAGGAGAAAGAGGAGAAGATAGAAAATAGCGAGGCTTCTGTAGCTATTGATGATGGAGAGGCAGAAGTTGCAGAAGACAAAGATGCAGCAAAGGAAGAGAATCTACCTGAGGAGGAAGCCGCAGAGATCGAAGAAGCAGGAAATGGTGAACATTGTCAGGAAGGAGAAATAATTGAAGAGGGAGATATTGGAGAGGAAGCAAGGGAAGAAGGAGCTGAAGAAGAGGAAGCAGAAGAGATTGAAGAGAAAATAGAGATAGCAGAGGAGGGGGAGGTGAAAGAAGGTGGAGAGGGAGAGGAAACCGAAGAAGTCCTAGATGTTACAATATCTGGAGAAAAATCAGATGGACCTGAGAATGAAGTAGAAGCTGAGCCTCGTAAGAATGAAATGGCTGAAACCACTGAAGGTGAGGAAATAGACGAGGATGAAACCACAAATGAGGGTGGGGGCATGCCATCCACTGAAGATCATATGGATGAGAGCCAGGATGCATCTTGTCAGACACAAGATGAGGCTGAAGATGAGGCAGGTGAGGATCTGGGTATGGAGGAGGATGTTGAGCAGGCAGAAGGGACTGATGAAAATCATCAGGATGAGATGGAAGCTAAAAATACTAATGAAGCAAAGAACCAAGCCGAGGGCCCTGACCACATCAGCGAAAAGGATGACAAAACTGAAAAAGACAGCTCTGCTGAGGCTCTGGCTGAACAGTCGACTGAGGCAGACGCATCTGGGCAAGCCTGTGATGAGGATTCCAACGGCAGACTAATTAAACAGATTACAAAAACATCAGTTGAATCCCAACCAGGTTCGATGGAATCTGCCACGGATCAGCAAATACGAGCGAAGCTGAAAGATATTCATAGTTTCATGGAAAGCTCAGAAAGTCAAGATGACAGCATAGTTGTGATTACCAAACAGTCTCCTTTCACAGAGAGAAGAGGTTTGTCTAGTAGGCATGGCAACAAAGAGGATGTAGGGAATGAACTGATTGAATGGCAGGTTTCACCTAAGCGGAGAAACAGATCTCCAGCAAGGGCCAATAAACAAAGGAGGCCAAAGGACAGTGAGGTTAAAGTTGACGATTTAGAGTTCTGATCTCTAATTTTACAATTCTTCATATTAAGCACTTTATTTATAATTACTGGATGATTTTCCTTTAATGACTGAAATGTAACCTTCTAAGCCAATTATCTCAGCATACGACTGAAAATATAAAAAATAACCCTATTAAAATCTGTATATTGTAATATTATATATATATAATATTGTTTATACAGTATATAGTTCAGTGTATTACAATCAATTTACCATTTTACTGAAAAAAAGATTTAAAAGAAATGATCAAACAATAACTGTGAAAAAATACATTTATTTCAGATACAACTAGACATAAATCTGATTAATACACATCATTCATACATTCATGTATCAGAGAACTGAGGACATAGGATATACTGTGTATGCTGCATTTCTTAGTGACCAAAAGCTTACCTCAGGAGGTTAAACATCTTTAAAGTGTGTACCACCATTTACCTGAACTGTCTCGAACCTTTCAATGATGTAATTATGTACATGAACACTTACAAGATGCCACCAGTCCTGGACTTTTTGTTAGAATGATGTCGAAGGTGCTCAGCATGTCTGAAAAAATGCTGAAGGGTTTTGAAAGCCCCTTACTTTGAGTACAGCAGCAATAGGAAACATGTTCACCTTCACCCAGACGTGTCATGCTGTGTCATTTATTGATTCCTGTGGCTGTAAGATTTTTCAGATGCTGCTAACTGGTTGGCTGGAAACTTCATACACCGAATTCTCTGCTGCATGGTATTTAAAGCACTGGGCCTATGTAGAAATGTTGCTATTTATGTTGTACATTTAATAAAATATCAAAGTCCAATAACCCAACTGTAGATGCAGATCAGTCTGTTTGCTATTCTAATGTATGTTTTGGTTCAGGGAACAGACAAATGGCATAGTGCCTAGGAGTCCAGCCACTGAAATAGCACATGCGTCATGCTAATCGCATCGCCCTGGCAGTGGGAATATCTTTAGCTGGGAGAAAGGATTAGGAGTGACTCGCATTGGTCTCAATTTGGGAGGGGTATTATTTAACCGTCTAAAGCTGTATTTCCCTACTCCAGTCCTGTAGCCTCACCTGCACTGCACTGTGTTGTGTTTTCCTGCTTCAGTGCACCTGTTTGGCTTATTTGTTAACTAATAATATGTCTCAAGTTCAGAAACGACTTTAGCCCATTGGAATGTTTACAGTCTCATATCAGTGTCTCATACAGGCCAAAATCACTGGATCGGATATCGGAAAAAGTCACGTAAATGCTTAACTAAGCTTTATGCACCCTGCCGTGAAGTCCAGTACACAGACGAGGACATAAGTAACTCAGATGAGCAGCGAGGCCATGTTGTAAATGGCTCTCTAATCCCTACGCAGCCGCTGGTGATTCAGCCATTCCACAATGGACAAATTGTGCACTGTACGCGTGTAGAAACTTGAATTGAATAACTTACGTATTGCACTATAGAGAAAGTGGGGAGCCATTTCAGATTCCAAGTATATCCAGACAAATAAATTATTCACAGCTTATCTGATTAAAAGGAGAAAGTATTGGTATCCTCACTTCGCATGTGAAAAAGTGGTATCGTGCCACCCCTAGTTTGGAATAGAACTTTTGAGAACATAGCTAACAATTTAAGGATATAAGCAAGAATCCTTACAGATGTATTAGTAACTCTTGACAATGTTATCAAGCATTTTAAAGAGGAGTACAGCCAGAGCCTTCATTTAAAAGTGAATCCATAAGGGAGCACATCTTTTTACAAACTTTACAATACTGGAGCAGGATGTTATTCCTGTATGTTATCCCACTAATACTAAGATAGTTGTATGATGACTTTGGTGGGAGGAAGATTTTTTTTATATCATATGTCTGTGCTTGTGTAGATGTCCTTCATGTTAGGAGTCTTAGGCGAAAAACAGTCACTTGGCTTTAGATACTGAATCTGAAATATCACGGTTTATCTCTACATCAGTGAAGTCCTACTCCAGCTCCGAGATGGCCTCAGGAACCAGAGCCATTAGCCTGTGCTGAAGCTCTACAAAGCCAGGTCTCTCCTCAGGGTTGGTCCTCCAGCACAGAAGCATGATGTCATACAGTGCTGGTGGGCAATCTGGTGGCCGATCCATCCTGGTTCCACTCTGAACGGCCTTAATGCACGTAATTTTGTCTTGTCCTGGATTTTAAAAAGTGTAGAGGGTTTTTACAGACTCATCAGTCACTAATGTGATACAGTCTACTTCAGTCTATTCTCTTTGGCCCGCGTTTACCTGGGTATGGGTCATTTCCGTATGTGATGATTTCAGTCAAGAGGATCCCAAAAGACCAGATGTCACATTTGCTTGTGAATTCCTTCCCACTAAAAATTTCTGGTGCCATCCACTTTACGGGAACTTTTACATCTGTTCCAAATACATTCACATTACTGTTACTGATGTAATGGTGGATAGAGTTGTAAGTGTTAGTATTATGTAAAAATGATGTAGGAAAGAGTAATAGGAATGTAGTTCACCTGTGGATCTTTCCTGGTCTCCAGGTAAGGTAAACTGAGCTAGTCCAAAATCTGCTATCTTGCAGAACTGCATATCAGTGAGTAAGATATTATCAGCTCTCAGGTCTCTGTGAACTATGTTCTTGCTTTCCAGGTATGCCATCCCTTCTGTAACCTGACAGCATGGAAAAAACACAGAGCTAATGAAGGATCTTTAAACTGTTTGAACTACACCATTAAATTTTGTTTTTGAGTTAATCAAGATACCTGCACTGCAAAGTCGACCATGAGTGAAAATTCTATGTCTTTCTTTTCCCTATGACCTGAAAGAGCAAAAATGATAGTGTTAATTACAACATAATTTTGTTCAAGTCTTAAGACTTAAACAAAAGTCTTAATTGTCTGTTTTTATAAACTGAAATTCTTACCGATGAGGTATTTTTTCAAGCTGCCGTTTTTCATGAGCTCCGTGATGATACAGAAGGGCTCACTGACAGTGCACACTCCGTAGAGCTTCAGCAGGCGCTCATGCTGAAACTCCTGCATAATCTTGATCTCTGTCTGGATGTCTTGGCTAATAACTGGAACAAAGGTCTAAAATCACTGACATGCCTGGGAAATTATTGCAATGAGTCAACTTTGTCTCGACATGTGAACCTTATTCTGAACTGTGGCTGATCAGTGTTCGTGTGTTTTACCAGGTTACCTCGGAATTCTTTAATAGCTACATCTATCTTATTGTTCCACACTCCATGCCACACTTCTGCAAATTCCCCGCTGCCAAGCTTCTCCACCTTGGTAAGGGAGCTTCTGTCCACTTCCCAATTTGCGTCGTATGACAGGGTGGGAAGGGATGGCCGGTCAAGCTAGGAGGAGAAGAACATGCGTGGAGCACAGCGTAATCAAAGTGAAAAATGTTGCTCTGTCAAAGTTCCTAGGAACTTACCATAACACAAGGGCCATTAAGGCTTCTACAGAGTGCATCCTGATGCTTGGAATAGTAATCCACTAATTCAATCAGGGTTTGGAATGTTTTCTGACTGACAAGGTAAAACTGCTTGTCCATTCCCCCCTCTTTAATTTTGTAGTGCCAGGCATGCGGTCCATTCTTTACTGAAAATTGGACAAGAGACATGTACACAGCTGAATGCAAATGTTTTGACACATGTCATTTAACTAGGGGTATCCAAATGTCTATTTACAACTGTTTCATTTGCAGTTGTATTTTTAAAAAGTGTTTTTTTAGTTAGAATTTTTTTATATTGGAGAAGCAAGCACTGGACACTTACCAGATAGATAGAAGTAATTGTTCTCTGTGTCTCTCCACACAAGAAAAGCACCCTCACTGTTTTCTGGTCTCAGCAGACATCTCGTGGCCTCCGTGCGTTTTTTAATGTTTTCAAAATACCATCTGAAAAATGGAATGATTTGTTGTTAAGTCATATAAAAGTAGAATAGGTATGCAGCTATGGTCAAGGGTCGACAAAAGTGGTGAGTGAGCTTCTTAAATTGGCTCTTCCATGGCACAGTGATTCCTTGTTTCCTTTCATCAGCTTTAAAACGCTAGACCGCAACCAGACGAACTCGAGAAACCAGATAGGTAGGCACATACCTCTTGCCACAGTTCACTAAGTGTAAACTCTACAACTTCTAAAGCTATATACTAAAGCACAGTTTATCAGTACTAATCAAAATCAGCAGGCGTGGATAACATGACTCAGTGTAAACAAAGTGTACCTTAAACCCTAATGACCTAAACATGGGTTCAACTCCTCTTTTTCACAACATTACTTACTTATTAGTTTCATAGTAGTTATTAAATAATTTACAATAAACCTAAAGTTGAACTGAACAGAAACCTTCCAGCAGCATAACTTCAATCCTGAGAGCAAATACAGTCCACGTACCTTTTTACCCTGAATATATGATAATCTTCTACTATGGCAGTGACATTTCTAATCATTCTGTGTAAATACTTACGGCTTTGCCTCCAAACTGTTCACAGGTTTGACAAAGTCTTTGGGTACGTAGCCCTCATTTTCAGTATCTTCTTTCTGCTTGCCCCCCTTCACGGTGCGTTTCTTCACATACAGCCAGTGTTGGGATTCCTCGATCACTTCCAGTATATCCCCTCTGCTGAGCTTCAGATCCTTCAGCGTACGGCAGTGGTAATCATAGAGTGATGTGACTCTGCGGCGCTTGACTGACTCCTTTTCTTTTTGTTCAGAGCAAGGCAAGCAGCAACATTCACAAGAGCAGCAACAGTTGCCCATTTTTCGCAGACGTATCTGTGGTCACCATGCCAGCAGTTTTAAAATAATAGCCTAACTACCTTGGATGCCTAGATACAACAGGATCATGGCTGCAAAACTGGTTTGTGTAGGTTCCCCATAGTTGGAGAGGAAGTAGTCTTGCATGATGTTATCACCACTGTTTCTGTAGAGGGAGCTTTTTAAAAATTGAGTTTGCAAAAAACACAAAAGTTTGCCATTGTCTTTATTACTATAGATAACAGAAGACAGCTAAACCCATATGCAGTAATGCAGGTACATTCATTTTAACAAGGCTTTAGCCTCCTGCTCCCACATGAAACATACTCTTTACAAAGGTGCTATAAAGTTGTGTGCACCTACACATCTGTTTTTTTTGCTCTAATAACTACCAAACGTACCCATTAGTTCTATATTAGTCACTGAATAATCTAAAGCATATGGATTATTACATGCTGTTATTATTTTATGACAATAATGATAATAAGAAGAAGAAGCCAGTGGAAGAGGCTAAACAGTTGTATTGTTAGTTATAACTTGGTTTTATATTGCTCTACTGTCTGTGGTCTTCTGCACTCAGGCAAGCCGCCACAGCGTCCCGAATCACAGGGTGAGCATCTAAGTGGGATTTAGCCTCTGCAAGTTTGCAGCCAGACTGTAGCATCACCAGCGCAGTGGGAACTACCTGCCATCACAACAAATCCGGCACAAAAAAGGAGAGTTATGTTGGTGCGTCACTGTCAAGGGAAAAGGGCACTTTGCTGGTACATTTCTGTTCACAGAGGTACAAATAATGCAACTGTACCCTCCAGGGTAAAAGTAACGTCTTAAATGTGGCTCAACTTAATGTTAAAGGTACCAGAGGAAAGTGCATCTTTTTACCTTTTCTTTTCTGCTTAACATTTTTTAAATGGTAAAAGCATACAGTTAAATGGTAAAAGCATACAATTGAAACACTGAAGGATACCACTGAGGATACCACCCCTGTGACAGTACATTTAGTACCTATTTTTCTGAGAGTTTTTGGATAGCAAGTGACAACAGAATTTCGTGCTGCTAATGCATTTTACAAACAAAAAATAATTAATAATTAATAATAAAATAATTAATTAGCACATTATGCAAATCTTGTCTCAAAAACACAGTTTAATTAGATTTTAGTTGTATCTGTTTATAAGAATGCATTAGTTTGTGAAGAAGATCTTACTCTGTCCTTTTGGTTAGCCATCAGTGTGTGCTGTGTGACATCTGCTGAGCTTGTTTCATCAGTCAGATCGTCCATGTCATAGATAGATCTCAGCAGAGCTGTTTCACACTGAGTCTGCGTGCTGTTTGTGAACCTCTGAAGGTGACAACATTAAAAACATGCAGTTAATTCATAATTTCAACCTGACGCAGTGGTTGCATTGCATTGTGTTTGATTGCTCTGAAGAACTGATGAATCAAGAGGCACTGCTTCATTACTCAACAGCAACAGTTAGCATCTGTCTAACTCTAGCAGCCATCAATCTTTAAGGTACTGTCATTAATTCTCACTTATGGCAATGTTTAGGAGGTTTTTGATAAAGGTCTCTTTTGAGGAGAAGGACATTCCAGGCATGTTCTGGCTCAAAATGGGCTTGACATTTATATAGCTGGTATTTATGTATAAGTCACTCAGTTGAGCATGCTTTGTCATTTGAATAATGGATAGCACTTATTCTTACCTGTAATATGCGAATGGCTCTTCTGTAGAGTTTGCTGTTTGTTACTCTGAGGTCTATCATGTAATTTTTGTAAACTTTTCCGTTTAGGATATGAGCACCTGTGCTGATCGCATTGAGGCACCATTTGGTAGATAGCTCCCAGTGCTGTTTCTGTGTAGTAAAGAAAACTATTGTTATTTTTCCTTTTCCTCATCATTTCTTTTGGAAATACACCGCATTAAAAGCATCAGGAATGTCTTGACTTACCATCAGGACTGAGTATGGCTCATTTAAAGATGAAGACCAGGTAATGCTGAGGACAGTCATAAACACGTCTCTTACTCTTTCCTGAAATTGCAGCACGTTGAACATCATCATGAAAATCATAATTTGTGCTCTTAGCACCAGCCCGAAGGCAGGCAGATATTTTACCTTGAAAGAACTAACAAAAAGGCACTTTAACAAAAAGTGTACAAATGCTGTGAATTCCAAAGTACATGTGATTCTACTCACTGGAACACAATGGCCTTCAAGTTCATGGATGAGTGCATGGAGGTTTGATGTGTTTCGACCCACGCGTTCAGCCATTTCTGAAACCTTATCTAGGTCATCTAAGGAGACACATAACTATCAGGTACACTGATGGACAGCATCTGGAAACCACAGTGACATACTGTGCTTAACGTGCTCTGAATGTGACTGACCGTTCACACTGAAAAGAAATATCACCATATCTTTGTCACACAGGGAGGGTAAAATGATGTTCAAAAAGTCCTTGTGGCCGATAGTGAAATGTGGTCCCTGGACGCATTGTCAGCCACAGAGGAAGGAGAGAAAAAAAGAAAATAAGAGAGCAAGACAACAGTAAAGGCAGTCCGTTTCATACACAACACATTAAAAGCATTCATGTTATTCCAGCTGAATTTAGAGGCTTTAACCTACCACAGACGACAGATCCCCCTCTTTGTTGTTCAATTCACTGAAGCCCTTGCTAACAAAGCCTCTGATATCATCAAAGCCTGGGAAAATAAGAAAAGAAATGTATATTATTTAATAAATATTATAATAGAGAGAATAAATTATGCCTCATGAAAATTCTGGAAATCAAAAATAAGCATTTTATAATACACGATTATACAGAATTCATCATTAGCAGTACCTGCTCCAAATGTTGGAATGCATTCGCTAGCATCAATAATCCCAACAATGCCAAGAGTCTGCCAGCCAAGGTAATACACATGTCCCTTCCCTCTCAGGCTGCATTCCAACAATTACAAAAGAATGATATTTAAATAAGATGCTGGTTCTACACTGTGCCATCAGCTCTCAGAAATGTTTTGTTCCATTTGCATACATGTAAAACTGTATACAGTCTAAATATAGTCTGGTGCAAACGTTTGTTACCTGGTAACATGACATGCTTTGTTGAAAATACGTACAAATCTAACAATTAAACCTGTTAAATGTAACTATTTAACATGTTGGGAAAAATAAACATGACATTAAATGTGCCCCTGCAAAAGTCATTTTATATTTTCACAATATGTTAAACTCAGCAAATAAACTACAGTTGCAACAAAATTAGCAGAAAATGCTAAGGTTGTTCTCTGTAAAGTTTGTGCACTTATTCTGACCAAGGGTCCAGTAAAAGTTTTGTATACTATTGTATACATTTTTCCCATATATCCTTATAGAATTTTAATAGTTTAATCCATTGCCAGTGTGAAACTGCCAATAAGCAGCACGTTTGTAAGGAGGCTGTGCATAATTATTTATGATGGAAAACAACAGTTTTAGCAAAAAGTGAAAAGCAGCCATGTTTGAGCTACACACAACATACACTCCACATTCACATGTACATGTAAATGAGAACACTGGTTATGTGAGTCAGAAATCCAAACACATGTGAAATACCTTCAACTATTTATGTAGGCAATCATACAGAATGACTGGGGAAACTGAGAGCCTACCTCACTCCAGCTTTCTGAACCAGGACTGCCAGTTTATCACTCTGTGAGTAAGTGATTTCAAGGACTCTCTCTTTCATTGCGATTGAGGCCAAAATGCCCCTGATAAATAGATGTAGTAGATAAATACATTAAAGAGAAAGGCAGTATATTGTCACGTTTTAAAGAAAATGAAGACACTGTTGGAAGACCTACTCAGGAGTTATTGCTTTCTTATTGTAAACAGCTTCATGCCCAGCAAAAAGGACAGTTTCCAGCATTACTTTTGTGACACTACCCCCTTTCATTCTTGAAGATCCAGTAATACCTTCAGGCTTTAAGGAAATGAATAAGAGGTGATAAATGATTATAAAATGCTTTATATTAGTTGTATGTTAAATCTAAAATAAATTATCATCTAAATGAAAATGTACACGTTCACTAAAACAGTGCTTACTAACAAAATTGCCTGACTGGTGCAATAGGGTGCAATGCTATAAGAGTAACACATAAAAAGTGTTCTTTTATCTTAGAAAATGAACTGTGTGCTTTGGATCTGTTGTTCAAAAATAACAGAATAAATATTTGAGTATTTAATACCCCCACTGCTGGATTGAGCACAAAGGCTTTTCTGCTTTTCTGAGTTTCACTCATTTTCTCTGCAATCTCCTTGAAGTGAAATGTAGAGTCTTGCATAGGCTCAGTTCTGTCGGCATGACATAGATTATTTCAGCTATACAGTAATCTACTGCAACAACACACGTTCCACTAATTCTGTGAAACCGTGATAAATTTGTCTTCAATACCGAGCCATGCACACAGGATTAAATCCAATCAGCACCGGAGTAAAGACCTCCAAATTGTTCAGACAAAAGTGAAGCTGGCCAGCAACAAAAGGTGCCTTCAAGAGAGAAAGAAATAAAACAGCTTCACACTGGGAATAAGAGTATACCATAGAAATTATTGTACAGATAAAAGAAATCATATCATTCATACAGACAAGCCACAGGATATTCCGAAGAAGAGGACGTGCTTCTTGCCTTTACAAGCCTTGAATGTAAAAACCCAAAAACACTGGGTTAAAACAGACTACAGTTAAACATGCCAAAGCCACTTATGTATTTTCTGACTGGTGGTCACATTATATACTTTGATTCATGAAGACATGTGAGGAGAGACGTTTTTCATTATTGGACAGCAGCTGGTGGCCCAGTCCATTCAACGAAATAATTATATATAATCATCGCTGTCGGAACCAAAAGATCATTTTTCACCAGCTGTTGGTTACACTGTGGGAGATTTTCACAATGGACAAATAGATACAGTCTAAAATAAAAATCTTTTTACACTAACTTACAGATTTTCCTTTGTCCGCGAAGTTGCTGTTGCTGTTTTGGACTCTCTCTCTCTCTCTCTCTCTTTCTCTCTCTCTCTCTCTCTCTCTCTCTTCCCTC
>JBBPCX010000001.1:32445817-32458021 GCA_037974365.1 Hydrocynus forskahlii
TAACAACTAATGGAATGCAATACCCCATCAGTTGGCACCATACTAAGTGGATCATTAAACACTTGTCTCAAATTTTTTTTCATCTGTAAAAACGGCACAAATAAGGCCAAACATAAGGCTTCGTTCTGGCAGATACAGTGTTAAATAAACATGAGTGAGTCTATGTGTGATTTGAGACATTTTTGGTCATGTGTGTTTGGGCACAGTGCAAATTGGTGGATTATAAGATTCCAAAACATGCTAGCTACATTAGCTGTGCAGCTCAAGTGCCAAGCATCTTGGCTGATTAATTTAGGGAAACAGGGAAAACTGTGTTGAACCACTTAGATTCCTGATAATTTGATTTTAACCACATTGCATTTGAACTCTACACATTGCCATTACGAAAACAAAACAGTGATAGAATTTTAATGGTGTAATGGCTTAACTATAGTGTCGCTTATGCATGCAAATGATTGCTTAAGTAATAAAAATTCAAATCCTAATAAATGTTTTGTATTCATAACTCACAGATCGGCCTGCTGCTCCTGTCAACGTCTCTGTCACTCTCCTGCGGGCACGCTCATCCACTGTGTCCTGGAACGTTCCAGAGGGAGAAGCTGTAATTGGTTATGCCATCTCACTGCAGGTTCAGAAACGTTATTACAATGAAGCATAGCCCTAAAGGAATTCATTGTCTCAGTAAAGAAACCTGTATACATTGCTGCATTAAATATGCTCTGATCGTTAATAAGCCTCATGCACAGCATACTTAAGCTTTATTTGCGTAGTGTGTGCATGACTTGTTCTGGGTGATCTGTTTTTTATGCAGAGGCAGGATGGCCTGATGCAGCGGTTCATCAGGGAAGTTAATACCTCCAGCCGTGCCTGTGTGCTATGGGACCTTGATGAAAACACAGATTATATTATTCAGGTCCAATCCGTTGGACTACATGGAGAGAGTCAAGCCAGCAAGAGGGTTCATTTTCGTACCCTTGAAAAATCTGACCACCTTCAGTCGAACATGGTGGCTCAAGGTACTCTTCGACTGTCATCCTTTTGAAATTGTAACAATAATGTAATGTAATAACACACACCCATGTATTATCAAGTATTTTGAGATTCTTATTACATCTTATAGAATATTCTGTAATTCTAAAACTTGTCACTACTGTTTATTAATAACTTGTGTGCGTGTGCGTATGTGCACGCATGCATATTGCATTGCTATCTGGTCAGGTGACCCTTCAGTAGAAGGTTTGGACATTTCCAGAAGTCTCCTGACTGAAGAAATGGTTATCATCATGACTGTGCTACTAATGTGGGCAGGTGATTAATTCATATTGGTCCCTGTTTGTAGGCTATTGACCTAATTTACAAGAAGAAACAATTCTGTTTACCTTAGGTTTGATTATTATTGCAATTTTCTGTAGAATATTTTCTTTGAATGTAATGAAATAGGATTACCATTTCAGATCACACAAGAATATCTGCTTGATTATAGGTGTAGCTTGTTTCTGCAAGTACCCTGTAAGTGTTTGAAGGTCAAGGAGATCTGATGTGCCTTCTTCTAATCAAATGTATCTATCTTGTTGCAGCTGTGATTGCTCTATTCTGTAGGCAGTACGATATCATCAAAGACAATGACTCCAACAACCATAGCAAGGAGAAGACAAAACCTCTGTCTGAACACAGCACCCCAGACTACCGCCATGGAGGTCTGCTAGGCAGCAAGGTGAGACTAAAGGACACAATATGGCCAAAAATATAGTCAAAAGAGCATTTGTGGTGCTGGTTTTGGACAAGAAGGCCTGGCTCACAATTAAAGGTTCCAATTCCTCCCAAAGGGGTTCGCTTAGGTTGAGGTCAAGGTTCTGTATTAGGCCACGGGAGGTCTTACACCTAAAATTCATCAGATCTCGCATTGTACGCAGGGGCTCTGTTATAATGGCACAGGAACTGCAGCTAGAAAGAACACGTAATTGATTTGTAAGGATCGGAATTGGCCACACTGGCACCTAATGTACAACTGGCAAAGGTGTAAATGATGCTGTTTAGGCACGTTTATTTTAAAAATGACCAATAAAATCAGCCAAATATGAAAGCCATTAGAATTGTAATGAGCAAAAAAAATCAAGAAAAGTGTCAGTGTTTTTTTTACACTGACATAATACTTAGCTTAGTAAGCAGATAGCACTCATTTACAAAGCAAGCTTACTAAAAGATAACAAATGAGGAACATGTAAAAAATGTAGTTAAAATGGATTTTTGTCTTTTAACATCTTTTAACATAATCCTGAATGCTGTTGCTAGTTTGGATAAAAAAAGTCTTTTTGTACTTATTATATTGCACACACTCATTAATTTGTATTGATATCTATAACTGAGCCCATCTTGCTCTTTTTTTATTTTTTCCTAGTTCCAGAGAACACCATCATCAGTCAGCATCATCAAGGTCTGACGGGTACAACCACACAGAATCTGGTCTGTCTGGTTCTCAAGACAGAGTGTATAATGCCTACATTGTTTGGGAATCCTAAATACATCTATGAGGCCTCTTACAGTACTAATAACAATCTGCTCTGCAATACATTAGCAACAACCTGCAATGCACTGTATTTTTTACTATATTATAATGACTGATAATCTGCTGGAGAATGGCAATGTCAAGCTATAACTGCAAGGAATGTGAATGGAAGAGGGCAAATTGAAATGTCCCAATCAGGATAGGGCTAAATCATGAAACGACATATCAATAAAACGGGCCTCTTTGATCGATGCCGAACTCTACATGAATAATGCATGCTGAAATCTGTTCATGATAAACAAATCTAAAACATTCCTTCTGTTCCTTCTATGCAAAACATGAAAAAATGTCATGCCATACCATCCTGATTGGGGCTAATATTTGAAGGCAATTATAAGTGTCATTATATAGCTGATATAAAATGTGACAGAATATTTTGCTCTGAGGCTGAGCACAGTCTTGGCCGATTACACTGTTTTCATTTTCATTAGAGATTTAATTAGAGTTCTTATAGATCTATGGCTAAGAATATTCTGTGTGTAGAAAGTCCACTTCTGATGTCTAGTTGCAGTGAAACATAACGTGAGCAAAACTGTTGCTTTGAGTCATAGTGCTTTAGTTTAGTGCTATGCTGTACAGAATGTGTTGTAACTAAAGAATTGGAAGGTTATACATTAATACAACCAGTAGCTGGAGCATTAGAGATGGTAGTCAGTTGTTCTGAAGATAAGATGTTTTGTGTTTGGGGAAAAGAGTGTTAAACTGTGAGCATTTCGAGCATTTGTTTTTCATAGAAGAATTTACTAGAATAGCTTGTTTTATAAGACAGGTTCAGTTTAGATTGATCACATTTGGACTTTTATTTAGTAATAGATCAGTTTAATTTAGATATACCACATTTTATATATTGACTGTTCAGTTAGTAAATCTGTCAGTATTGTTAATGTTATTTCACATTTGGAGCATATCATAATAAATTGAACAGAAAGCTTGTCTTTTTGCCTGTTTGATTTGGGTTTGGATAAACTAAACAGCATTTCACTTGTGTTCTGTTTCTACACTGTGAAGTTCAGTACAGTGGCTTAAATCCAAAACACATTATATAGAAGTTATAATGTTCAGGTGACAAAAAATTGAAAGCCAAAAATGTCAAATCACACATGCAACTAACGTGTGTGTGTGTAATAAAAATACACAGGTGCCATATACACAAATAACATACACAAAAATGTGTGTGTGTGTGTAAAGGAGTAGATGTCAAGGCAGCAAGGCGAGTGAACTGTGTTGGAGGCAGGAAAAAGTTGTACAAGGAAGGCTAACCCAACCGGTGAAGGGGTGGTGCGGCCACGGGGCCACGAATGCAAGGCTCACTGATGCGTATGGAAAACGAAGGCTAGCTCGTCTGGTCTGAGCCGACAGAGAAGCTGTTGAACAAATTGCTAAAGAATGAATGCTGATGATGACAGAAAGATGTCAGACAGTGCACCACAGCTGCACACAGTGCACCACAGGAATGAGTAGCCACAGACCAGTCAGAGTGCCCATGCTGACCCCTGTCCGAAAGCTCCTACAATGGGCAAGTGAAAATCAGAACTGGACCATGAAGCCGTGAAAACAGGGGGTCTGGCCTGATGTGTGTGCATTGCTTCACATAGAGACTGATTTGACATGTACAATCTATCTAAACATTATTGCAGATCAGGTTCACCCCTTCATGGCAACAGTAGTCCCTAATGCCACTGGTCTCTTTCAACAGGATTGTGGGCCCTGTCACACTGCAGCAAGACTGTTCAGGAATGGTTTGTGGAACATGACAAACTGTTCAATGTGTTGACTTGGCCCACTACGTGTACACTGAATGGACAAAAGTATTGGGACTGACCATTCCACCAACAGGGACTTTAATGACATTGCATTCAAATACATAGATTTTAATATGGAGTTAGTGCAACCATAACAAGTTCCACTCTTCTTGGAAGGCTTTCCACAATATATTAGACTGTTTCTGTGTGGAGAAGGCCTGGCTCACAATCTCTGTTACAGTTCATCCCAAAGGCATTGGTTGGGGTTGAGATCAGGGCTCTGTGCGGGCTAATCAAGATCTGCAACACCAAACTCATCCAATCATGTCTTTATTGACCTTGGGGCACAGTCATGCTGGAATAGAAAAGCGCCCTCCCCAAACTGTGTCCAAAGCATGGCATTGTCCAGAATGTCTGCTAAAGCACTAAGATTGAGCTTCACTGGAAGTAAGGGGCACAGCCCAAAACCTGAAACACAGGCGTGTCCCAATACTTTTGTCCATGTAGTGTGTGCGATTTTCTGGTTGCACGTTTTCTACAGAAGACCTCTAGATGGCTCCTGGGGAACCTTTTGAAGGTTGAGACACATGAGCCGAAGTGAATCACTTCCCGTAGTGGAGGAGCCTGCATTGTTGTCAACATTAAGTCTTTCCAACTTTAGTGCACTTCACAGCTGGCTCTCAGAAACAGCAGCCTGTATGGAGATCAGATAATGGACTTATTCTTCGTGCGACGGCATGTACTTTGATGAGGACAATTAGGCAACACATTCTGACTGTATTTTTATTCTTCTCGTGACATTTTAAATGTAGATATTAAGTCCGGTTTTGCGGATACTCAGCAGTGGGCTAGTTTGGCTAACAGACAAGAGAGCTAGAGCTAATTTAGGCTAAAGGCTCCTGAATTAAACTACAATTTGTGGGCAGTTAGCAGGTTCTTAAGCGTTTTTGGCTACTTTGTCGTGATTTTAGACATTGTTATGGTCTGTAGAAATCCAAATCGACTGTCCAAGAACCTCTGTAACCTTTAATTCATTCTTTACAAGAGTGAACTGTTGGTTGTGTTTATTTCTGTTTCAAAACAACTAGCTGGGCTAGCAGAGACCCACACAGAAAAAGGAACCGTTTTTCTTACTGGTTATCCGTTCTGTACAGTTACTAGAGCTCAGGAAAGATGTTTATTCACATATAGTGACAGCTGGACAGCTTAACGGGGTCTGTGTTGCCTGTAATCATGAGTTAAAGACAAAACAACAGCCACGTTAGCTGCTCGGCTAGTCTGGTAGCTAAGCTAGATGTCACTAGGAAGGCTGACTTGCTCTCAGCAATCTAGTTAGGTTTCTGTCAGTGTTCATGATTAACTGTGTTGGATAATGAAGTCTTCAGTGTCTGAGGACTCGTTTTAAGCCCCGCTACGTTACCTTAGTTTTTTAAGCCTGAGTTTTGGATAACTTGGCTGTTATTTCATGAGGTTGCGAAGGAAAGTGGGCAAGAGCCACGATGAGCAAGTTGATGACACTGCTGGCCCTGTCTTTGTGTGGTGGTGGAAGAGGAAGATGACAATGTAGGTGGGGAATGAGCCGATTTGGAGTCGACCAGAAGAAACTGCTACTCGAAGACTGCTAGAAAATGCCCAGGAGAAAACAGTCAAATCCACAGCCTGTGAAATGTAAGTGTTACTTTTGATAATGTGAAGCATGTCGCTAGCTTGGCTTGTCATCTGCAGGACAAAGTTTCCTACTTCCTAAGCTTCAGACTGTATTTGGCCACATGGGCTCCTCTCTCATGAAGAGTAGGTTCCTTTCTGGACTTTCCTATTGAAGTTAGTTCTTGACATCAGGGTAGATTTAGTAATACACATCAGTAATGACACATTTCAGTAACATAAAGGACATGTCCTTTTATGCTGACAAGCCCATCTTTCCGGTTTAGTTATTAAGATTAAAGTCAGCAGGCTTCATTACAGTGTAAACATAACTTTCATATCTTGATAAAACACCATGTTCGGTTGTATCTTCACTTAAATGTCCCATTGGCGCCTCCTCTTCCTTTGTAATTCTTTCCTAGCACCATTTCCTCTAAACAAACCCCCATCTCTGCCAAGAGCCTCAGAGCTAACCCATCTCTGACCTGCCCGTGTACCCCTCCCTAGGTTTATCTGAATGCTTTCCATGGTTCCTTCCTCAGTCACTCACTCTCCTGTCCTTTTCCTATCTCGGGCTTCTCTCAGTGTTGAGCACTGACTATGCAACATTAAGGACTCTCACTTTTACTGTAAGATGTGCCACCTTTCTGCCCTTTGGCTGATCACTCCATCTTAAACCTTGATCAGTTTAAGTTTCTCCTTTTTGCTCTTTGTTTTTACTCTCTTTTGTTTCATTATTGTATGCGAGAAACTTTAAAGTCACAGAGAATTGGAAATCATAACAGTTTTCTTTCTTAATGGTGCACTTCCAAGTGAAGTGCAGTTAGGGAGATTTCTCTGAGCAAGCTGTTATAACACTGTTTCAAGAAATGTTCCTGACATAAAACTTCCAAAAAGAACCACAGAAAGAATCTTGTGATAACATTGTTTTACATACTGTGCTGCTCTCTTATAAATTTGAGTAGGATTAATTATGCTCTCTTTGTATTGAAACATGTGTTTGGTTAGTGTTCTTTAACTACTGATGATATCCACATTATTCGTAGAAAAACTATCAATTAATATTGCTTGTCCCAAGCAACTAATGAGTTATGACATAGCCAATAATTAGGCGAGCAAGTATATTTTTTTGAAGATTGATAAAATTAATATCAACCATTAACCATTAGTGTCATCTTTTACGGTCTTTTAACCAAAGAATTGTGTTTAACATGACCAGAAATATAATTTTATGTTGACTTTAAAAACATACAGTAAAGCATAATATAAAACTTCTCTTCTAAGTAACTCATTGTTGGTTTGCTAGTGGGGTCTGAAGATGGTGTTGGAGGTGTTAACCCAGAGAACCTGGTCCTGGAGAGTGATTTCCTCCTTGGACAAGACCTGGCATTTGGAGAGAATGACTACAAGATCATAGGATTTGAGAGAGACTCTGGTTAGTAATGCTTAATGTCATCTCAGTATTTGAGTTGAGTCCGTTCTAAATTAAAGCATTACAAAGAACTGACTGGCATACTTTTTTCAACAATCAAAGACATTGTTTTTAAGCAAAAATATCTGTTGTTTCTTTCCAAATTCAGCATCTGCTGACATGGGAATTCCAGCTTATGCCTTTAGTGATGAAGACTGCTCCAGTTACAACCGCCTCAGCATGGAGAGTGACTTTGAGGACCCACGGGACACCGAGAGTGACCGGGAGGAGATGGGTGGGGACCCTGGCTTCACACCCTACCTGACCTGCAGGCGATGTGGTCAGCTCCTTGGAGATCCTCTTAGTGGAGACCTGGACATAGAAGGGCTGTACTGCCTCCGGTGTGGAAGTGAAGATAGGTGTCCAGAACGGGAGATTAGACGGAGAGAGGAGGTTCTGCCTGCAGAGGGCTCCAAGGAGAAAGAGCACAAAGGGAGGGCCTCTGCAAACGGCACCTTCAAAACCTACTCCTGCAAACTGTGCAACTTTACCTCACGCTACTCTAATCACCTGAAGCGGCACATGAAGACCCACAATGGCGAGAAGCCTTACAAGTGTCAGCACTGTTCATATGCCTCAGCTCAGCTGGTCAACTTACAGAGACATGTGCGCACACATACTGGGGAGAAGCCATACAAGTGTGACTATTGTACATTTGCCTGCAACTCCCTTGGCAACCTTAAGAGGCACCAGCGAATGCATACTCAAGAGAAGTCCAACAAGTGTAGCCAGTGTGATTTCAATGCAAGCAGTGGCCAGACCCTAAAGAGACACATGATGAGCCACAAGAAAGATGTGTCAACATCTGTGGTGGAAGGTATGTGTATAATCTTTCTTTTTTCTCTCATTTCAATAAAGTCAGACAGAAGTATGCCTCATTTTGTCTGTAATTTCACCAAAAATGTTGGTTTGCAGTCAGAAGCTGTTTAGTTGGTCAAGTTCTTCATCATCTGACTGGGAGGTACTGCATGCTTCTGGCTTGAAAACTTGTCTCAGCATTGGTAGTCAAAGAGGAACTATGCTGTACACAGCATGCATTTAACCAGTACATGTGAAGGGAAGTAGCAAAAGTTGACTTCCTAAAACCAGATTTCCCACAAAGAGGAAGATGCTTATTTTACTTGTCTCATTGAAAGCCCCTCCTTTTTCTCTCTTGTGTCTCCAGAGGCTGTGGTGTCTGATCTGACTCTGCACATCAGTGGTGATCCTGACTTCTTGCATAGCTATGGCAGCCTGCGTGCTGATCGGCACCCCCCAAGTCTGCTCGAAACAGAAGAGCTGGCCCAGGAGCCGGAATCTGGGCTCCCTGAGCTGCTTTTTCCCTTCACCTGCCGTGTGTGTGGCTCAGTGTTGGAGGATGAGGAGGGCGCAGCTACACAAATCTGTGGCAAGTGCACCCTGGATGTGTTGGCAAAGGGGTCCCCTGCCAGTCCAGAGAAAGGAGACAAGCTGTACTCCTGCACTGCCTGCAGTTTCATCACACAGTACCCCAACCATCTAGCTCGTCACATGAAGACACATAGTGGAGAGAAGCCCTACAAATGTCCGCAGTGCAACTACGCATCTGCCCACTTTGACAACCTAAAGCGGCACCACCGTGTGCACACAGGTGAGAAGCCCTATAAGTGCCATCTATGTGACTATGCCTGTGGAAACCTGGCCAACCTCAAACGGCACGAGCGCATCCACTCAGGTGCCAAGCCCTTTCAGTGTGGTGTGTGCAACTACAGCTGCAACCAGAGCATGAACCTGAAGCGCCACATGTTGCGCCACACTGGCGAGAAGCCTTTCAAGTGCCAGGAGTGTGCCTATACCACAGGACACTGGGACAACTACAAGCGCCACCAAAAAAAGCATGGCCATTCCACTGAAGGGTGGATAAAAATGCCGCTACCAGAGAAAGAGGAGGAAGAGGAAGAGGGTGAGATGTAGCAAAAAGAGGAAATGTGGATAAAGTCAGTTCCCTTTTTTAAGAGCTCTTATCTCCTGCTCTTAGCGTTTAAATGATGTTGCCTTACTGTTTTCACATTGCAAAAGTGTGAGCTACACATGGTAAGAGTGCAGTTTTACATTCGTGCCTTGTACAGGGTTCTAAAAAAATCCACATCTCCATTAACTGTTACATTTTCTGCTCCTCTTTTGTTGATGCCTATTTAAAAATAACTTCACAAACCGTTTGTTTCAAAAAGACCTCATCCGTACAATGAACAAATGTTGGGAAATCACAACAGAGAAGCAAGAAACGCACAGCTAGCATGGATGTGAAGTGAACCTTACAGCCCCTTGCGTTTTTTGAGCTAGGTTGCCTCTGGCGTAAAGACCATACAGATAAAATTGAATACACACAAACACATTAGAATCTGAGGATTGTGGAGTCTCCTGTTAAACTGCTCGGATGAAACTGACTTGAAAACTACAGTTCTGCACCTCTGTTCTAATGAGTTCTATATGAATTACTGAATGAAAAAGTATTGCAATAAAGCCAATGATTCACCCTTTCCCAGGTTGATACTGCAGCTATTTTTTATTTCTCTGTAGTGGATTTGATTACACTGAAAACCTCTGGTGGCTGCTAAATTATGTAGGATGCACAATGACAGTAATGTCTTGGTGCCTTTTTCGGCAGGTGACGTACACCATTCCCTGATTTTACTGTATCGGGTGCCACTGCAACAATGCTGCACTGATGTGGGGGGTTTCCGAACTCCCAGCACACGCCTTGATTTTCTGTCCAGGGCATTAGAATAATTCTGTCCGTGTGGGTATTTTTGTGAGTGACTTTTAAATCATGTTTCTTCATTTAGTTTGTGTGATATCTACTGTGAAATGATGTCCGTAAAACATAAACCCATGTATAGTGATGGGGTGGTCATTTTTTGTTTTGTTTGGGTGAAGAAACCTGTTTCAAGTGTTTTTGTTTTTTTCCTGGATTGTGCAAATTGAGAGAAAAGAAAAGGGACCACATTTTGTTGCTATAATTTTATTGATACAGTCACAGGCATTACATTTCAAAAACATTTCTGTGATTGTAGGTGTATGATGGTTATCAGCCTCTGCTCCTTATACCTTGTATTTTTGTTACACAAAAGGGCATAGCAGTTATTAAATGGCCAAGATGATGATGATAAATGTCATTCAATGATATCAGGGACTAAGTCAAGACATTTTATGCATTATAATGAACATGTAATGTTTGGATTGCTACATATTGTTCAAAAATGATTATTTATGTACTGTATATTATTTTTGTGGTTGGCCTTTGCTTTATTGGTCTGAGGACTTGTCAAGTGACCTTTGGCTTAATAATAAAACGTTTTTAAAAATTTTAATACATAATGTCTGAATTTTTTTTTTTGTACTGTGGAGGGGGATCAGTTCACAGAAGCATTTGCCACTACTCGCCTGTAGAGAGCGATACAGAGCTTGCAGGGTGAAGTTTTGAAAAAGATAGAAAAAGTCTGGTGCAGTATTGTGCATGTTCTCTCTTTTAAAGAAGTGAAACTGACCTTAGAGGTCCTCATGAGCACACTTTAATTTATATTTCCAGGTAAGAAAGAGTGAATTATTTGCAGTGATCCATCAGAGCGTTGTCTTGCGGGCTGATATCACGGCGCAGTAGCTGGTTGAAGGGGACCAAACCTCACTAAGACTCCTGACTTGGTTCCGTTTTACCAGCCACTAAGACGTGCTGTCTCAGGAAAGGTAAGTTGGTATAACAGTTAATGCATTTTATAGGGCTAGATAAAATGCATTAACTAGCTAATAATGATGAAGAAACGTGGGGGAAATGTTCTTTCTCTTAGTTTAACATGTGCTTTGCCCTTGCACTGAAGACAGTATGTCCTAGATTTGTATTGAAACCAAACTTGCTCATTTTGAAGCACTGCCTCAAAGAAATCCTGCGAACTTTTTGTCCATTTGTGGGGAAAAAATGCTACTGAGAGGACCTGGACCTCCAAAATACCCTGATTTATTTTAATAAAGAAAATCTTCATCTGTTTTCTGCTTTAAAAATAGGCTTTTGTCTCATCCCAGCTGTCAGAAAACGGATCCCATTTCCAGAGCTAAAGCACCATCTGCTGTACAAAAGGTTTATTAGAGCTTTTCATCTTTATCTCCTGAAGGCTGAAAACTCCTGAAATTATCATTATTATTATTTTCTGTTGCCAAGACAGAAGAGAGTGTAAATAGATGTGCCATTATGTCCTGTATGGAAACAGCCCTCCCAAATTAGCCTCCTCACACCTGTCCCTCTATTTATAAGAGTAAACTCCTCTCAGGGGCTGCACCTGTGTTCTGTCACTCAGCCTGCACCATCACTGGCCGTATAGGATGCGATTCCACTTGGGCCTGTCAAAATGCTTGTCGTGGAGGAAATTTTGCTACATATATACCATGAGCCCCATTTGCTGTCCATGTGCTGTATGAATGACCCGGGACTGACTTTGACATTCCCTTCATACAAAAAAGGCAAACAGACAACAGTAAAGAGAAGATTGTACTGTTTTTGCAATACTCCTGTTTTTAAGTTGGCTCACAAATCCATTTTTTAATACATTTTCTTTTGGCTTTTGTGAGATACTTTACCATGATGATCACGTCTCTCTGAAACCACACACTTCCTTACATTCCATAGCTGGATTCATTATATGGGGATATAAGGAAGTATGTAATCTCAAAGAGTAATCCATCCCATGTAGTCCATCGTATGTATTTTTTAAAAAATGGTCCCAGCAAATTTTATGTAGTATAATTATATGTAGTAATTATTATTTAAATTT
>JBBPCX010000001.1:32463259-32475111 GCA_037974365.1 Hydrocynus forskahlii
TTCACAATCTAACTTTTCAAATACCATTGTAGGTAATGTTAACTTTTTTTTACTTTTAATGTTACTTCACATGTTAACAAACAACTTTACTTGTCCACACTTGCCATGACAAAACTGAAACTGAAATGTTGATCTGATCACTGACCTCTAGGGGAGTTGAGGGGTGATTTAACTTTTAAAAGTTACAATAAAATCTGTAAAATAAAAGTTATCAATAAAATCGTGCTGTCTAAATGCTAAAAACATCTCGCATCTAAAGAGTACTGACAGCTGTCATATCTTCTTGCAGACATGAGCAATACACAGTTCATCCATTTCACAAGGAGTAAAACATGACAGATGACAACCAGATCCATGAAACTTTGAAGAGAGCTGCTTCACTGATGATTTATACAATAGAGAAACAGCTTAAGATGCAATGTTCTGAAGGATTTAGGAAGTTGGTTCTTTTAATTTATAGACTAGTAGCAACCTTGGTGACAGACCATCACAAAACCACTAAGACGGCCCCTCCCTCCTGCCCTGCCACAGTTGAAGAGGCAGCTGGAGAATGGCCCCACCTCGTACACGACAATCTGAGGGGGCTACAAATGGTCCGCAGAGCAGAGCAGGTGGAGCCTGACCAGAGAACCAGCCTCTACCAGCAATGTCACCTCACTTCAAGGCCAGGCTTTTCAGCTGGGATGTGATTAGTGTCTGTGTCTCATATGCCTCATCGTTTAAGTTCCTGCGAGCTTTGGGGGGAGCAGACATGCGCATTTAGTGCATTATCCAAATCTCTGGCATGCCATTCAAGCCCTACTGTTCGCACTGGTCCATGACTGCTGTTTCTTCCCTTGGATACTTCATGACAGTTGTGAGGTCATTTGTTTTAAAAGACACATTCTTCTCCACGTGCATGTGTTACGTGGATCTGCAGAGTGACAAAATATGAGTGACAACTCACGTTTTTAGTTAAAAATAGCAAACATCCAGCTCAATAACATTCAAAATCTAGCAACAGAGTTCTTTATTCCTGAAACTAAACTACCGCTTATGAAAACCATGGACCCCCGCTCCCTCCTCTTTTTTGAGCAATACGGTGACATTTATTGCTACTGTGATAACTTATACCACAATATACACTATATGGACAAAAGTAATGGGACACCTGACCTTTACACCAACACGCCAGGCCTTCTCGTCCAACATCGGTGCCTGAACTTATAAATCCTCTACTGAATGAATGGGCACAAATTCCCACAGAAACACTTCAAAATCTTGTGGAAAGTCTTTCAAGGAGCGTGGAAGGTGTTCTAAGCTGCAAAGGGGGAACCGACTCCATATTAAAGTCTGTGGATTTCAATGCAGTGTCATTAAAGTCCGTTATCGTAGTTTAAGCATTTGAATGGTTCATTAAGTTGTCATGGCTCTATGTATAACTACAGCCCTTCTTAATGAACCTGGAACCGGACAGCCCCTTTTTTAAGAATGCTAAGTCACTGACTATGAATGGTGTCAAGGGTCCTCCTCTTTTGAGAACAAGAGAAGCAAAAGAATCCTGCGTCCATCACCAGTGTACGAGTGGAGCAGACGGCCCTGTGTGACGACTCTGACAGAGATAAATTACACACAGCTTTCTCTCGGCACGGAGACAGCTGCTACCTGCTACCTTTGTCTTTTTACATCATCTTCAGTGCAGTTCATCTGAGTATTCAATACACTGCCTTCCACCACTGCTTTTATACTGCTTCCTTTTTCACGGCAGCCTCAAAGACTGCTCTGACCAATGGGAGATGGATGGAATTGCCATTCTATTGCAGGTCGTCTTGTGATGTCATTATTTAGCATAATACATTCAGCATTATATCACACATAATCACTTCAGACCAAATGAAATAAATCAAACGGCCTATTTGAATTACACACAAAATATGTTGATATTAATTTCAATTGCTCTACTCTATTCGACTGGATGTAAATGCATGATATTATCTAATTAATTAGAAACTATTTTTAAGAGTATTAATCTTTCAAATGAATGCCTCAACATTGTTTATATTTTTAGATTATCATCTGTGGGATCTTTAGACATTTGTTTTCAGACTGAACTTTCGTTATAACCTATCATGGCTGCCATATGGGACATTTGCATAGAGGTTTTTGCCCATGTGAAGACGATAAACAGATGTTTCCTGATGAAAAGAGAAGTTTAAAGAAAGAGGCGAGATGGAGCTCTTATTACTGGTTTCACATTTAACCTGGATGGCACAGCCAGCCTTTTATTCAAACACATTCAAACCTCCTAAACACCTGTGCTTTCTTCAGAATGTTCCCAATTGTTTGAGATTATTAAGCCATAGTTCCTGGGTGTAACTCTCAATAAACGGTCTAGCAGTATTAGTTGAATGTTTTATAAATGCTTCATTGCATTTAATATTCCCTGGAGTGACGACTGCTGTAATATTAACAGTTATTTTAAAGTGGGGAGGGGGGACACCCTGACACAGACATCATCGCTAATAACAGCCCTCATCAATGCGTCAGTGGTTTTGAGGACATGAAAGTGCCTCCGCACATCACTACAGTTCACCACAGAGAAGAGGTCAACTGCATAACCAGCATCCATGGGGCTGGTAAGTCATTGCCAATTTTAATGCAGCTCTAGTTTTCCAAAAAACTATTTCTGAAAAAGCCAATACAATAATACATGTAATATTAGACCTCATCCCTGTTATTATGCTCTTGTTAAAGTAATGCTTGGGAGGGAAAGCTTGATTCTTCTTAACAATCTAGTAATATTACTAAGAATAACAAAAACTTAGCATTACATATTAATAGTTAATACATGTTGCAGCTTACCATATCTTTCAAGAAGAGTTGTCTGAAGTGATGCTCTAGAACAAAAACTGTTTGTTCCACAAAAGAATCATTTCTGACAATGACATCGTTGAATGTGAAGAATCTTTTTAAAGAACTTCCTCATGACGTAAGGTTTTTTTCCTAGAACCGTACATATAAACCGAGCTCTATTTAGAAACGTTTTTTTTTAGATTCTGTAATTCATCTGTGAATGGGTTAAAGACATCCTTGTTAGATGAATGTAAGATTTAAGAGTTTCTACATGTTTCTTTGCGTTCTTTGAAACTATAATGTCCTTGGCTTTCAGAAAAATTCACGGGCAAAGCTCTACCCTGGAGACATTCTCGAATTCCCTCGAAACAAGTATTTCTCCCATTTTGGAGTTTACTATGGAGAGAGGGATGGAGTTCCCTATGTTGCACATTTGACATGCCGGGGTCAGTATATATAAACATATATATATTTCTATATAAACATACATAGATCCCTACACAAGCTCATACATACACTGAGTATGGTCAGCCTACCTTGTTTCTACACTGATTGGCCACACTATTAGAAACACCTACCGTAAACTTACCACATAAAAATGACTGACAGTAGCTCATCTGTTATTATGATTGATCATCTCCTTTGTATCATATCCATGAAAAAACAGGGACCACCGTACTAACAAAGTAATGGTGCGTTAGTGTGTGTGGTGCTGGCATCAGGCCATTTATACTTGTGCCTATGCATTTAATGACAATAATTATAAAAGTGAACATTGCATTGACATTTCCTGTATGTTTAAAGTCCTGAAAACGGTATTTCATGCATTTAAGAATGAACCCTTCATAAGAACACATGACTTGTCTACACAACAATCCTATAAAACTCATCTTTTAGATTCGGACACAAAAATCCTCCTCTTCGGTCGAGGTTTGAACTCCTCTGTAAAGCTGGAGCCACTTGACATAGTTGGGAAAAATTACAAAGTGAATAATTACCTGGATGAAAAACACCCACCTCGAGACTTCTACTCGCACATCAAGCCGGAGATTGATGACGTGATGTCCAAAACCATCACCTTCGACATCCTGTTTCACAACAGTGAACACCAAGCGACTCTGTTACGCTATGGGGTCAAAAAGTCTGAGCAAGTGAGTTCAACAAAATCATGAATTCAATTATTTTTATGAACATGCCATAGACATTATTTTAAATGCTCATGCATTTTTTATTTGGTATTTCTTGTGTTTAAAAGAATTATGCGTGAATATTTCAGATATTACAATGGAAATGAATTAAATCAGGCCTAACAATTTCAGTTCAAAGTGGTGCCAATTTGGTAACATTTCTACAGCTTCACATGTGCACATAATACTAGACTAACCTAGAGTAAGTTCATTTCTTTTTAAGAATGCAAATGTGTTTTGTGTTGTTAATTCATTTCTTAAACTGCTTCCAGATTGAAAAGGTGTATGCGAAGATAGTTCACACCTGGCGTCAACCATTTGAGAAGAAAGAGTTTTGATTTAAGAAGTTTACTTCATTCTGGACCTTTTACACAGATGCTTTTTTCTAGTGACAGTAACAATAACTACCGTTTTTTCTTGACTATTGTTACTAATGTTTAAAAGTCTCATATAGCTGTTTTAGAAATATAAGCTATTTCCATTTGTAAAGTCAGAACAATTAATTTAGGCCCCGTTCATGTCTGGCATTAATGGGCATCTTAAGTGATCTGATCACGATTGACAACCAAAATGCATAGCCATTTACCCCTGTAATTTTTAATTTCTTAAATTATTTCAGCTGGAGAAAGAGTTTCATGCACATTTACTGTGTCACTCTCCCGCTACAACTGTTTTGACTGTTGTTGCCAAAAGCAAAGACTTGCTTAATTCAGATAGCAGAAAGTTTCCAAGCAATCTCATAATTGTTATGAAGGGAAGGCAAAGGTTAATAAGTAACCAAGAAGTGGCTAATAAGGGCGGTACTACGTCACAGACCGAGATACATTGAGACTCTTTAGTGTTCACGATACAGATGCGGTCATCTGCATCCCTGACCACCTCCAAAGATGGTTTGTGCAATCAGATCTCCAATTACACATTAAAGCCCTTTCACACTTGTACCTAATGTTGGCCTCTTACGACTGGATCACCCAGGACACCCAAGATGTTAATGCCGGGTATGAACAGGGCCTTACACCAGTCACATGTGCCATGTCTCCACTTGGGGGAGCAATTGAGACATTCAGTCGAAATTCTGAGGGAGGACGCCACATAAAAGCTCTACTCGTGGTTCCTTCCTGAGTGTGAAGGAGACACATCCGCCACTCGTTTAATGTGAAGCCTAGCAGGCATATAAATTAAATACATGAAAATAAAGGTTAAACAGACATACCAGCAAAAATGAGCAGCTATTTTCTTTTACAGTTTACTCCTGAAAGGGGGCTTAGAATTCTTCAGCTTCATGCTTAAACTACAGATATAGAAAATGATAATAATGCTTGACTTTGTACTTTCATTTTCATTTAGACGTGTTATAAACGAGATATCTGAGATATCTGCTATGCAACCGATCTGTACAACACATTCAGTCGCCTGACTGTTTTGCCTATTAAAATAATAAAAAATTAAAAATAATGAAAACATCATAAGAGGCTTCCTCCTATCTTCTGGGAGCACTACTAACACAATGTCACTGGACAGCTCAACACACAAGAGCTGCTAGCAGATGACTGCATAGAGGGCCAATTTCTTGGTCTCACCATGTTCTTTTGGACATCAATGCATGGGGAAGGATGAAGAAGAAGAGGAGCTAAAGTGTACTAGTGTACTAGTTTAGACAAACCAAGTCCAAAAACTAGGCAGAATGCAGGCTGTTGGATTCAATCTCTGGACAGGTTTATCGTAGTTAAGCTTTCACCCCCTCAGACTGACCAGGTCAATCAAGCAGACCAATAAATCAATAGATGAATGTGCCTCTTTGTCTCGATGAATACCCATTTTTCTTTTTGCTACAAATGACACAACAGTGTTTCAGGCATGACTGAAAATGATCTAAAAAACTTAAATGAAAACTAGTCCAGCTCCAGTATCCATTAACTGAAAGGTGTTTTCATTGTTTAGTCCACATCCTGTATCAGGTAACAACCATCAGACAGAGAATATAAAAAAAATGGAATTTGTTCTTTACTCACAAGACTAAGGTGAAATAACATACGAAAATGAAACTGGCCTGGTCATGAAGCCTTTCAGGCTCCAAACAAGCATTAGTAAAAGCCAAGTAACACAGAGCCTGCACCGCAAACAGCAGGAGACAGACAATGGCTTTAGACCACTGACATTCTGTGCCTGAGTGATTATTGATCTCTCTGGTTTGTGGTGTGGAATGGCTAAGGATTACATAAGACAGAGGAGGTTTAAGGTGATGTATGGCCTGATTATTTCCTCAGGTTGTGGCAGGCAAAGCAGCTTCATAGTCTAACACACACACACACACACACACACACACACACATACACACACATGCAATAATCAGACCTAAATTAAGGAAAGCTTCCATTACAAACCACAATTAAACTGGATAATAAATTCTGGCAGCTATGCAGCAGAGGAATGTATGAATAAAGTAAGAATGTCATTAGCTTCTAAAAACTTCCCATATAAATTCAATTTTTAAAGATCCTAAACAAACATGTAGAACCGTATCACCTACTAAATCGCATTATAGACACATTGACTCATGGGCACCGGAACCAATACACTTTTCAAAATCTTTTGTCCTCTCCGCCCTACTTTTCCCCTCCTGGACTACAGCCGAGACGGGGAGCCCTGCATCCTTCTCCTTGCCTTTGGAAGGAAAAGCGGTGATTCAGAGATTCAAAAAGCGAATGTCATCTCAGTATACATTCCAAAGGATCTGATGAGACAACAAATGTGCAAAATCAAGAGAGCTAAAGCCTTTTAGTATTGCTGTATCAAAGCCAGACGTTATTACAGACTCCAAGAGATGAGACAAAAGCAGCAAGAACACAACTGTTGATTATTCATACACTCAGGAACAGACCAGCAGATACCAAAAAACAGCATCTTACCCAGCTGCTGCCTGTCAGACATCAAAATATATTCATTCATTATTTATTATAAACCTCTACCTCACCCATAGTTAGAAACTGGCCCTGGGGTTCATCTTGCGTCCCACACAGCTGAATATACTGAACACAAAGTGCTTTACACCATATTGAAACTTATTAATGTACATTTGTTAATGTAAGTGCTTTACATTATATGTATATTAAAATGCATATTAGAGTAGTCGACCAACCAAAAATATTCAGGCAACCATGTCCTGCAGTCAGAAACTGAACACTGATGAAGGACTAGAGTAGCAACTGAGTAGCATCATATCATAACTATCATTAATAACTGGACCAACAAGTTAGATGAATCTAATAAAGGGGACAGTGAGTGAGCACAGTGTTTAAAAACTATATACATGCACACACACACACACACACACACACACATACACACACTCACACACATGCACACTAACATGCCATTTGTCACTGCTGTATTTCCAAAGCAGTGAGTGGACATACAAGAAGTTTCTGTTAAAGTGACCAGTGACTGGAAGTATAAGGTTTTTTTATTCCAGTTGTAATAAAATGGCCAGTAATGGTATGCTTTCAATGTAAACAAAATGTTTATATTAGCAAACTACTCTAATGTGATTATTCACTAATCAACCTATGACATCTTGATAAATAAGCTGTAAAGCAACATCATGCAATGCATTTGCAGGGCTCCTGATACTGAGATTGGTTCCTTGAGATGGTCAGTAGTTTTTAATTCATCTCAAAAGTCAGTCAAGCCAAATAGGCACTTCACGATCATTTGCATAATTCATTTAACTACACTAAATCTCATGGCCATGTCGCTATTTGGGGGGAGTTAATTGGTTTAGGCACAGTCACAGTGCCCGTGCATTTATGAGCCTCCCTCTGTAATGAGCCTCCAGTAATGCAACTGTCCTGCTGTATTAAGTGTGACACTTCACAAAGTCGTAATCTTTAGTCCAAGCCGAGCTTTAATCACCGCTCTCAAAGACAACTCATCTCATCAAGCTAGCTTTATAATTTAATCCCCTAGCCTGACAATCAATGACGACAACAGAGACTGCATTAAAAACCTCAGTCAATCAAAGACATAGATAGAACAATCAGCCTGATTGTCCGACCTGACCACCTGCCTTATAAGCCAAACAGTGTCGTTCTTATGTAAAACTAGGACTAAAAAAACATATGGATGACCCTCTTTAAGAAAGTGAGAGCTATTACTGAACATTATTGAGCTATTCTACCCAACAATGATACAGGAAAATTAAATAAACTCCCAGGAATAAACAGTGAGGCGAATGCACTTATTTATTTATTACAAGAAATCCCTCTGGGAAATAAAACGGAAAATCTCTCTGAACGAAGCCACTGAATCGGAACAGTAATTTCATCTGTTAAGGCTCTTCCTCTATTGTTTGCAGTTTGGATGGTAGATTTAATCGTATAATAAAACTCAATGAGGGAGCGCTCACATGTGCGAACGCAGCTGAGAGCTCGACAGACTATTAGTGGGGTTTTTTTTCAACTGGACAGTGATTGAAAAACTTTTCTCTATTGAATTATTAGTAGTCTGAAAAATTCTACAGGTGTGATGATGGGCATCGTTCTCTTTGAGTAATCTGTATGTTTGCACAGTGAGAATTTGCAAGGAAATACAAGGAATTACATCCATTCTGAGAGCTCTTGGCAGTGGAGAAAAATGGAGAAAAACTGATACTCTTAAGAGGTTCTGACTGTAAAACACAACTTAAAGGCCACTGAACAGTTATGTAATAATGTGACGTGGATATTCTGCAGACATCAAAATGCTAGGAATTAGTAACAGCTGGAAGGACACCAGACTGCTTCAGAAAAACCAAGAAAAAGTTACTTATTGCACAGAACGCTCTGAGTTTGACAGACTGCTCAAACTGCACTTCATGTACAGCCATTGCTAAAAAAAAATTGAATCAAAGCTTTCTCTGTGAAATGGATTATGATTATGATTTTTATGCTTTAATGTGTAATGGATAGAGAAAAGTCCAGTGACTGAGGACGTCAATACAGGACATGATTAGAAAGTGTCAGTAAGAACAGTCTATGCATAACTACATAGAATGGTATGTGAAAGTAAGGTAGCAGTGTACAAGCCCTGTGAAACATTACAAATACTCTATGTTGTTTTAACTCTGCCACTCATCTGTATATATATTTATATCAGTGTTTATTCCTGATTCAATTTACCACGTCATCTAGGAAAATGACAACCAGGTTCCTTTCATCTATTGCCTGATCTTTACTGGATACGCCAGGACTAAGCAATCTAAACCATTCATAATTTATTTACTGTTCCATAATTTGAACATCTGTTAGAATGTCAGTCCCTGCAGTTGACCAGCTATTTCACCATCTGTCCAGCCCGTGACTGACAGTTCTTCAGTCCCTTGGACATGGCCATTGAGAATCAATGGCCATGGCTTGCAGGTTTAAACGCCTTTGGAAGTACTAATGTTCTGAGTGTGACATTGCTCACACTGACCCTGCAGACTGTCCCTTGGGAGAGCTTAACCTTGTGAAGAAAACCTCAAAGTGGATCTATTACTAGTGGCAGTATTGCCATGCTCCTGCACCATCTGAAAAAGGCATCATTATGTATTAAGCAATCTGGTAAATATTGAAAAATATACATAAAGTATGAGCCGTTTCTATCTGTTTCTTACTGCTTCTACAACAAAAAAGACCTTTCCATAGGGTGTAGTACAAGGTAGCAAGCTAACTTCACTTCAGTTCCACACGTCTTTGAACACTGATGCATTTGTATATTATTGGTGTACTTATCTGTTTCAGCAAAAGTGACCATTCTGTCATACGTGAACACGTGAAATTCTTTTCTGCATTTAACCCATTCACCAAGTGAAGCAGCGAGCAGCAGGAACATGGCGCCTGGGGAGTAGTGTGTCGGGACGGTATCTTGTTCAAGGGAACGTCAGAGGTGCTTAGCAGTCTTGTGAATCAAACCCACGACTTCCTGATTGCAGGGTGAATGCCCTAACCACTAGGCCACGAGCTGCCCCGTTAATTTTTCATTTTCCCTGCAGTTAGGCACAAGCTCTTCAGCCTCCTTCCTCTCAGGTGCAGGAAAACAGGTAAATGAAGTGAGAGCGGGTAAAATACAAGCTATAAAGAGGTACGGAATTTTTTGGTGACCTTGAAATAATTAATATATTCACCAGTAACTCAGTATTTTGAGCACATGCTTACACTAAACTGTTTAAAGCTGTGCACTTTTCTGTATTGATATAGTATTTTATTCTATTGTATTCTATTGTTTACTTAATTTGTGCTGCCCTTAACTTTGCACTGTCCGCCTTCTGCCGTGACAAAGCAAATTTCCCACTTGTGGGACTAATAAAGGTTTAGTTTATCTTATCTTATCTTATTCTATAGGATCCTGTAGGAGGTTTTGTAATATTTTACTTCAGACATTAAAATATTTGTTTTTTTTGTCATTTTCATTTAAAAGTCTGAAACAGTACAAAATGCATTTCATTTAGGCCTGTGAGCACGGTGTAAATACTTATGCTTGCAATAAATCTCTTATATGTGGCTGTGGGACAAAATTAGAACCATATGGATAATCATGTGAACTTCTGCAAGCACATCTTTACTTGCACTGCAGTATATTGCAGTTCATTGCTGTGATTATGGCAATTATATTATTAATACAAATCAATGAGGTAGTGACTATTAAATCTAATCCAATGAGGCTACTGGTTTTTGTTTTCAAGAAAAATAAGCTGCCTGCAAAATGACCACACAAACATCCTCACAAACTGGGTGGTGTATTGTATTAACCTTGTTTGAAGTGAAGTCTGTGTCCCTCACCTGTTTATTGAAACACAGACTAAGCCTGATACACGGATTCAGAATGTTCAATTACTGAAACTGTATAATGCTGAAATGAAGTGACATACCAACCACAGACTCTACACATTTATGCCTTTAGGCTGCATTCTAAAACTTATCACCCATTTTAAATGGAAGAGACAAAGGTGTGCTGTTTCAAGTGGCCCTGCTTTGCCAACCTCTCCTTACTTGATTAAAAAGAGGCAGACTCAGGTCACAGTAATCAACTTGCCTTAACAAAGAGACCTGCACTGTGTTCTTAGGGGCTGGTTTCCATGACTGTAATCAAAGCTACACCTCAGGAAATGACAGCTAGCGTCTTGTTTCCAATCTTGATAACGGTGAAAGCTTTGAAAAGGTTGATTAGTGGCAGTGAGGAGCCAGCGCTGTGCCGTGGAGTTGGAACAGGATTAATATTTCCGCTGAGAGCTGAAACAAAGTGATATGCATTTCTCTAGCTGTGTTTTGTGCATCCAGAGATGAAGATGCAGTTTATTACGAACGCACTTGGCCTTTTATTGTTTTGGTTTGCACAAAGCTTTTAATAAAGAGAGCATTTTGGAATGAAAGAAGAGGATGTCATATTATGCAAATTGACATTAAGCTAGCAAATAGTGCAGTGCTCTATATTAATGCATGGTACTATAAAAGCATAAAAATGTTACTGAGTATAAACCACTGAAGCTCAGCTGTAGCTGTCCATTCTTGTAAAGTAGCTGCATCTCACAGTTTCGGAGAGATGGATATGGAGGCGTTCTGGTGTGTCTTTTTCAGCCAGGAGATGAGGATTTTATTGAGCTCGGCAGGTCTGATGATGAAAAAAAAAAAAACTACAAATAATTAAAACATTCAAACAATTAATTCACTGGCCAAAAATCAAAGCATGAGTTATTCTCTACGCATGATGACTAACTTATGTGTCTCTCTCTTGCTCTCGCTCTCGCTATATATATATATATATATATATATATATACACACACACACACACACACACACACACACACACACACACAC
>JBBPCX010000001.1:32493805-32527630 GCA_037974365.1 Hydrocynus forskahlii
CCCATATATATAGTGCATTGAAAGCTGGAACTAATGAATATCTCATTATTCCTGTACTATTACAACATTCTAATTCAGCCAATTCTGCCAAATCTGCATATAAACCAGTCAGAGAAACTGCAGGTCCAAAAGAGAAGTCTAAAGATTTTGAATGGGATGTGAACAGTAAGAAAAGTTTTCAAAGGTTACTTAAGGTGAGACTGCTGTTACTCTTCTCCTCCTCAGTGATTCCAATCTAATACATGCCCCATTCCCTGTTTGGAGAGTTTCACAATTGGAAATAGCCATTTTCGGATGGAAGACTTTGGGTTCCATAAACACATGGACTATTTGTGCATAGTAGACACCTATAAAGTTTATATATGTAATTTGTTAACATGTAGAAAATGTCATTTAAGTCTTATGAAGAACATAACTCGATTAATTGGTAATCTATGAAGAACCGAATGTGGAAGCGGTAGGTTTTGCTTGAGCGGTAGGTTTTGCATGACCAGTGGAGCAGCTCTCTCTCTCTCTGTCTCTCTGTCTCTCTCTCTCTCTCTCTTTCTCTCTCTCTCTCTCTATACATATATACCTATGAACCCCACCTGCTAGAGTCACCCCTGCTTCACTTGGTGAATGGTGAATGTGTTAAATGCAGAAAGAAGTTCACACTGTGTGTTGTGCTACGGTGTGTTTACACCACAGCACAACACACAGTGTGAACTTCTTTCTATAGGGTCTTTCTATATATATATATATATGTGACTATAAGGGTTTTTTTTAATATGTGTGTGTATTTATATATATAATTTTCTGATTAGACATGCCTATATTAACTGAAATCTTATTCACATTTAATAAAGGTTATTAACTGGTTCTTGACTTGGATACAAATTTATAGGAAGCAAATAATTTCACAAAAACCTTAGATTTCATTTGAACAGAAAATAACTCATTGGTAAGAGTCTTCAGCTCACATAGGTTCTTTAGGGAACCCAAATGGTTATTCTGTGCCATTGCTCCAAAGAACCCTTTTGGACATATTTATTTCCAAGACTCTGCCATGTAAGACCTTTTTGATGTCAGTATGAATGATCTGTTATTTACAGATGACTGGACCCACGCCCATGCCGAAGACCAACTGTTTAAAAAACTCTTTAGTGGCTACAATAAGTGGTCCAGGCCTGTGCGGAATATTACAGATGTCGTAATTGTCAAGTTTGGCCTCTCCATCGCCCAGCTGATTGATGTGGTATGCTGTTATGGAATAAATTACAGTTTCATTACTGGTATAATTGTAATCGTTTTTGTAAACCTCAGTTTTCATAAACCTGTTAATTTTATCTGTTCGTGTTATTGCTATACTGTACTTCACTATCCGCCCTCCCCACACACATTCAGGGCACAAGAAGTTTCTTGCAAACATCATAAATCTAAAATAAAATAATCACCTAAACAGGTACAAATGACTTTAAATCTAAATAACATGTTGGCTTCTTTTACGAGCTTTTCTTTCATAAATTGAATATAGATTATTTACTGCCTCTGGTGTTGACCTCTCTGTCTTTCCTCAAAGGTAATTGAGTACTTGGCTGATTTAACATGTCTTCTCTCATTTCCTGCCAGGATGAGAAGAATCAGATGATGACGACAAATGTATGGCTGAAGCAGGTGGTGTGCCATATATGTGCCTACACATCAAATTGTGGAATTGTTGCAGTCTCTGGGTGCTGCCAATACAATATATTATAGATATACCATAAACAGCCCTTAGAATTAAACCAAATGACATTGTTTCAAAGTGATTAGTGTATTGATTTTTTTTTGGTGAATAGTGAATTAAACTGATACATTGGTACGTAGATATTCCAAATGTGAACATATAGATTACACTCACGTTACATATATATTTTAATGACTCGCACCTTAGATCAAGTGTAACTATATTTCTTTTTGACCCATGTAGGAGTGGAATGACTATAAATTGCGTTGGAAGCCCTCAGACTATGACAATGTAACGTCCATAAGAGTGCCATCAGAGCTGATCTGGGTACCCGACATTGTCCTGTATAATAAGTAAGTGTTATTTTTATCCTAAAAAAAAATGGCAAAATGAAATGTGTGAGACATGCTGTAAAATGATTTTGCCAGAGTGCACCAGTGCTCCTGAAGAACATTAGCAGTAGTCAACCCTATATTAATGTTGATAAAATGATTGTGGTAGAATGAGAGTCATATCATAATGGATCTAATTGCTAAGGGCCTGGACATAGATATCATACAAAAACTTATATCTGTTTTGTCATCTGGTGCCTTTGCTGAACATGAATGTGTGAAATCAAACAGACGTGCTGTGAAATAAGATGTTAAACACTTTTGTAGTTATGAACACAACTGTGCACATTTCTGGCTCTTGATGGAACATTAAATGACATGTCTGTTTGAGGAACCACTGCGGTTATCTATGAGGCATATCTGCTCTCATCTTAACAAAGGAGAAGTTGATATCCCTTTACGTCAGATTCCTGAAGCAAAATCTGAACTTCTTCTGCAGAAATAAGAATAGCAACAACCGCAGCATATCTTGCTTCGGGCAATACCGAACAGATCAAAGAGAAATCTTATATTTTATTCATTTTGTAATAGAAAGCTTTTTTTAAATGAAGTGCTTAATTTGCTTAGTGAGTTCATCGCCAAAGAAACTTAGCAGTTTTCAAATCTAGGGTGCAGAAAGGCAGTCATTGCTTTATTGGAGGTAAAGTATTACCCTGGGCTCTTAATTTCCTCCACTGTGATTTCCTCTCCCAGTGCAGATGGTGAGTTTGCTGTGACCCACATGACCAAAGCCCACCTGTTCCACACAGGAAAGGTGCGCTGGGTACCCCCTGCCATCTACAAGAGCTCCTGCAGCATAGATGTGACGTTCTTCCCCTTTGATCAGCAAAACTGCAAGATGAAATTTGGCTCCTGGACATATGACAAAGCCAAAATCGATCTGGAGCGCATCGAGAACACTGTGGACCTCAAGGACTACTGGGAGAGCGGGGAGTGGGCTATTGTAAATGCTGTGGGCACGTACAACACCAAAAAATATGACTGCTGCCATGAGATCTACCCTGACATCACCTACTTCTTCATCATCCGTCGCCTTCCTCTCTTCTACACCATCAACCTCATCATCCCCTGCCTGCTCATCTCCTGCCTGACTGTGCTGGTCTTCTACCTGCCCTCAGACTGTGGTGAGAAGATCACTTTGTGCATATCCGTCCTCCTCTCACTGACTGTCTTCCTTCTGCTCATCACTGAAATCATCCCTTCCACCTCACTGGTCATTCCTCTCATCGGCGAGTATCTGCTCTTCACCATGATCTTCGTCACCCTCTCCATTATCATTACCGTTTTCGTATTAAACGTCCACCATCGTTCCCCGAGTACGCACAAGATGCCACGCTGGGTTCAATCCATATTCCTTGGCTTCATTCCCCGCTGGCTCTTCATGAAGCGTCCAGCGCCTGATCAGATGCGCCAGCGGCTGCTGCACCCACACGAGAAGAAGCAAGGTCCAAACCAAAAGGCTGACCTCAGTACTTCCAAAAGCTGGCTGCAGCAGGAGACGGATGTGGACATAATGAGATATCAGGATAAGAATGGGAGAGCAGGAATAAGTGTTCCAGCCACTTTCTCCTTCCCTCTTGCCACATCTCTGCACCTGTCTGAGTCCGAGCCCCTGCTTCAGAAGTATGACCTGCAGCAGCTAGGACACAGAATGAACCTCAACCCACAGCCAGTCAAGCTCAGCAATCTGGAGCCTGATCTCATACTGCCATTCTCACACAGTGTTCAGCAGGCCTTGGAGGGGGTGCAGTACATCGCTGATCACCTTCGTGCGGAAGATGCAGATTTCTCCGTGAGTGAACCTTAAATGTCAGTTTCTTTCATGCTTTCTAATGAACAAGTCATTGCAGCTCATCTCCTAACACCAGTTCGAATACAAGGAAATCTATGGGATTCCCTGCTGTTGCACACCTAATTCAACACACTCTGTAATTATATTCCCCTCTGGAGATGTGCAGAAAGACACAAAAACGTGTTCTAAGGGTTCCCAGAAAAGGGACTGAGAATCATTTGCTAACAAAAAGAAGCTTTGCAAAAAATATTTAGATCATAGATGTTCTGGAGAGATTAACCAAAGGCTGATTTTACATCAGATTATAGTAAAATAAAATAAAATCAGACCTTAAAAATGTCTTTTTGAACAATGTCATCTTTTAACACATCATGCTTCTAGATGTAATGATGATAGAACCTCATAAGTTTCTGACAGTTGCTGTTTCATGTACTACAATGGGATTCAAACCTATAACGCTAAGGTGATGTATGTGACGTATTTTTCTACTGAACAAGTGACCACAGGTCCAGCACGTCCAGTTTTTTGCTTAGTTTTTCTTTTCAAATATTAAACTGTATCCTTATATTGAACCCCTTCAATCTGTCATTTATTGCACACAATTAAACCATAGTATTTAGTGATCTTCTTGACATAAAATCAATTGTTCATTGCGTATGTGCTCGGGTGGAGTGTGCTAGGGTTTTATAGATCTAGGCAACCCGTAAAAAGTGGTAGCTCTGTAAACCACTTTTAATCAGCGACATTGTAATAAGTCACATGCAACAGTATATTAGTCTGTATACGGATTCCTTCTTCAAAAGCCTCTCCTTATAATCTGTGGACTGTGTTATCTAACCAAGTGGGATTCAGCTTTCTGTTTTTGTTCTGTCATAGGTCAAGGAGGACTGGAAATATGTTGCAATGGTGATTGACCGTATCTTCCTGTGGATGTTCATCATTGTGTGCCTGCTGGGGACAGTTGGCCTCTTCCTGCCTCCCTGGCTCTCAGGGATGATCTAGCTGTTTGCCTGTTTGCCCTCGGCTTACAGATACAGACATCCAGCTCCAGAGCAACTTTCAATCTGCATGATGGAGCCAAGACCTCCCCAGAGGAGCCAACAGGCAATTATACTTTTAAAGGGAAGAAGAGATGTTGTTGGTTCTGGAATATGGTGTTGGCTCTACAGGGTTAAATTGCAATGAATTTTAATATCGACCTTACTGCCCAGACCTTTTCTGCACTGGGTACAGTGCCGGTGATGTAATGAGTGTGGGTGAGAGCATATCGGTACACTCAGGGATTACCTGGGGTCACAGTTAATTGTTACAATAGTTCAGATCTTCTCAGCCGTGACTTTGCCCATCAGTCCAATGTGAGAAACACTCCTCACCTCTCACCGAATGCGCTGACATTTCCTGCTATCATGCTGTCATCCAAGGCTTTTCACTTCCACATGCATATAAAGTCAGCCCCCCCCCAATGTAATATGCAAAATTAACCTTTATGAAAGAGGCGAAAGATATGTGACCCTGACTGGGACCAGTTCAGTTCAATTTACATTGTATCCTGCTATTAAGTGAGTCAGAGACGCCTTTTTACTCTCAACAGCAATTTCCCGGTAGGTCAAAAGTCCCCCTTCTTTCATGGGCGCAAAGTTTTGAAGAGCCACTGAAGAAGCAAAGCTTTAGATGTTATGTGGGTACTGTAATTAAGTTGCAATCATGAAACGTGTTCCTTCACTTTTTTATTTAAAGAGGGATCATAGAAAAAAAAAATATGATCCCTCTTTAAATAAATGGCACAGATGTGCAGTCATTCTATTTGTTACTATTTTAGAGTAGGGAAAGGAGCTTAGTCAACGACGAAGGTAAGTGATTGGCTCCCAATCAGGGTTGAATCATGCCACGGCTACCCCTGGAATTTAATTTGAAACATGCTTCCTGTTTGTTTTAATTCCACTCACTGATGATTCAGAATTGCCACCTGTTAGCCAATAATGATGCTGGTTTTAACTTTGGAGAAGGATGACTCTGGGACAACAATGCATATTACAGTTTTACCTCCAGAACATCTAAGGGATATTTAAGGTGACTCCAGAAGTCGTGTAACGCTCCCCCTGCTGGTTGTCCATCCTGCTGTTTGAAGGATGAAGTTGACTGCATGTGGTGTGTTTCCACTGTCTGTACTTTCTAAGAAGCAATTTTTAATTGCCTACTGACTTGACTGAAGGTGTGAAATCATTTCAGAATGATTTCCTGTAAGATCAATAAAAATCCAATAGATATACACCAGACATGTAATTACAGAGACATAAATAACACTGACATTTAAAGATGGAGGGTTTTAGTTTGATAAAAATCAATCATACCATCTACTAACAACTTCATATTTGTTAACACCCTTTTCTGTTTTTTGACATTACAGATGATGTATCATTTATCATGACTACAAGCAGGTATCTGTGTTTGCAAGTAAAAATAAAAAAGATTATATCAAACATTCTGTATTGAAAGCACAGCTTTCATTTCTATCAGTCAACATAAATAAGGTAAGGTTGTACCAGCACGTCATAAAATATAGCAGTCCATAGGTTAAAAGTACCTCTTTGTTATCTAGCACAAGCAATTCAAACAATGCCTTTCACATTTCAAATATTTGGCAAATGTAGCTCTGCTAGTTTACTGCAGGACCAGGTTTAGGTTTGGCCACATTGGCTCGTACACGGGCCTGGTCCACAGCATCCAGAAGGTTCTTAGAGTCCATGGCCACTGTGTGAGCTGCTGTAAGCATCTGCTTCTTGCACTCGTCCTTCAGAGAGGTGATGGCGTTCTGCTGGGCCAGTCGCATCTTACTGATCAAGTCTGCCATGTCCTTATTCAGCAGCTTCTGAGTGCCTTCAATCTAAGATACCAAAGGAGAGCAAAATGTGTGTCTGTTGATTTTTCTTAATGCAATTGAACTAAATAATGTATTTCTGTATCGGGTTAGGTCTTTTTGTTCTGGGAACCTGATTCAAATCAATAGTCTGATTGAAACTTAAAGTAACATATTTTCCTCTTACCACAAATGTGGTTCATAAGCCAATATTGTTTTGGTTTCATGAGCAAAGACTCTTGATTTTATATTTTACATTTTAGAGGTAGGCAAAATTCACTACTTTCATCAAAGGTTTTTGTCATGCAAATGATAAGTTATATAATGTAGTCATGCTTTATTTGACCAGGGACATTGAACTATGTCACTTATTTCAGTGTGTAATCAAGTCAGTCAAGACTGTCTAAATTTTGTTGCTGTTGTGTTTTCTGTGTTTTACTTTGTGAGAAACCACATAAGCAAGATGACCTAACAATTTGATGCGGTTTGGAGCAATTGTGTAATTGTTTCAGCATTTAGCCTGCACAATACCGGTGTGCAAGTAGTGGTTGTATTACTTCTATTACTACAGCTACCAATAGTAGCCACAGTAGCCTGCCTCTGAAACTTTTGATACCAAGCATGTGTAGGCCAAATTCTTAAAGTCAACCTGAAATGAACTTTTTCTAACTAAGTTCATGTCTCTGGTCATATTTAGCACTAATTATCACGTCATACCATTTACAAGAACTACAGTGTCTTTTGCCTGCTTCTAAAATGTCTTCTATATCTTGATTACCTCACCATGCACCAGCAGACAGGCAAAAATAACATCAACCAACTATCACGTTTCACACGTCAATTCCACCACCCCCACCTGTCACTTAGAAAAACCACACAGCTAGCTCAGAGGTCCGTCTCCCTAATATCACATTTTACCCTTAACCTGTTAACAAGCGAGGTTTTTTTAAATAGTGAATGGGAGATACAATTTTCCCCCGTCCTTCTAAAATTCCAAAACTAATACTCTAGAATTTTACTGTTAGCTGAAAAAGGCTCCTGAGGGTAGTTGATGAATCATAATACTGAACTCTCTGTTTTTGTACCATAATATGTAACTCTAACATTCTACCAACCAGAGCTCTTTATACATTTGTGATCATACTTTATCAAATTAACCGCTTAATCGTATAAAAGGAAAATGGATTACAATTTCCAGATCTAACTGACTTTAAAAAAAGGGTACTGTACTGAATATAGAAAAAAATGTCATTACTAAACATTTACTAGAACATTTAGACAACGTTTTTTTATATATATATTTGATTTTTGATCAAACCATCACTTCAAAGTAAATGCTTTAAATTTGATCCCTGCTTTGTGTTACCTCAGTCCTGACTGACTCGTGCAAGGTTGGGAGCACATCATCTACACTCTGGATTAGACTGCGCAAAGTCAGTCCCACCGCCTAGCAACAGAGAAACAGTTATGTCAAACACCAGCCTGCCAGGCCACCAAATTTATTTCATCCGGATATTTTACAACTTCCCTTTACAACCTATTGTGACACCTCTTTAAACATCTGTCATAATTTTCTCACCTTCACAGCACTGACATACTCAGAGGGGGGCAGTGTGTTGACATCATTCTTGAGCTGCACCACCATTTTAACCATCTTCATCACATTATGGTAAACCTGATCATCAGAGCGGTCCAGCTCTGCTGTGGGAGCTGGCTGTTAAACACATTGACATCAGTGTTAGTGCCTGTGACAAAGGAGTGGAAAAGGCTTTAAAAGGCCAACATTAGTGCATAACTACTGAAAGGCCATTAAGATTCCTAACTTAACAAGAAGGTAATCAGTAGAAACACTATATGGACTCCTAGCATGCTCTATGCAGAAAAGCAGTCCTATAGCTCCGGGCCCAGCAAGGCGGTTGTTAGGGAGCTCCATGTAAAACCCTGCTGCTTTGATTGTTGCCAGCTGGTCCTTCGGAAACTTTCAAAGGACAGCTTCAAAGAGCTCAGCAGGCGATGCTGCCATCCACCCTGCTAGCTGGATTAACAGCGCAATTACCTGTGCGGTCAGTCTGGGAGGCTTCTCTGGGGCACTTCGAAACTGAGCTGGGAGAGAAAGGGATACTCCGTGAATCCCGGTCAAATGGAAATTCAGCAGTTATTTCCATGTTAGTGAAGCTTCTTGATCAATTTAACTCATGGTTAACTGATTGTGGAAACAGTGAAATTAACGTATGTCGCTGAGCACAATTTTTAAACTAAGATCACAGCTACTGCAAAGATAACTCAGACTCTTAATTGTATCAATGAACACGCGCACCAGAGATGCCCAGTCTTAACTGCAAAGGGCCGGTGTGGCTGTAGGCTTTCATCCTAACAAACAGGAGCACACACGATCAATTGTTTGAAGACTGAGAACAGCTGATTGGACCCGTACAATTAAGTGAGCTCCTGCTTCATTAGAATGAAAACCTGCAGTCACACCAGCCCACTGAGGACAAGACTGCGCACGCCTGACTCACAGAGGTGGAAAATAGCTTAGTGCTATGTGGATTATCGCTACAATAAACACAGTAGTAAATGCAGCCACTTCAACTCCAGCTGCAAACTCCACTTACATTAGGCAGTAACTCGGTATGAACGTATGACACTATATTGTTTATTGTATTGTCTTTCAGTGTAAGTTAATATAAAAAAGATTTTAATATAAGTCATTTAGGGCCTTTTCTATTTGTCAACTCATCAAATCTATCAGAAAAATACACAATGTACAATACACATTTAATATAACATCAGAAAAGGGTGCGCAAACTTACCATAGCCTGTGTCATTTTCAGACAGCTAAAACAAATGTAAGAAGAGAAAAAAAGGCATTTTAGGAAATTAATTTACATTAATTAACATCTGCCATATCTGCCAACAGAAGTACCAAAATAAAAGCTGGGCGATGTTAGCACCTTACCGTTTTCAGCCTTGCATCTTCTTGAGCCTTTGGATCCTACCCGAAATGCCAGAAAAATGATATTTTAATGAAATTACTTTAATGAACACATGGTCATGAATCCTACACTTTCAGTTTGTATAGATTGTACTGATTCCCCTTCAAATTTTTATTCAACCCCTTCAACTTTTGTTCAGCAATGGAACACACTACAGCAGACTCTACAGTATTTGCATCAGTTGATATCTCACAAGCAATTTCTCCTCTTTCTCTAGCCACTGGTTGTCCTCCTGCATCTCCATTTTTTGCCTTCTCAGAGTCTCCTGAATGGACAGTCTTTCCAGCTCCCACAGCTGTGGAGCATCTCCTTTACTACATGGCTCGTGTAAAGGGACAAAGTCTCTTTCCTTGAAAAAGAAAAAAAGGCAGGGTATTAGTGAAAGGCATGTGATCTGATTCCACCCGAAGAGTGCATTAAAGGGAAGGCAATATCTATGCATTTGATAAGGAGAAGTCAGAGAAGTAGGCTACTGACAAGCTCTAGCAGAAAGAAAGCAACAAAGCAGAGAGAGCTTGACAGTAGCATTTCACTAAGGCTAAGCCACATTTTTCTGTCCCATTTTGTGTGAGAGAAATACACGGTGGTTTGTGGGCTGTTTAGAGACACGGGCTTTCCTGTGTAATTCTTACCCCCATGCTGCAGCGTCGAGGGGACAGGGGCAGTGTCAGCGTGCCGCTGAAGTTGGGAGTTGATCGGAAACCTTGTGGGCTAGTGAGGACAGGTGAACTAGCACACAGATACTGTGGCAGCTGGAGCGCCGGCAGCAGAAGCATTAAGACACACACACACACACACACACACACATAAACCAAACCACATCAGCAACACACGGAGAAGAACACAAAGGTTGTCCACATCAACCTGCTCAAATAACACAAGTTTTTAAAACACATTTTAAAATGGTTTATGAACCATTTGTTATGCCAAGTTTTCAATTTTCATTTGACTTATCTAGAGTTTAGTTAAATAGAGGGTAAAGTAAAAAAAAAAAGTCCTCAAGTGTTTACTTTGATGTGCACACACACCAAGCATGACTGCAAACAAAAAACACACATAGATACAGAACCATATACATACATTTGCACTACATAAAGCATGCAGGCTTTGTGATGTACAGTGGGCCTAAACCACAGGAAATGCTGACAGTGTGATCTGAACAATGTAAGATGGATGTCACGTGTTTGCAGGTAGTTATCAGGATTCAGTCTGCAGAGTTAGCATATATGTGCCATATCTAAAATAATTGTGTTATCTAAAATAAGCTGTGTGTCGCTTCACCTAATAAAGACTGTTTAGTCCACTTTACAGATCAGCTGGTTGAAAATCACACTTTTAAGCCATTACAGAGAGAATGGCATTTTGAATACTGAGATTTATTGCAGCAACGTTTATTTCAGTGACAGTACTGTGAGAGCAGATATTAAATCTTTGTATCAAACTGCAGCTGAAATGAAAGCAGTGGGGAGTAGAACGCACAAGAAAACAATATACCTGCATTTGTAGACCTGCGCCAATAGTGTTAAACTTGGTGGATTTCTGTCTTGATGGCTATCCGGAAGAGAAGAGCAAGAAAACCACAATGGTTAGCCATATTCTTTCTTCTGCACAGAAGTGGCCAAAAACATTGAACAAAGTCAATGAAAAAAACAAAGAAAAAAAACCAGAGGAATGTACTTTAGGTGGAGGCTCAGCAAATGGCATTTTAATAGAACGTGTCCTCTCCTTCTTCTGCTCCACTTCCTGCTCCTGCTCCATCAGGTGAACATCTCTGGCAAACACAAAGATAAATGAGTGTCTATGCTTTTCATACTGTGAGTCCAAAGCCGAGTACACTGAGAAAAATGCATTAAACTGGCTTGATTAAAACAGGTACATCATTTCCACATGTATGGAATTTATTACAAACATACATTTTTGTTGTTCAGTTTACTTACCACTGGCAACAGTTCTGCTCATGTAACACAGTTTATTCACCTGAATCAATTTAAGTCAATGCACTACTTTTCTCAGTGGAGTCTGGCATACCTCAGACTGCACACCAGCTCAGTGAAGTGGGGTCTCTCTTGGGGGTCATAGTTCCAGCAGCGGGTCATGAGTGAGTAAAGGGTGGGAGGGCACTGCTCCGGCTTGGGCAGTCGCATGCCCTGCTCCAGCTGGTTGATGACATCCTTGTTTTCCAGCCAGAAGAAAGGTTGCTGACCCCGACTCATGATCTCCCACATACACACCGCTGGTCACAAAAGAGATTCACAACAAGGTCTCATCTAAATAATTTCAATTTAGCTTAGCCACTAACATAGCTGTTGTATTAGCCATGACACTTGTTTGGCCTTTGTTTCAGTTTTATGGCTGTAAATGTAAGGTGTAATGGTTTATCTCACACTCAGAAAAAAGTCTGCACTGCACAGTGCTGTCCCATTTACACATATACTAGGGTCTCTTTAGATTAGTAAGACCTCCTAGTTTTATTAATCAATACGGTCCTTATCTTTATTAGATTGATGCTGACTATGTGACAGGTATGCTCTACATTACATCATATAACACACTGTTTTAAAAATCATGTTTTACAGTCACTGAGAAATGAGACTTGCTTCATAGTCATGGCATAGTAAAATTCATCAGTCAGTGAAGCAAACCTGATTTAACTGGAAAGGTCACTAAACCTCAAATATTAGGCCAATCTAGGTGTTTGCAATGTGTCCAGCTGAAGTCATTTACCAAACATCCAAACGTCACTAGCTGAGGTAAAGCGTCTGAAATTGATGGACTCAGGAGCCATCCACTTGATTGGCATTCGGCTCACAGAGGCTTTAAACAGAGAAGAAACGTGTGGTCACAGTGACAAGGAAGAATTAGAATTTAGTGTCTCATTACACTCTAGCTTCTCATTCCAGGCCAGATGCATATAAAAACGGCCCGAGTTAAAGTCCATTAAAATAACTTGCCTTTGTAGTATTCCTCCTCTTCTATGTATCTGGATAAGCCAAAGTCCCCCAGCTTCACACAGTCTGGTTGAGCAACCAAGACGTTTCTTACAGCAATATCTCTAAGGCCACAAAAACAGAAGAAACTTTTATTGTGCATAAATTCCACCAGTGTCACAAGAATTTTTTTTTGCGCTTTTTGTAAACGTTGGAATTCTTCAAAGACTTCAAATGATTTTATTCGTTTGAAATTCTCTTTAAGGTCAAGTTATATTCCATAGTTAGAGGGTTCTATAAGGCAGAGCAGTTTTGGGCAGTTTTAAATTTAACACTTGCTGTGTACAACATACACTATTTTAAAAGAAGGGGCCAAATATGGTCCTTTGTGTAAAGGAATTGTATAATCATATCTGGTTCCCCAAAGAACTTTTCAAAGGATGGCTCTTTTGAGAATCATTTTTATAAATGAGATGCTTGAGCATGAAGAATTTTTATAAAAGATATATGAGCATGAAGAGAGGATCCAAGAAGAACCCTTAAACTTGTATCAAGCCTTTACTTCATGTGAAAGTTCTTTAAACCTTCTAAAAGTCATATATTGCTCTCATATTGCTTTTTCAAATGTGGTTCATTGGAGAGCTAAAAGTGGGTCACTGTACTGTGATGAGTCCAAACCAACTTGAGCTACATTTACACTTGTGTGGTTACACCACTTTGAGTGTTAATGAGTTTTTTATGCTTGCCCAAGTGTGCTGCTCTCTATGCCAGAACGTTTACGGCAATGGTGTTAACCATTGTCACTTTATGGAAAGGGCTGGGTTTCCTTTAAGCACAATGCTTTTTAAATGGCAGAGCAAGCATCACACTACAAACCCCTTGTCAACCAGTTGAAATGATCTTTACATGTGTGAAATGGAAAATTAAAGAGAACTTGCGGATAGTTGTATCTACATATTCAGTTGTACCCACTTGTAAAAGCTCTGTCAACCTGTAAAAAAACTCTTTTTGGCTGTTTTTAAGGTGACAGCTCATGACTTGCTGACAACTTCCTTTAGCTAAATAAAAATAATTCTGATATCATTATATTTGGACCCTCTGAGAGAATACAAGCCAGTGGTCAAATTTCTCCACAGATGTGCTAAAAATCTTGGGGTCATCTTAGACTCATCCCTTAAATGTGATAAAAAAAATAAGGGATAAAAAAACTAGAGCATAGCAATTATCAGCTGAGACACACTGCCAAACTGAAATCAGTCCTTTCATTGTATGACCCAGAGACTGTTTCACATGCTTTCATTAAAATATGCCTTGATTATTACAATTTTCTCTACATGTGTTAGTCAGTCTTTGTTGCTCCAAAATTATTTCGCTAGAGTCCTCCCCCTATTTCGTCTCCCCATTGACTTCCCATTAAGTGTAGAACTGAACTGACTGCCTACTGTCCCATGCTCTTGATTAAAATACAAGGGTGAATGTGTGTGGGTGATTTAGCTGCCCCCAGACAGCTGAATAGTTTACTTCTTACAGTGAAATCTGCTTTATTCTGCTAACAAATTTAAAATTTGCTTATATTCTACATTATTTTATCGAGATTTTACATTTGAAATGGGTGATGTTTTGAGAAAACTGAAAATGGAGAACAGGAAAACAGGAAAAGGAAAGCTTGGTTTTCTTTTTGGCTTCTTAATTTTGATTTTGTCAGTTATCCAGAACATTGGTCAGTTTTAAAACATGACTGAGTAATACATTTGACTTGACTTACATCAGTCTTTACAAAGACTACAGAGCAGACCAAATGTACAAAGATTTAAAATTACTGAATATTAACTAAAACACATGTGAATCATAACCAATTTTCTATCTGTACCATGACAGAGAGTAAACACAGCATCAAACTAGGTTTTTAAAGAGAGTTTTCACTCAATGGTAGGTGGGGGTGCATGCACTTTCACTGATGCATGGTGGTTAATCAAACATCAGAAGGTGTTTTAGTGGAAAGTGGGAAGATTATAAGAGGAGAGGAATTTTGTCTTTAAAAAGGTATGTGATGGATTGTGCTTGACAAGGCAAAATATATCGGCTTTGATTTCAGCAGAACTTTCACATGCAAACTAGCTGGGTTGCTGCACCCAGTTTATACCTACACTGAATTGAAGAGGATGTTTTGCTCATGCAGATGGAATGTTAAAAGAAATTAAAATGAACAGGTTCCAAAAAACTGCATTCTGCTGCAGTGCTTCCTCTGACAGCCACTTTGACCCACAAAAAGAAGGCCAGGTACGTTTTACTGCCTACCGCACAACACACGCTTATAAGAAAGCCACAATACAGCCCACATTCATCAGACTGCGAGCTGTGAACAGAGTTTGAGAATGGAACTGGAAAGTAAGTGACCTATGTTATAACTGCCTAAAAGCCAGCAGCAACAATGTGCAAAAAAATTCCCAGTACTTTTGGTATCTGGCCTATTTCGTTTTGACACGTAGAGTTAAATTAAACTTAAAGGGTGAAATTTGAGAGACTAAGCAATAATACTTTAAATGCATAAAAAAGAGTATGGCAATAAAGCACATGATTAACAGTTATCACTTCATACCTGTGTACCATATTTACACCCTCCAGATAAGCCAGGGCTTTGCAGATCTGCAGGCTGTACAGGAGGAGGGTAACATTGGTCAGTTTGTGCTGGTTGTCCATCAGGTATTGTCCAAGCTTGAATAAACATAAAGAGGAAAAGCTTATTTAGGAGAAATACCTAAAGAAGTCATGAGTATAAGCTGGTCTGTATACTACTACATTATTATACATAGGTGTTTAAAGTAAATCATGTATTATTTAACTAAATAAATTGCTTATTCATTTATTATTATACGTTCATACGTTTATACTTTTCATGACCAATTGTTTCTCACCTCTCCGTGCGGGTAAAGTTCCATTACAATCCACACTGGATCCTCTTCAATGATTCCAATCAGTCTTACAATGTGAGGATGGTCAAGCTTCTTCATGATCACTGCCATAAAACAGTGTGAAACATGTTCTAAAACGACAGAAGGCATAGCTTTCTTTATAACATTAGAAAGGAAAAGAACTTACCAGCTTCACTCATGAACTTTTCTTTGACATCAGCCGCACAGTCCTTGCATGTCTTCACTGCAACGCTCATTCTGTCACCTGTCTATATTACAACAGTCTTTATTAATATAGAGCAATGCTGCCAGATCAGATGCTACACAAGCTTTTGACCAAATATAGGTCTGCCCAGACTTTTAACCTTTGGTTTCTAACACACAATTTAACCCACAAACTCAACTAATGACCACTGACTCTATCATTCTCTCTCTCTCTCTCTCTCTTTCCCTCTCTCTCTCCCTCTCTTCCTCTCTCCTCATTCATTTCCCAGGAGACTCAGCCCAAAAAATATACATACATATGCAGGGAAGAGCACACAATGTCATCACACTAATAATTTTGTAGTGAAGAAGTGGTCTCCCTTAATATCCCAGTTACCTCCTTTAAATCAAGAACTGCGCTGTCAGCTCTAATGATGGTTTGTTGTTTGCACAACACCCTGCACTGAGGCAGTGAGCTTCTGTGCTTCTGTAAGCTGCTGCTGCTGTGTGTGTGTGTACGTGGCAAGACGGAGCCTGTAAGTTATTTCTCTACAAAGAACACCACTCCCCTTTACATTTTTTGTGCAAAACTTATAAAACATTTTATATTTTTTTCCAGAATGTTAAACTCAGCAAAGAGAAAAATTTTATTGTTTTATTGTTTCATTACCACATAATAAACCTTTTTTCCTGAAGTATTTATTCTTGCATATCCATAATTTGAATAGGGTTTTGTTCAGAAACAGCGCTGCAGCCATGCATGACGGACGGCTTCAGTAAAGAAGAAATAGGGGGAACCTAAAAGGTAACAACCACTATTTCAAAGAAACCACTAGTGTTGATCTGATCGTCAAAAAAAAGAAAAAAAAGAAAAGCATTTAAGACGCATTCACTTCTTATACTTCTCCAGTGCTTTTATGGTCTAGACAAACTTGTCACTTTTATTTACATCTATGCAGTTTTGATAATAGATGAAAAACTGAATTAGGCAACTGTGTTCGTTCTTCTAGGTAGTTTTCAGCAGTAGTGTTTTTTTCCACTCATTCCGTGCAATTCTGATGGGAAAGTAGTAAAAATGTTTCTATATGGTGTGTTCAAGTGAAATGTCAGAAATGTAATATGAGACAAAATAATGTCATAAACCCTGAATCACACAGACATTATTTGACTCAATTATAGTTAGCAATATTTATTTAGTTCATTAAGAAAGCAAACAGATAAAATCTGAAAAAAAACAAGAGGGTCCTAAAATAAATGAATCCACCCTGCACCTTGCGGTAAGCGCATAAAGCCTTCAGCTTACTAATATGTTGCTGCATCTCTGCTGCGAGTGAGTGGGCCTTGACAGACAGGAAAACCTGAGAGTCATATATGAAAGATAAGCAAGTGACGTATATGCAAAAAAATCGAACCACAGTACATGTCAAAAATCTTTAGCATCTTAAAGAAAGAGAACGACTGATGCCCACAATTAACCATCAAGTCAGATAGGAAAACTTTCGACATCTGCAAAAATACCTGGCCTAAAATCAGCATTTTGAAATGAGACACCGCGGTCCAACATGTATGAAAAAAACAAATACTTCGACATATCCTGTATCATTAAAATATCCTTAAGTATCATGCATTTGTATTTTTGCCATACTGCCCACATCTACTCCCCACCTTTTAACGGAAAGCAGGCCTGATGATGTTTCTGGGTCATAGTTTGCAAGTCGGCACAGTTGCTGAATGAGAATTACAACATTCTAACATTTCAATGACTTTGATCTGTCCCTTGAAAAATAATTCAGCCCCTTTTAAATCATCAGATTTGTCTGAATTAGAAATGACACTCACATAGATGATTTGAGAGACTATTGTAAGTGCAAACCAATATGTTAAAATTGAAAGCAATTAAAAAGTTTAAATTAATTATGTTTGTTTCATTTTTGTCCCCCTATTTTCACCCCAATTTTTAGCTGTATCCAAATCCACCCACCAGCAAGAACTCCACAATCACATGAAGCCACCAACACTGGGAGGGTGAAGGCTAGAATAGCTTTGCATCTTTGCAACTGTCAGTAACACAACGTCAACACACTTGTGAAAGAATGTTTTTTTTAATCTATTCTAGCACAGCACTTTTGATGAGTGCTGTATGTGCTGCGTTTGAAACATATTCACACTGAATAATTGAATAAACTGACATTATAACACATTTCTAAATGAACCTGAATTACTGGAACTTCGAAGTAAAAATATGGAAAATTAGTTCAGTATCGATCTGATTCAAGTACATGAACTATGTACCTTGCTTTTGTAAACTCCGTCATGAACCTCACCAAAGAAACCTTCACCCAGTATCCGGCCGAGAACAATGTCATCTCGAGAAAGCCTGTACCTGTTGGCTATGGGATAAAAATAACAAAGCGCAGCATGAGAAAGCAACGCTGGTCTGATCTGAGATATCGTCCCACTGCATGAACAAGTGTGATGTCCCAAATTAACCCTTACTTGAGTCTGGTTTTACATCTGGTATCTCTGCATATATGCCTGAACCTGTGAGAAATTAGAGTCGGTCATTCTGGAATACAGTAATTCCCAAACTCAGCCCCACCTGTCCTGCATGTTTTAATGCTTTCCCTGCTTTTACATATCCTAGGAAAGGCTTGTTAATGAGCTGATTAGTTGGATTAGGAGCTGTGTTGCGAGCATGGAAAACATTAAAATGAACAGAGCAGGGGGTCTTCTGGAACCAGAGCTGGAAACCACTATTAAATATTCAAAGATTTTCAAAATGAGAGACAGCACTTACTGATGCTCTCTCTGTTGGAACAGGACTTTTCTTTACTTTTACTGGGGAAAAAATGCATGTCAGAAAAATCTGCAATATATATAGGAGAGCTGTACATAACCATTTTGTCTTTAAGACAAGAAGTAAAATTGCTCACCTTTTAGGAACTGGAGGTAGAGAATCTCTAGCTTCTGAAGAGCGGAGAAGGAAGAGCCACATAGTACGTTACTTAACATGCTCACAATCATGTATTAACATTATACAGCCAATTTCAATACCAGCTATCTAGTGTCAGGAAAGGGAAAGACCATATATTGATTTATGCATACATTTATGCTTTCCACATGAATAAAATTTCAACAAAGTTGTAATGTCATTTGTTCAGGTGGAAATGATGTAGATATTTTGAACAGGCAAATTCAAAGCACTCCCTTTTTAATGTACCTCTGCAAACATAGAAAGAACCCACCTTTTTTTGGTCTCACCATCACAGAAGTGTCCTGTCCATTCTGAAAACGGCAGAAACCGTCTATCAGGTCCGCCATGTTCTCTGCAACTGCTAATGAGGCTGTGTTGACTATCAAAGGCTGTAGATTTAACATAATGCAATATTTCTTTTAGAATTCGTAAAGAATTATTCTAGTTATATTTTAGCCTTATCACAGTATTATAAGAATATTTCAAGTTACATTTGCTTCAAGAGCCATTTGCTAACTACTACAAATTGCAATCTGATCCATAAAACAGTACTTTTTTCTGAATATAGCTATAAGCAGGGTATTTTTTTGAATGAGTGATTCCGTGATTGTGGTGCCATTTACATCATGCTGATATTACAATAACAAATGTTCATGTACAGTAAAGGTAAATTATATTTTAAACACAGCTAAATGTCCTTCACAGCAAACTGTCAACCTATGTTTGAGAAAACAATATTTTTGCCTGCCCCAGTCCACATTTAATCTTGAAATAAAATAATTAAAATCCATCAAAAATCATACTATTTGTGCATTAATGTGTAAATCTATTTCACATCTCATGCCTGAAATCTCCATCTTTACAAAGCCAAAAGTATGTGGACATCCCTCCTAATAACTGAGTTTAAAGTTTAAATGTTTTACCCATATCTATTGCTAACATAAAATCAAGCACATAGCCAAGCAGCCTCCATAAACATACACTTTCAGTAGAATAGGTCATAGTAAAGAGTTCAGTGACTTTAAATGTGGCACTGTTGTAGTCAGCTCGGGAAATTGCTGCCCTGCTAGATGTACTTCTACCAGCTGTAGGTGCAATTATTGTGAAATAAAAGAAGAGTGCTGAAGAATTTAGCACAAAATATATATTATCCTTGGTTGCATCACCCAAATACAGAGTTACAACTGCCTCTCGAGGCAACATTACTACATGAACTGTGCGTCTGGAGCTTCATGAGACGGCTTCCTCTGACTGAGTAAAGCAAGAATATAAGATCAGGGCATTCACAATACCAAGCCTCTGCTAAAGTGGTGTAAAGCATGTCACCACTGAACCCTGGAGCAGTAGAAACATGTTCTCTGAAGTGATGAATCATGCCTCACTATCTGGCAGTCTGACAGATGAATCTTGAGTTTGGCAGATGGCAGGAGAAAGCTACTTACTGGAACAGTGCGTAGTGCCAACCGTAAAGTTTGGTGGAAGAATTATATTGTTCTGGGGCTGTTTTCTTTAAGGGACTTGGCTAGAGTGTCCCCTTGTGCACAAAGCAAGATCCATAACAACGTGGCTTGACAAGTTTGGTGTGTAGGAACACCACTGCCAGCACAGAGCCCTGACCTCAATACAAGTGAACACCTATGAGACGAACTGGAACATCGACTGAGAGGCCAGGCCTTGACCTCACAAATGCTCTTGTGGCTGAATGATATAGTGATAATACTGTGGAAAGTCTTCCCGGAGGACAAAGCCCATGGTTCTGAAACAGAATGTCCAGAATATCCATGCTTTTACAGGGCTGATGGTCAGGTGTCCACAAACTTTTTGCCATTTCATATATCTGGAATATTCCACAAGACACACGTATTACAGGAATTTGCACTATCCAAACTTCCTACAGATCATGGGAAAAATAAGTTGTCGGATTATATTTTTTCTAGGATGGTTGCTAGTTTATCACATGTTGTGTTTTGCTAATTCTTTCCTAAAAACTCTGTTACTTTGTGTGAAATGGGATATTCCTGAGATGGGTTAGAATATTTTTAATAGTTTAATGCTCCCTAGATTCACTGCTGAAAATTCAGGGAAAAAGTAACAGTAATAGCAACCCAGATGTGAAATCATTCAAATCTGGGCTGAAAAAAATGGGATAGGCCAACTGTTGCGCTTCAAAGTAAAAGCGAGGCTAAAGTTGACCCATGTATATGTGAATCTACTTTATTTTTTTTTTACAAAATATGAACAACAATATATCCATCATACATCATAATAGCTCACAATTCGTTTTCAAAGTCACTGAACTCCAAATGCACCATTTCCTGTAGATGTGACGTTTCACAAATGACCTTACAGGCTGGACGCGATAACATTTTGTTAAGAACAGCAAAATTAAATTTTTTAAGTTAAATTTTGAATCAGCTGTGCTACAATTGACACAGAAATAGTCCTAACTAGGGAAAAATAGATTAAATATGAATGTTATTTATTACATGAATACACAAGTATGTTGATTCTTTATGATAAAGAAAAATCTTACTTGTTTAACTCCTTGTATGTCCACTTGTAACAGACCTTTTCCATCATTCTGAAGGGAGCATTTGATGCTCTGAACTTGTGTGAAAGCAGCAAGGCAGACAGGCTATGGTAAAGAAAAAAAACATCTAAATATTGGGACACAGTTAAATAGAATGCAACTCACTCCAAATCAAAGTTAAAGAAACATGAACACATCTACAGCCAAGGAAATGGAAAGTATGAGTGAGCAGGAAGTGTGGCAAAGGTGTACAAATAAGGCAAACTTCACTATATTAACAAAAACTCTGCTGATGTTTAAACCTTCCACCCACACATCTTCATAATAGACCAAGAGAGGTGTCTGAGGTGATGATGAAGTGATGATGTGATATGGGTGAATACAACACTTACCACTGAGTTTTTGTCGGTGCGTTGACAAATACCTTTAGGGCCAATAACAAGATCCACGGCCAAATTCCACCCTTGCTGCACACAGTTGAACATTAATTACACAGTATTATGCACACTTCTATGCAAAATCAGTATTCAGAGATAGAAAATGTTATCTGAGAACCCACAATATAACTATAATACAACTGTGATCTGAATTCCTCATGATCTTCCAGCTACATAATATAGAATAAATCATAAAATAAAAAATTCCAATCATTTTCATAGTTTATGAGTGATTCACATTGTTAAGTGGCCTGCACCCACTCAAAAATAAAGGCTTATAGATTGTTCTATGCTTTACATTATGTGACGGTTCAATAAAGTCACACTTTATACTTAGCAGCTACGTGACAAGAAGTACTGTTAACACTTTGCTGGAAGCCAGTACACATAAGACTTCACGGCTACACACACGTTTCATGACAACTGACATAAACCTACATCTGAATGTAAAAAACAACTCATTCCAATGAGTTACAGTTGTCACAACGTCATTTCACCACATGACATTTGATGTGATTGACACTTTCTAGAATAAGCCTCTAAAAATTTTTATGTAGGTTTGTGCTGGTTGTCAGGAAAGGTTTATGTATGTTTCATGTAGCCTTATGAATGCTGGTCTTTAATGAAGTATTACAAAGCTGATATCATCTAAAGCAGTACAAAAGCAGCACTTTAAGTTTTAGGAGTGTAGTTGTAAGCCCAACAGGGGAAACACAGGGGTCTCTGGCACTTGGCTGTCAATCAAAATAATAGACATCTAACGAGATAAACAAACAGTAATAATGAGGACTCACCACCAGCTCACAGGGGAAAACTTCCTCATCAAAACTGGAGAAAACTGAGAACGTCTCAAAGAACTTTAGAATGCACTGTTCCTCCTTCAGCGAAGAATATTGCAGGAATGTTTGCTGGATCAATTTCCTGAGCTGCTTCGGCTGTCTCCCAGAAGACAACCGGCATAAATGTGTAACATTCAATCATTCAAAAGGCATAGGCGTAATCAGAATAAGATCGATGATCCTTCATGAGCCAAACATTAAAACATACAGGAGAAAAACACTGTACCTTCATGCTGTTGATGAGTTCTTGGGGAAAGAACAGGTCAAGGCCCACATCTTTCCTGAGAGGAAATTTTTAATGTATTTCTCCATAATGTTATTTTTTAATATGAGTATTATGTGTGCTGTTTATGAGCACTGACATGTTCATGTGTTTTCAGGTATTACTTACTCAAGCAATTCAAAATTAGACTTTTTCTCCAGCCCGCTGGCATTCATGTCTTTATAAAATCTCCTGTTGGATTACAATGGTTTGTGAATGACATTTATACAAACCCAAGCGACAGTTCAAAAATGATGCAAGTGTTGTCACACATAATGCTGATACCTAATCTCCAGGCAGCCCAACTGTAAGGCCATGCCATCACTGACCTTACTGGCACAGTGCTGCATGTAGTCACTACGAACCTGAAAAGAAAAAACTATAATAATACATTTGTACTTATAAAAGCTCTCCTTTAACACAGCAGATTTTAAGATGTTCCACACTAACCTGCTGGTAGAAATACAGCATGGTGGTTTTGTCTTCTTTTAACTTTTCCAAGAAACCACTAGGGATGTACCGAACTCTTAGATCATATCTGTTCATTTTAAAAGACACAATATATACATAAGATAATGCTGGGCGACGATTTAAATTTTTAATCGCATTGTTATAGCACAATCAAATAATTAATTACAAAGTAGTGTATTGCACACTTTTACTTTTAAAGTACTGCTTTATGAACAAAAGTGCAATAACATTTGGTTTGCAAACACTTTAAACAAATAAGGAGCTTTTTAACAGCAGTGTTCCCTTTAACACAGTCACACGACTGCAGTTCAAATATTTCAGTAAATCTCAATTTATAACATTATAGCAGCTGCACAGGGGGACCAACTCCAAATTAAAGGCTATGTATGTGAATGCAGTGTCATTAAAGTCCCTGTTGGTGTAATGGTCAGGCATCCATACAATATGGACAAAAGTAATGCGATGCCTGACCCCCACGAAAACCAGCCGAGATGTATAGCACAGTGTGCTGCGTGCACCCGAGCAGGATTTAAAAAAAAAAAACACACAATAAAATAATGGTCCGCGTTAAGTAAATAATGTGTAACACAATAATAACCCATTAATGTCAGAGGTGTGACCAGAACATCATGTGTGGGTGGGCATTTGGCTAATCAGGGGGGCAGGTTGGTAGCAGCAGTGCTAGGCTGCCGTCGACAGAGGTTGAAGATGTCTGCTTTTTAATAAGCCACCTATGCAGTTTTTGGTCTTACCAAGCACAAAATAAAATAAGAGTGAAACTTATGTGTTGTTTTAATTAAAGAATGCCGTCAACAGGTCCAAAACATGCTGCAGAATGCGTGGCGAAGTGAACTGTGTCAGCAGCAGCATGGTGAGGGACATGCCCCCTACTCAAACGGGCCAATTGGAAAGCAGCTCAGTTTTGAAAACCAATTTGTTTTCTCCAGAGTTTTCATTGGACAGACGGAGCATTTCGCAGGGTGGGCACGGCTTGTCTCTGGGGGGGCAGTGCCCAGCCCTGATCTAAAGACACAAAAATAATATCAAAGAAGTGAACAAAAACATCAGGAAAGCTCAGGAACATGTACCTCCACTCTGCCTCCACATGCTGGTGCTCATACTTCTGCTCCACCTCACCCACTGTCAGGTTAGGGTGGAGCCAGTGCACTTCATCTGATTTGAGGTGCTTCAACCTCAACCCATAGCAGTCAGGGAACTGGATGTTTGGACCAAGCCGTCCACTTTCCAAGATGGAATTAATAATGGCCTGCAGAGCATGTTATTCTGATATTTTTATATTTTTTTCCACATCATCTTTAGCACACTTTTAAATGAATGTTCACATAAAAATCTAATTCACACATCTGTCCACCCTACCATTAAACAAATATTGTCAAATGAAATATGGAGCTGAGTACATTTTCTTGTGACATATTCTGTTAATACACAATTGTTTCCCCAGAATTTCAATTACAGATATTGATCAGTTCTATTTACTAATCATTTATGCATCATGAGGGAGCCGTAAGTAACTGTACAGTCATAGACAGCTTGTATTTTTAGGATATACAGGAATATCTCAGTGTGAAGTAAAGCAACACTTACCTTGATCTCCCATGAGCTGTCACATTTTACAAGCTTAAAGTTTTTGCCCAAGTTAGAGCTGTTGCTAATGAAGCACACTTTGAGGATCTTCACTGAGCCCGCATCCTCGCCGGGTACTTCAGAGTGACGTCTTAACACCTGCTGGTCTACAACAGGCGGTGGCTTCCCAGACATCTCCACATAAGTTGTCATGACAGGGGCCTCCTCATCTCAGCAATAGGGTCTGCAGTAAAGAGCACAGATATAACCTTAAGACTAGCAAGTCCATTACAGTGGAGGCTCTCCCTGAAAAGATGTGCCTGCTTGTAACCCTAAGAGATAAACTCATCTACTTAAGGGGTTAACTAATAGAGGAAACGGTGGCAACAAGAGGTAGCTTTTCGCAGCTTGAACACAGAGGTGTTGAGGGAGCGGCATTTCTCTTCTCACTCAAAGTGGTGGTGCATATAGAGGTGTTGCATCACAGGGCAGAACTCTTGCATTATAAAATTCAGATCATTAACTGGTTCACTGACAGACATCATTATGTTCCAACACGTCAGCACATGACAGACTTCGGAAGCACATCCTACCTCTGCTGGATGGACAATATGCCCTTGAAAATAAAATAAAGCCGCAGTTACATTTACTCTTACGTTTACATTTACGTAAACCTGTTTTGTTTTCAATAATCCTCCAATGACTTCTTGACTTTTTACAACAAACAGTTAACAGTTAACTGTCATTTAGACTAACGATTATTTAAGGCAGAAAAATGTGTAAGATAGCCTTGGTATTGGGTAAGTAATACATTCTTGAACGGTGAATTTGCAAGGTAGGGTTCCAAGCCCATTTTAACTGAAGGCTACGCAACCACAATAACCAACGTGGTAATAAATACACTCACAGCACAGCTATTTTCTACTGCAGTGCTTAAAAGTCTAATTTGGTTTGTTGGTAAAATATAAAATAGACAATACAAAATGAGACAATAGCACTGAAATGAACAGAGCACATCCTTTGTGAACCATTGTGAAGTGAAATGTGGTCTTTGCAACTGAGCACATACGATGCTGTTGATGATTTCACACTGGTGGTGATTACTACTGTTGCCACATCTGGTACTCCCCCTCCTCCACACTAATGAAAGTGAAGTGTGTTAAACGGAATACCCTAGAAATGGGTTTTTAAGGGCTAATTAATAATCTTCAAACATTGCATTGTGCTGTAATTCTGTGGTCAGGTGACTCTCCACATAGACCCTAGGCTTGCACTCTGTAATCAGTGACTGATTTTGAAAAGTAATATAGAAATATTTCATAGCTGAAGTGTTTCTCAGCTCTTACACTGTGATTTTCATCCAACTGTCTGAATTACCGATAAATCAGCTGTGAACTGACGAGCTGACGGATGTCACACTTTATTCCATGCTGTTCACCATCATCGTCATCCATCAACTTTACACAAAGACGCTGATCACTGAACACAACAAGTCAATGGAAAAGTCTTTTTGCGTCTTTGTTTATGCATATGCATTAAAGTATTTATAAACAGAATTCCACAGAATTAAAATATACCAATAATTCAACAAATACATAATATCATAATACAACAAAATCACTTACAAGTTGTTTGATGTCAAATGCACCATTCTCAAGAAACAAGACATCTGAAGAATTTAAACATACCTTTCAGAAAGATATTACATGAAATAGTTAAGACATGGTTTTAGTTCTGAGATACGCTTTTAGCCAGACAGATAGATGGATAAATAAATGGGTAAATATAACAAGTAACAAACATAAATATAGAAACACACAACTGAACTTCATACTACTATTGCAAAACTGGTGAAATTCTCCATTAATGTCACCCATACGTTCCCAGTGCAAACTGCATGCTGAATTCTGGAATTTTTTGCTCTCTTACCTTGTTTAGAGTACAGTTTGGCAGGCTGCTTAAATGTCAGCTCGCAAAATCAACTTGCCGGTTTAATATGATGGGGTCTGTACCAGCCAACGGCGCAGTTCGGTCCCATACAAATAAGTTGCTGAGGCTGGTATTGGCTGTTGGAATAATTACACCTTGCTGTAGACCAGCATTTTTTGAGTCAGGAGAATGAATGAAGAGTCAGGAGATGTGAGTGTGAAGAGTCACAAACGCAAAAACACACTGAGGTTCAAGACTGAGGCCAAGGGTCCAGTCTTTCTCCCCGCTTTTTAGGTGAGGTGATGCTCAGCCATCATTCTCGCGTGTCAGGCTTCACCTTCTGAGAGGCTGAAGCTAACACAAGTCATGCTGTCTGAGTGATGACATGCGAGTTGACCAATAATCTCTTGTTTTTTTCGGTTGTTCACACACACCTGCATCATGACTCACTCCTGACAGTTGTGTCATACTGTGAGAAGGGTTCTTACACGCCAGTTATACAGTGGCACCAAAAGTGTCTGGACATTTGTGCCAGCCTTAAAAAAGTATCATTTTCTTTTCAAACCATTCCAAGACTGAAACTACAAAAGCAATTTTTTTCCAAAGGGCAAACTGCATGTTTCGCCTGGCTAAATTCTTCTCTGCACGTCTGCGTCCTCAGTTACGCTTCAGAGCTCATGATGCTTTCAGTGAACCCAAGCTTTGGGCTTGGACACCTTGGCTCATGAGCTGGGTTTGGCAACAAATGATATTGGCACTTCTCAACAAAATCACTTGTGTTGCAAACCTTGTGACTTGTGACCAGTGACAACAGTTCACAATTCATGTGATGAAGTTAAAGATGCCTAGAGCAGCGGAAACCATCGATATGAACATGAACACATCCATAACACATAAACGTTTCGTGTTTGTAAACTGCAGCTTTTGGTGATATAGCCACCTGCTGCTGCGGCCACATTTCTAATAATACAAAGTATATGCAAAGATCTCTCTCTCTCTCTCGTTCACAAAAACACAAACACAAACACACACACACACATACATACATGCAATCTCACTATTTAAGTAAAAGTCAGCATTATGGCATATAGGATCTACTCCACACATCTCAAATAAGAACTCCTATTCATTATGCAATTTCATACCAGCCATTTCTAGCTCACAGTCAAATCACAAGAAACCGCATCCTGAACCTCCATCTCTCATCAGAACAATCGGGCCACTTTTTCATCTGCTCTTTCCAAGCTGCTACAGTGCTAACACAAAGCCAAACAAACCCTGTTAAACACCATCATCCATCTTACAGCCTGATTCATTTCAAACTCAATCAACTGACTTAAAAACTGAACTATGTTGACATTAATCGCAGCTGCATTAGTGAAGCAACAGTGTCTACATGCAGACTGCACTCTATTTGATATGAAAATGTATGCAATTAAATTAAGTGCATCTTAACTTATTCCAGACAGTCCATGTATAAGTTAAACTCATCACACAGCCCTATAAGTTTATTAAACTTTAATAAACATAGGTCGGCTGTTGGTGTAGTAGGGAGTTGCCCCTGTGATCGGCAGGATTGCTATTTCACCAGTAAGGTACCTTTAGAGCAAGGTACCGTCCCCACACACCACTCCCTGGACACCACTGTCGGCAGCCCACTGCTTCTCTCAGGTGACTGGGTTAAATGCAGTGGATTCAAATAATTTCATCCAGGACCAGTATAGCATGTAAAAGAAAAAAATATATATAAATAACTGGGTGAAACATTTAGATTAAAGGGGAAGTATTAAAGCATCTGCATGACAGTATTACAGCAGTAAAACCTAACAGCTGCCTAATGTGAAATGTCTGGTTGATCATGGACTGTACTTGCTCCTGCTCATCAACTCTGATTGCCAGAACCAGAAGTTCACGATAATCAACATGCAGGCCTATGAGTGGAAATAGGTCTCTGACTCAACAGCTCCAACAACATGTAAACGCTACAGAGAACCCGTTTTTGTAGCAAATTGTGAAGAAGTCCAATGTAGGAGCAGCTTTCAGAGAAAGATAAATAGTGCAGTAACAAACATTCCTGTATTCTCTATCCCTGGTTAGAGCTAAAACATTATTTAACGAGTCCTACAAACATAAAACGAAAAAAACATGTCAAGAAACAGTTCGACGTCCACTAAAATCACATAAAGAGTGTGGGGATTAGATTTGTGAGCTGAATGACAAACACGTCACCTGCCTCTCAGAAGACTCGTGTCTAATCGACGCCCTTCGAGTCACCCAGACCCACTCTTCCCACTTTTCTCTCCTGGACCGATGATACAGTTGTTGTTTTCACCGTGTCACATAATACAGTTAGAGAGAATGGAAGTTTACAGCCTGCCTCATAACTTCCTGTGTAATTACACTCAGGTTCTGATCCATCTGAACAATTAGCGGCATTTCTAATTTACCACATTTACCAAAAAAGAGCAAGAACATGACAACAACAAACCTGTTTAAAGCTTCTCCGGCATCTGCACTCTCCTTTGTCTGTGTGTTTTTCTTTCTTTTCTTTCTTCTTCTTTTTGTTTAACCACAGTGCAGGTTGCTGCCACTTTCGAGTATCGCCTGAGGAAGGTAGCGGAGAGTGGAGGCCCTCCCCCTTCCCCCTCAGCTTCCTGATTTCTGTGTAGTTTCTGGGTGTGTGTAGCTGCGTGTAGTTCACACACTGCAGTGCCTCCACACAGACACAGCATGAGAAGCTTACCTTTCCATACCATACCTCACCTTACTTTACTAACCTAACGTACTCTAGATTAAGTTAACTTAATTTATTTATCCTAAATGACGTGTTGTCCACACTGTAAGACACACTGTGGGGCCGTTTTCCTATTATGAGCTTAATCCTGACCCAAGGCTGCGACATACTTCTTAATGGTGAATCACCACCGATACTGCAATTAAGTCCAAGACTAGATTTGACCCAGTCTTCCTGTTAACCCTTTATACTAAATGGCACAGGTTTTCATCTCACCGCCTACTGGAATTTGACCTAAATTAAATACTATTACTAGAAATTCTACTACTACTACTACTACTACTAATAATAATAATTATGATAATAATAATGATGATAACCACAGTACTACTACTATTACTACTTCCGCTGCTACTACTTCTACCACTAATTCTAATAATAATAAATAATAATAATAATAAAATAAATAATAATAATAATAATAATAACAGCTATACTACTACTACTGGAACAAGAACTACAACTACAACAACTAATAATAATAACAATACTACTACTACTTCTACTACTAACAAGAAGAAGAAGAAGAAAAAGAAGACGAAGAGGAATGTTCTATTCATATAGTTATTTCCCAAACTTTAGTGTGCTTTACAACAGATGGAAGAAGACTTAATAACAATTGCAATTGTAATATATAGAAAGTGTCTAGAAAAACAACAACAACAACAGCAACAAAATCTGACTCCTGATGGTTATCGATGTCTCAGAAGAGTTAGATTCAATTATCCTAGCCATATGAGTGAAACTTATTTATTTTTTGTAATTTATCAGTACTGAAATACCCTTGTTAGGCCTTTGGCCTTTGTGTCATTTGTACATGTGAAATGAAGAGATTATCATTTAGTACTCAGTTGTTGTCATTACTTTACTAAGACAAAAAGCTTGTCTGCGTTGAGCCTCATGTCCTTTGCTTTTATGTTACAGCACCACCATGTGGACAGACGAGGAGCTACAAGCCTTTACTTTTCATTTGTATCCGTTATGCTTATTTTTTGGTTATTGTTAATGATGAGCATTATAATGAGTGTGATAAATAATCTCAGTACTTGCAACATTTTACAGAACTCCACAAGTAAGCTCTTCTAATCTTTGTATTCTAACAGGATCTGTCATCTGTGAGTTGGCAGCAATTATTTCCAAATATCAGCATTAGTATTTTCAGGTTTAACTACAGTTACCAAGACAAGGAAACCCTTAAACACAATGACAGTACATCTTTAGTATCTATCACGCCACTGTACTTTATTTTTGCTCATCATAATGGCTTCGAGTTGCAGCCTAGCGGCAGGCCACAGGAAGTGCTGTGAGAAAGAAGTGTTGCTAGGGCCCTACAACTTCCCCAAACACACAAACTCAAATGTGAGCTCAGATATTCCCCTCTCTGACAGCACAGTGCAATCGCTGTGCCCTAAAATACAAATAATACACCACTGCTAAAAGCACCACAAAGTACGGTGACTTCATCTACCAATTCGGATGCAAAAGAATGCTCTTTTCAGTTGACAGGTGCAAGCACCATCAGATAAAAATGCGTGAGGCTTCAGCAGTATCACTCATTTGAGCAATAACTTACACTTCAGTTCTAATATCTGAGAAATATTCCATTTCCACAGATGACAGGAGAGTGACATATGACCACGTATGAACATGGAAGAATTTGTCCATCACAGTGTTGAAGCATTTTGTCATGCTAAAGTAAAGAAACAGTTTTAGCTCTGAGACCAGCATACGTCTAACATTTTCCATATCATAAACAGGCCCAAATTAAAAGCCCCCATTAGAGCTTCAGGTCCAATAAATAACTTTGGTCTCTGGGTTATCACAGTGTCTTTAAATACGCATGATGGGCAGACTGGGATGACTGAAGCGAGAGCTTCCGTGTCACATATATCTTTCATCATGTTTTATCCTGTGTGCCACATTGACTTATTCCATTAATTAAGGTCAAAGTGAAATAGTTCAGAACATTATGGCCATGCATGTGAGGCCTTAAAGAAACCTTGTTCGTTTTTTTGGTCAGACAGAACATACTGTGGTACAGTTCATTATAGGTAAATAGATTATTAATTCGAATAAAAATCTACTCTTGCTTAGGTTTACTCGACTAGTACATAAATGTCTCTTAGGAAAGGTTATTTCAGATTGCAGAAATTGTCTTTTTTGATGGTGGTTTGCCCATAACGTAAAAGTAACAATCGGACGATTCTTTATGCAGCAGATAAAAGTACAGTAACCCAACTTTGTCCGCAGCTCTCATAATTCAGGTTGACAGGCGGGGTTTGAGAAGCACTTGTCGCACATATGACAGGTTGAGAAAATAGTTTGTGGTTGTGCTCAGGAAGCCTCACGGCATAGAAAGAAAAAGACTGCATTTCCTGAACTTCCTTGAACCTCTAAGAAGGCCATCAGAAATAGCAGTTACTATAAGAGGAGATATGCAGAATTCCTTACTCAGCAGTAAGTATGTTGACTTCCCTGTTTGGCCAGTGTCTCCACACCGATTTTCAGTCATCGCTTTTCTAACATCATGTGTGCCTTCTGGTTGTGTTCTTCTGTGCTTTGTTTTGGTATTACTGCAGCTCCTCTTCTACTGACCTCGCCTAAAAAGTGGACCAAGCTTGTTCAAAGAAAGAAGAGGTAAGATCTGACATCTTTTAATCAAGCTCAAGATTCTATGCAGCTTGGATCATTCATGATAGATGCTCACGGTAAAACTTGATGAGTGTTTGTTAAGCTGCAAGAGAGCTATATGATAGAGCTACCCCCACATGGCCAGTGCAATAAGGCTAATTATATATGTGCGTGAATATGTGTGTGTGTGTGTGCGTGTATGTATGTATGTATGTATGTATGAAAGTATATACACAGATTTGTATGCATATGTGTGTGTCTTGCTACTAATACTTTTTATTTTGTACTTTAAACATATTTGTAATATATTAAAAAATTTGTACTGTAATATCCATTCAGTAAGATGTCTACTAATGCCTTATAAACAATAACAGAAACATTTAATTGTTTGTATTTTAGCACTAGTACCGTAATTACAGGAAAACAAGCACAAATTAAAGTAAAATTATAGAATTTAATCAGACATTTAAATAAGAACTCGTGGTTAACATCTGAGATAACAAGAAACTGTTGTATAGGCATTACAAACAAAAACATAAACACATATCAGATGGATTTGCCAATTGACAAATCAACGACTGTTTACCATGTTGTTCCTTTAATGTTCCTCTATGTTGTGATCCTATAATAACATGCTGAACGCTTTTTCTGCGGCCAGTGGAAGCTTCTCAAGGTGCATAAATGCTCCAGGCCTGGCACTTTGCATTGTGACAAAACGGGCTGCCAGTAACTCTGCAGGCAGTCACATGGCTCGAAAACTTTGGATTAAGGAAGGAAATATGTTTCTAAGCAAATATTTTGGGGGAGGTGTGCATGAGATGCATATATAGAAAAAAAAAAGAAGCAAACTTTCAGTCCTGCAACTATATTTAAATAGTTTTAAATAGAATCATTTTTAAAGCCTTTTTTTCAACCTTATTTTCAATAACTACATTAAATTGTGTATATTATGGTGCAAAAGTCAAATACAATATTTTGTTAATTTTATTTGGCTATTAAGTACAAAATATTCATTTTTCTAAACAAAAATGAGACTCCTAACAACCGCACAGATCAGGTAAACCACCAAAACTGTCAAAGTGAGTTAAACAGCACTTAACACCTTCAAGCTCAACTCTTGCTTTAGATCGGAAAGTGTTCACAGGTGTTTCTGACCGTTGTGAGACAGCTCCACGTTGTTTTTGAAAGGATGTGTAGATGGACAGCAAATTGTGGAGTTTAATGGACTGAGGAGAGTAAATTTGTACTTGAAGTTCACTGGATATTGAGAACCAGAAAATGTGACTGAAAACCAAACTTTGGATGTGTTAAAAATAAGTATGGAAAAATATCCCTTCAGTTTTCTTTCAAAAGCCAGCCTCCTGATGAAATGCTGCATGTAAGGCAAAGGATGGATAAACTAAACACTAAAAAACTGGATATTATATTTAGTGGTAGATGCGTCCACTTGTCAATTTTCGTTGAAAGAGTGTTCTTCGACTTGTGTAGTACCTTTGTTATTGGGAGGGTATAAACACTAAATGGAATGAATCCCTTCACACACACACACACACAGACACGCGCGCGCGCACACACACACACACATGTAT
>JBBPCX010000001.1:32538615-32566687 GCA_037974365.1 Hydrocynus forskahlii
ATATATTATAGTTCATGGAGGAAATATGCATTAATTTTGGTGTTTTAGGAACTTCTTGCTCTGTTGTTCCAAAATCACTGACTGATGTCTTAGTGTTCATTATTATATGTCATTTGTTCTCTTACACCAGAGTGGCTCAGAGGAAACCAGGGGACAGCCAGCCCAAGATGCCAAACCCCAGATGAGAGGCCTGAAGTTCGCTGATGTTTCTGATAAATCATGTACTGCAGGTGTCTGTGAAGTACCCAGCAGTGGGCCTGTGAGTTGTTATGTCCTGTAAACAAGCTTCTATTGCCACAAAAGCTCAACCTAATACGCCTTTACAGTTCGGTTTCCGGCCCTGTGCCCCTCTGTGCCCCTCTGTCGAAACTTAAAGGTCAATTGTGTTGCCTTTCAGTTACTGCTCTTTAGACCAGAACTGCATTAATTTGTGTGAGTGTAATTAGTAAATATAAAGAGTGGTGTGTCTTTTTTCCAATTTAGATGTTTAATGGAGACGAATGGAACCAGAGCAGTCTGGGAGGACTATATAATCCGCCAGCTGATTACAGCAGACCCAGATCAGCTCACCAGTTAGTTGCGGGTTCTGTAAAAAGCTCTCCCTCAAACAGTACCACCAGTGGAGAAACTGACTCAACTCTCGTCTTCCCCTGCACTGAATGTGGAAAGTAAGAGACGACTGAAACACATATAAATATTCAAACATATCACCCTTGGTACTGTGGCTTGTCTTATCTAACTATCCATCAGGGTGCATGCTTGTCAAACTGAGCCATCGCTTTATATCATTCTTGCAGGGTGTTTTTTAAGGTCAAAAGTCGCAATGCCCACATGAAAACTCATCGGCAGCAAGAGGACCCACAGATTTGGCAGCTTCATAGACTTGCCGAACAGGAAAACCAGACTGTGACACCTGCCGACTCTTCTGTTACACCACTTCAGCTACCCACAACTCCTCATTCCATACAGTGCAACAGTGGTGAAGATGTAAAAACATTACTCATTAATAATGCAGAAACACTGCAACAAGTGGACTGCCTCTTGCAGAGCCCAAAGTTTAAAGAGTGACTACAGGAACTTTGGTGAACTGGCACAAACTGGGTGGTACTGGCTTTTACTAAAGTCACTGCTGTAATACATTTTGCACAGGACACCTAGTCTAAGAGAAACATAATGCAAATCCCAAGTAAGACATTAAACATAATCTAATAAAGGTATGTTCTGAATTATGAAATTCATGAAATGTTCTGCACCTCTGCTCGTTTCAAAATGGCTGATAATAGAAAATATGACATGCTTTGTTTTCAATCAGTGTATTTGTTATCCTACAGAGACCAGTGGGCTGTTGCAAATATAGTATTAAGTGCAAAGGTTAGGTGACTTAACATGTAAAGGTGACTGGTGACTTAAAATAGCAATGCTGGATAATATTAGGGTATTAAAATATATTTTTTCATGTCATTTTCTGACATGTCTACAGGTCCAACGGTATTTTGTCAGTTGATACTTGGAAAAGCGCTGTACAATAAAACATTTTCAAACTAATAATAAAAAAAACCCCACTCTGCAATAAAATTGCTCTAAGATCTCACACTAAGATCTCTAAGACACACACACTGATGACTCAGGTCAAAGCTAGTCCACCTTATTCTAGTCACTTGGCAACAGGTTTGAATATCCCTTCCCACAACAAAACACTGCATTCAAGAGTGGCATACTAACCCATACCTCATTGGTAGACCTACAGTTACCAGTGTCCCAAAGACCCAAAAACAGCTGGAAGATGTTTGACAAACGTTCACATATACACTATATGGACAAAAGTATTGGGACGCCTGACCTTCACACCAACAGGGACGTTAATGACATTGCATTCAAATACATAGACTTTAATACAGAATTGGTCCCCCACTTTGCAGTTATAACTGCTTCCACTCTTCTTGGAAGGCTTTCCACAAGATTTTGGAGTTTCTGTGGGAATTTGTGCCCATTCATTCTGTAGAGCATTTATGAGGTCTGACTCGCAATCTTTATTCCAGTTCATCCCAAAGGTGTTGAATGGGGTTGAGGTCAGGGATCTCCACAGGCCAGTCAAGTTCTTCCACACCAAACTCATCCAACCACGTCTTTATGGACCTTGAGTTGCACTGGGGTACAGTCATGCTGGAATAGAAACGGTTCTTCCCCAAACTGCGTCCACAAAACTGGAAGGATGGTGTTTTCCAATGTCTTGGTCTGCTGGAGCATTAACTGGAAGTAAGGGGCCTAGCCCAATCCCTGAAAAACAGGTATGTCCTAATACTTTTGTCCATACCCTATGTTGGTAGGTGGGTAGGTGTGTGACGTTAAAAGTGACTACAGTCAGGTGAGGAATTATAGTTAGCCAAATTCCAAGAGTAATAACAAATTGACATTTGAATTTGTGTATAAAATATAGAGCTGACTATAATAGTGTCACTTGACCTAATGTACCTTGTTGTAACACCTTTTTCTCATATGAAAATTGTTTGTTAACTAAAGTAAAGGCCATTAGTTAGCTATGTAGGTGTGCTAACAGTGTTTTACAATTAGCATTTATTTATTTACATCTTGTAGAGTTTGTATTTCTTTTTATTTGGTTGTATAACTAAAAGTAAATGTGGCTGTTAATATGAAGAGGCAGTACAAACCTGTAGCTACCTGGTCAGTCACAGTTCTGAATGGAAACTAATTAACCAGCCAGTCTGGAACAAAATTCTTTATGTTTCCAGATGTCTTGAATGTCTCTTACTGACAGTTATCTCTTGTTTGACTTGCTGGAGCTGGAATTATGGAATAACTATTACATCACAATAATAATACTGTTATTACTGTGATGTATTTATTATGGAATAAGTTGTGTTTATGCTGTTATTTTTTTTAGTACTAAGTAGTATCGTCTTGTCGATTTTCTCTGTATCTGTAGTTCTATTTTGGAGATAGCCCTAACCCTAACCCTTTGTCCTGCTAAAATTACTGTTTGTATTAAAAATAATTAAGTTTCCTAGTGTTTATAGCTTGTGTGATTTTATTGTGCAATCTCTGAATCTTTATATTTGTTTGATCATTTTATGGTTCTGTTTCCTTTTCTATGCTCCCACTTAGAAAGTAAGACAAATCTACTTAAAGAAGCAGTGAATATTTAAACACACAAATCTAACTAACTAATGTACATTTTTCTCTTACTTTCATACCCGTAAATCCTGTTGTACAACATTTTCTTCACCGTGTAAAGCAAATCTTCCGTTTTGTGTAAGAAATCACTATATTCCGCAGTGGGATTGAAACATATTCCATTTTAATCCCATCTGTACTCAATTCTATCTGTACAGTATTCCATTTCATTCTTATGCTACCACATTTGCATTATTATCATTATTATTATTATTATTATTACTATTACTATTATTATTATTGTTATTATTATTATTATTATTATTATTATTATTATTATACTTTCTCCATTATCAGTGATACAATAACTGATATTATTATTGCTTTAGTAGAATTATTATTATGACACTTTACTACCTACGTCTAGTTCCTACATCTCTTTAAGACTGCTGCTATATTTTATTTCAATTTTATTATTACTAATACTAGTAGTACTATTCAAATTCAAGTTCAAATTAGCTTTTATTGTCATCTACCCACAAACACAGTATATGAATTACCATAAATTGCACTTCTTACTGTCCCAGGTGCACAGACAGCACAAAACAATCCCACACAACATACCGCATGAAGACTTCAGTTTCAAGAATACAAAAGCAGTGCAACAGACATGCCACTAAATCTCTTTGAACTGTATTGTAATCTACTCATTTTACGCCACAGTTCTAGAAACTAACTTAGAAAAAGCATTTTGTCAGAAGTGGGATTCGAACCCACGCCTCCAGGGGAGACTGCGACCTGAACGCAGCGCCTTAGACCGCTCGGCCATCCTGACATATACGGCTGAACAACAAACAGCATTTATAACCTTTTGTATTTAATATGTTACTAAAACTTTTAGTTTGTGTTGGATCATTTCGTTTATTTGTTGACATGTGACTGATATCTACCCCAGATAACCTTTTTTTCAAATAACTCAGCTTTTTAAATGTTTTAATGAACTTGTTAACTGACTAATGTTTGTAGCCCACCATGATGCTAGCCAGGCATTTTAGCTTCATGCTAACTAACGTAGCCGGCTTGTCAGGGATAGACTGTGCGGTTTATCAGCCGTTTAGATATACTCGGTTTGGTGTAAGTGTTCATATTATTTAACATGTAGCTGGATTTAAACACAACTCGTCGTTGGGAACTGATTCAGGTAAGCTAGCTAGTTTACACGCCAGCTTTATTGTGAATAGCCTCATCTAAGCTATTAGCTAGCCAGTTGTCTATTTAGCAGTCATTCAGTAGTTATTTTAGCCGCTGTATATATGTGTGTATGACTGTTCAAGTAATATATATCTTTAAAACACATTTTAAGTGTAATGCTGTTTCGCTGCCTAAATTAAGCAAGCAGACCATAATTCAGTGTGGACAGAAGCCTGAACATTACACTAACCGGGACTTTAATGATCTTGCATTTAAATACAAAGATTTAAATATGGACTTGGTCCCCCCTTTGCAGCTATAAGGGCTTCCACTCGTCTCGGAAAGCTTTCCACAATATTTGGGAGTGTTTTTGTGGGAATGTGTGCCAATTCGTTCTGTAGAGCATTTATAAGGTCAGGCACTGATGTTGGACGAGAACTTTGTCCACAAAGTTAGAAGCATGGCGTTGTCCTAAATGTCTTGGTATACTGAAGCATTAAGATTGTTGCCCGTCACTGGAAGTAAGGGGCCTAGCCCAAACCGTCAAAAACAGGTGTGTCCCAATACTAGTGTAGTTCCTAATCAGAGCTTAAAACACACTTGCCATGGAAAATTTTCATGGTTAATTCTGTTAGCTGCAGAGCACATTCACCATATACTGAACCCATGACAACCCAGAAAAGATAACTGGATAATGTTACTTTTGCTGAAAAGTTACATGAGCAGAAATGAGATAGTTTACATTAGTTGCTATGTCATGGAGAGTCAGTAATGTCACAGTGATATTCATCAGTATTATTCCTGTTTGACAGGTCAGTGGAGGAATAACAACCATGGCATCTCCACCTCACAATTTCTCTTGGGTTGAAACTCATAAATTAGCTGGACTGGCAATGCCACGAATGCCTGGTCACTATGAGTACCTGGTGAATAACGGTGTCAAACACTTAGTCACTTTGTCTGAGAGAAAACCTCCTTATCATGACACTTGTCCAGAGTTAAATTTGCATCACATCAGAATACATGACTTCTGTGCTCCCACTTTTGATCAAATCAAACGCTTCTTGGCTATAGTGGAGGAGGCCAATTCAAAAGGAGAGGTAAAATACCAACATGTTCTTACATACGCCAGAGTGTGTTATTTTCATTCATGTTTAAAAACATTCATTTATTCTGCTTTAGGGTGTTGCAGTGCACTGTTTACATGGCTTTGGAAGAACTGGAACAATGCTGGCCTGCTACTTGGTGAAAGCCAGAAAAATCAGTGGGATTGAGGCCATTAATGAAATCAGAAGGATACGCCGTGGATCTATTGAAACACGTGAACAAGAGGAAATGGTAGTGCAGTTTTACCAACAAAATAAGTTCTGAAACTTAACAAATTATTAAATAAAGTTCAAATACTTAATGAAGTATCCGATACTTTTTCCATCATCAGTCTTTATACGGACTAATAATGGTTCACTTACCAACCTTAATACCATTGTAAAATAAATGTTTGAGGCAGGACAGAGTTTCAGCACTTTACTCAGAAACACAGAACACTTTGACTAAAAGGAATCTTGTGTGTCTCACATTATTATAACGAACGCCATGAAAATTCTACATTTGAACGTAATGTGAATTGTAAACACTGAAACATTGTTAAAAACATTGTTGATTTCTACATTTATTGGGAAATGTTCTTTTTATTATAAATGCAGTGGTGTTTTTTAACAATAACATTCTAAACACTCAAGTTAATCTTTAATCTGCTGGTAACAAATTTAGTATTTCCTGTTGAGGTTAGCACATAAGACTATCATTACAGTGTAGAAAAATATGACAGAAAACAAACTTGCCAATGTGGAATACAGGAGCACAGTTATGGTACTTTGACATTGTTTGGTTCATTCATAGTCAAAGAAAACAGCTGCTGGCGCTCCCTGAAGGTCAGATTCTCTGGAGCTCTTATATTCTTGAAGCTCTTGTGATCGAGTTGACTGCAATTAATTAAAACACATATAGCATGTAAATTGTGTTAGAGAGAGAAATGGAGAAAGGTGAATTAAGTGTTACCTTAAAGTAAGTAACTGGATAACGTTTGCACTTAGAAATTCAGTTTATTGTATTCAATCCAAAGTTTAGCCCATACCACTAACAATTAATCAACTTTAACGTCTTTCTACAGGCCTCCAAGTGGCGGTTTCCACTTGACTTGTGACTCATCAGATATTTTCACAAATATCACATTTATAAATTGAAATAAAAATGAATACTATTAAATAACATTTTAATGAAAAATAAAATTCAATGCTGAACAAAGAGATCTCTAAAACAGGCCAAAATCGCACTTTGAAGAGGTTAACCTCGGCCACCGTGGGATGTTTCATACCGAACATACTATAAATAACGTAACAAAGCTTACCCGAAAGAAACCCTGACATCCTGGGTCCTGCTAGTTTCAGAACAACCTCTGGGGACTGCATCTGTAATAACGGTAGATGCATTTAGAATTATAGACATCAGTCAGCTTTTCTTTTCACTGTTGGTTTTCACAAGTTTGGAGCACACACCTTTGAAGCCGTCCTCTTCAGCAGGACGATCTTTCTTTTGCTTTGACAGATGATTTTGACTCTCATACAGCCTCTGTACTTCATGCAGCTCCCCTGCTTTGAGCTGAAACAACCACCAAGATCAGAACTGCTGCATAACAATCCAGCATTTAATAGTATTTAGCTGTATAGCCAGTGTATAGTAAATGAATAGGGGTAGACAGTGTATTTTTTTGGTTGCGTATGTATTTCTGGGTCGGCATGTTACAAAGATGGATGAGCCAGTTATGCCCTCTTAAGTCTTGCCATGATATGTGCTAGGGCCTAAGACACTTTAATTGACAATCAGAAATGGATTCACCTGCTCAGTGCTTTGCAGCTCAGACTGGGGCATTATGGTCCCAGCCGTGCTGTCTTCATCTTCTTCCTCATCATTCTCATCCTCGTTCTGCTGAAACTCCTTTAGCCTTTTCTGGAACTGCCATTCAAGGGAGAGCCTGCACAGACGTTCACTCTCCTCCAGTGTCCGTTGCTCTTTGGCCTTCAGCTGCAGTACTTCTTGCTCCAACAGCTCCACTGCCTGGTGTCTCTGCTGCTTCTCCAACTGCTCCCGGGCTTCCCTTTTCCACGGGTCTGGAGAAAGGCCTTCTCTAGCACACTGCGCATCACTCTTCCTGACAGTCTTTTGCCCTTGTTGGTCATTTGAATGTAAGAGGCTCATCTCGCTTGCGATATTGTGAGATTTGGGCAAAGACTGGTCCACATGGGCTTCCGTTGTTTCACAGATCTTGCCAGGTTTAGTTTTCAGAGTTGAGATGTATGACTGTAGTAGCTTTGTGGAATGGTTGTTGTGTTGTTGCGAATGGTAGCTCTGTGATGCAGATATGTTTTTTGGGCTTTTGTCTTGGCCATAAGCACTAGTCATACAGGAGGAGCTGTGATTACTGCTGTCTGCAGCTAGAAAAGGCTGGCAGGAAGTGCCAAAGGAACGCATGTCAGTCGGGCGAGACACAGGGACATCTATTCGCTTTGGCTGTGACACAGACATCGAGTGAACCACAGTTGAAATCTTCCACTCTCCATTTCTGCTAACCCTCTCTGGTCCAGAAATGTTACAGTCTAGCGATCGTTGGTCACTCCATTTTTTTAAATGCAGTGGTCCATCCACTAGGAGGCCTCCTCTGTCCACACAGGACAGATTTTCTTGAGAACGGGCCTGTTTCTACATATGAATAAAGAAATGCATCGGTTCTTATGCTGATTAAAATTGTATTATTTATATTTGAATGAATTGTGTTTACATGCCATCTGACATGGCCCAGCTATTTTTTACTTCAAAACTGGAACCCGTTCATTAATTAACAACAAAGCAGTTTTAAAAAGTATAATACTTGCCATGAAAGTGATATTATCTTGACCACGGGAGAACAGATGAGGTTGTTCTGCAGTTTTTGGTGCTTTACAAGCCTGAAGTCTCGAAACCGGCAAGGTTAGATATTCCCGGTAAGGTTCAGACTGATCTGGGCAGAAGTTTGACAGGCCAAATTCAGGCTCCTGCCGGAGGTAAAATACACATCAGGTACAGATTTTATTAATTCCATTACTTCACATACTTCACATATTCATTAAAAAACTTTAGTAATGAGGACCATTAATTATTGTGCCTTTTAGAGTGCTGCTTTAGGATAAAGAGAACTAGTTCTGGTCTGAGAAGCTACAAAAATATAAGCAATATTCTTACATTAAATTAAAGAAAGGATAACTCACAGCAGAAATGATATTTTCAGTGGAGACTGATGTTATCATCGGCTCATGTTTGACTGAATCAACATACATTTCCTCAGAATTTTGAAGACCATCTATAAAAAGAAAGAGAAGAGGTACAGTCATTTAAAAAACTACAGCAGAGAGTATGAAGTCCTAATGTTTGAGATACTTACATGCCAAGTTGGGGTTTGAGCGATACTCCATTCTGTGCTTAAGCCATTTCTTGTCTTGGTTCCTGATTCCTCTTTTGGCTGTGTAGTGATTTCCCTTCATGCCTGGCAGTGTTGAAGGAGCACATACTATCTTCTCTGTAATGTCATTCGCTTCAAGGCCATTGGATTTAGATTTAGATTTTTCTTGGGGTAGCTGGTTTAGCATCTCTTCCAGACCATAATAAACAGCTGCAAATTTTGCAATCTCCAAGGTTACAGATGATCCAGTGCACATCATTATGTCTGCCGCCCTAATATAGAATATTTATGTTTTAATGACCGATTTGAATCAGTGTTAAATAATAGCATGTTATATATAAGGTATTAAACTCACCATTCTTGTGATACTCCAGTAAGACTTTTGCCATCCACACTGAGCAACTGGTCCCCTGGAGCAAGCCTGCCATCCTAAATAACGTGCACATGAACAAAAGCATCATACAAAGACGTGACTGATTAAAAATTGTCATCCATACCTAAAATTCTTAACCAGACTGACCACATATGCTGCTCCCCTGTAAACAACAGATTTGATGAAAATTCCTAGCTTCTCTTGTCCAGCTCCCTGCATGACAGGCATGTTTAGGAATGAGGTGATATATTTGTGTTATCAATTAGTGACATATAGTGTTCATTAGTGAAAAGAAAGATTAGGGCACATTAATGACAAAGAAAATGTACAAATAAGCAGTAATAACACAGACAATCAATTATATGAGCTGGTGCTCTCAGCTTCACCTTTGCTGCTACGATGCTTAGGCCCATTCCACTTTGCAAAGGTTTCTTCAGTGTGATTTTCACAGTCTCTGGTGTCTGATATTAACACACAAGCAAAAGTGTTTTTTAATCTTACCCAACTACTACGGACAGTTCAGCATCTCATACTTTATGAATGGAAGAACTTACACAAGTTGAACTTTTAGGGATGCTGTCTGACATCTGGAAGTGAACAGTCCAAGACCCAAGAGAGAGGTGATGAGGGATTAATGTGCATAAACCTACAGGCAGTGCAAGTGTACAGACCAGTGAGAGAGACACAGAGAATAAAAAAAACATGTAAACACTGATAAACAAAAACATGTACTTTTTTATTATACCACAAAAATGTATAATATGTTGGTACAATATTAACTTAAAAGTATAGCATATGTATAAATGCATCCTGTGATTTTACCGTCTTGTTATCTGTTTATGTGATTCCCAGTGGATTAAACTGGGATCTACCACACAGAATCAAAACGACAGGAAGCATTAACTTGGTTTTAAAAACACTCCAACTAGATCTGCTTTGGACGTTCTGTGGCAGAACCAGTGATAATCTCTGCAGGGTAAGGCGATCCTTGGATGTGTTTTAATGAGTTGGCTTTTGGTATTTCTAATTTGTAAAGGTCCTCAGCAACCTCTTTGACAATGGAAACAGATTTCAGAGTAATGTGGGAATATCCTTGCTCTGCTAATTTAGATAAATAGATAAATATTTTGTCATTTGCAACAGCTGTGAGCTCTTTGAGATGGGAGAAAAATCAGTCCTATTTACCTTTACGGCAGACTGGCTCCAGAAACGCTGTAAAGCCCTGTGGAATGCCTTGCAAAATCTCACATGTGTAACCCTCCTCAGGCAGCAGGAAAGGCAGGTGAAGGTGTAGGTCCTCCTCTGTTCTGATGTTTCTGCCCTCTGTCTTCAGCACCTCGTTTTCTGTAGTCTCTGCCATTGCCACCACACTTTCAATCAGACCCTAAAATGATATACAAATGATATAGTTTCCCAGAATATGTAACATTAGTGGATAGTGAAAAGATGAAGGCCTTGTCACTCACATGTGGAATGTGAGGCTGCCTGGGCGCATAGTGATATTTAGTCATTAATGCCCGTAACTGCAGTGAGTTCAACTTGAAGCAAGTGGAATGTATTTTTTGGGCATCTTCAATAGCATAACTCTTCATGGTCAGTAGAGTTGTTGCCTGGGGAAAATCAGATGCTTAATGTGTCTTGACAGACAGGAATTTCTGCCAAAAAAAAAAAGGTTTGATCCTTAACACAGTTTTCCCATACCTGAATTATACGACTCAAGTAGCAGTCTGCTGCCAGCTCCAGGCCCTGTCTTTCTGCCCAGGCCTCCACATGATGTAGCCGCTGGCGCAAGGTCATGCCCCAGTAGTGAGAGCACAGATTGGAGCCGGAGGCAGTCACTGTGAATCTGTTCAGGAGCCATGCTCCCATAAAGTGGAAGAGCTGAGAAAAGAGCTGGATGCTAAGTGCAGGGTTGACGCGGAATCTGCGCAGTAAACTCATCGCCCTATTGAAAGTGGCTAAAACAGGGTCTAAATGTGAGGAAGGAAAGACAAAAACCTGTTACTAAGCCAATCTTTTAGATTTGGAAGAAGGTGTCCAACAGCTCCAAAATAAAATGACTACTGGAATTAGCTTTTTTTTTTTTACCTACTACTGCTGCCTGGGGTCTCTGCTCCCTGGTATCTATCACAAAAGAGGGCAGATGACTCTCTAGGTCAGCCAGAAGACGATGTGAAAGGTACCTACAGACGCATCAGTACACGATCAATACTAAGTGGTGGCTTCCCATGCACAGATTAAGAGTAAACTCAGTCTTTTTAACCATAAATCACACTAAGCTTAATCCTGCACACACCCAAAAGGGTTCTTAGCATGATATCACATCAGAGTAGAATAACCATTTTTGGTTCACTTAAGAACCTTCCAAAAGATGGTTTCAGAAAGAACAATTTTTGTAAATGAGGTGGGTATGGCGAACTTGTTTGAAGTTTAACAAACCTCAGTATAAATTAAATAAATCCTTCAATTTGTAAAAATATAATGGCTTTAATTATTGGATTGAAATTAACGTTTCTTCTATGAGAAATTCAAAGAAACCTTTGGTACACATGTCACACATGTCAGAGATTTAAGGTATCATACGTGAAAGCTTTCTGAACCAGCTGAGCCAGAACTTTCTGAGAATGGAGTGTTTTGCTGGTCAGATCTCTGTCTTGCTTTATGAAATTCAGGAACTCAGAGGCATTCGACATCCAGAAGGTAAGAGCCACAGTGATAGTCTTCTGTTTCTAGCGTGAAAAAAGACAGACCCTGAGACACTGTTTCAGGAGTATACCTATCGTGTTAGACAATTTCAATTTAAAAATAATACTATGAACCAACACAGCCTACCTGTATGACATTGTCCATCAAATGCACAATCTTGTTAACAATAGTAGCAACTCTTTGTGCTGTCTTTTTCGGATTTTTGTTCCTTTCCTCACTCTTCGTGAGCACAAAGCGGCTCGTCAAGTAAAAGGCATAGGCAGGAGAGAGTTTAAAGTGTACTGTGGAGCTGTTGGTGTAGTTCACCATAGCATGCAAGAAGGCTTCTTCTTCTGGAACAGTGGAAAATGTAAACACAAAAAATGCTCTTAGTGCTTCTAGATAAGACCTATGGTCAGTTTCCCTTCACTATGTGGGAGAGTAAGCAAGCCTACTTACTTTTTTCTTGTAGTTTTATACTTAGTGGAAGTTTCCATTTTAGCCCTGAGTTGTCTGGCACAATGCTACTAGGAAAAAATATTTCAAGCATGTGTAATTTGATTACAACAGTCATTTCTGTTAAAGCATAATGGAGGCATTCATTTTACCTTCCATTCTGGGCCTCGGAAGTCTGATACTGTTTTTGAGGAACAGACTCTAAAAAACCTCTCTCATTGTGTTGTACTCTACACTCTGTTCTTCCCTGCAAATAAAGAAGAATGACAGAAGATAAATAAATGAAAAGTCAGTTCTACATACACTGTATAGACAAAAGTATTGGGATGCCTGACCATTACACCAACAGGAACTCTACTGAGATTGTGTTCAAATACATAGACTTTAATGTGGAGTTGGTCCCCCTTTGCAGCAAGAACAGCTTCCCCTCTTCTTGGAAGGCTTTCCACAAGAATTTGGGGTGTTTCTGTGGGAAATTATGTGCCCATTCATTCTATAGAGCATTTATGAGATCAGGCACTGATGTTCTGGCTCACGGTCTCCGATCCAGTTCATCCCAAAGGTGTTGGCTCTGTGAGGACCAGTCAGGTTCTTCCACACTGAACTCATCCAACCATGACTTTATAAACCTTGCTTTGTGCACTGGGGCACAGTCATGCTTCCCTAAACTGTGTCCATAAAAGTGGAAGCATGGCGCTGTCTAAAATGTCTTGGTATGCTGAAGCATCAAGATTAAGCCCCTCACTAGAAGTAAGGGGCCACTTGAATTCAATAATTAAGGTGTGTCCCGATACTTTTATTCACATAGCATATATCACAGATATAAATTAACATCTCACCATCTAGTCACAGTTACACTGTGTGAGAATTTGAACACTGAAATGTTGTGTTTCTAACGATAATTATACAATATTACAAAAGAAAATAGTGAAGTTATTAGAAACATTCTATAGAAAGTGACATGGTACCATGCGCCCTGGGCTGCTGGGCTCCCTAAACTATCTAAATAATAAAAAAAAACAAGTAGTAAACAATGAATTGTTTGATTGTGGTTGATAAATATGTATAATGTATCCCTGGGTGGCTCTGCATGTTGATATACAGGTAATGGTAGTCTTATGACAACTTACAACTGGTTTAGCAGTGCTGGTCAATGAATTGTGACTTCCATGTTCTGTAACACATAAGAGATCATTTAAGATTAGTGTATTGTACTTTTACATTCTACCAACCTATATAAGGGTGCCAGACAGAGTCCTTTTAGCAGTGCCATCGAAGAACCATTTTACCGTAGAAGAACCAAGTACCATTTTGGAAATGTGTGTTTATCATAAACCTTTAAAGGTATAAAAAAATCAAGAACCTTCACATAATATGGAGTTTTTTTTAACTTTAAACGTTCTTTACACTCTCCCACAACCACACATGGTTCTTCCCTGGCATTATGCAAAGAACTCTACCTGGCACTTTAATTTTTAAGCGTGCGATTCGTTTCAACCTGAGTTCATCTGCTCATTCCTCAGCACACAACATTCCAACTCTGCTGGATTCGTCACCACCTTGAGAGTGTCAACCGTTCCTTTCTCTTGTTCATGATTGTTCTTGCTTGAAGAAAGATTTAATTGCCCGTTAAACAAAACCAAAACGTAAAGCATGCTTCATACTTTCGCCTGAGCTTGATTTAGATGACTTACCAGTTGATGTTACCACTAGACAGTTCATCTATCTCTGTCAAATGGTTGTTAAAACTTTCTTTACTCTTCTGTTTGTTTGTCTTTTGTTTCTTTGACAATGTCCTCCTGAAGTTCTGTATCACTCCAAGTTTTTCTTTGCCTTCCAAACCCTTATTCTAAACAGAAAGACATTTACAGCAATTACTAATCAAGTAATCATGAGTATCCTCTGCTAAGTGATCTTGTCCTGAATCCTGAACACTGCTGAGGCAGTATCAGAGCAAATAACTTACTTCCAAAGTCATGTTGCCACTATTCTTCAGGATAAAACGGCCTTCTTTAGAGTTTTTATTCCAACTTAGCTGGACCACCAAGGGTTTCTCATTAAGATCCAAACGCCTTCCCTCTAAATCCCCAGAAGATCAGGAAAAACATTTTACACCAAGATAAGCAACACATAGGATATAAGCTTTATATAAAAGATCAGCAAAATAAAAATATTTTATGAACCCACCATTATTTCCACAGACCTCATACATGAGGTATGAGTGATGCTCAGTGACATCAGGCCTAAATTTCTCAAGCAGAGTTTCAATGACCTCTTTTGTGGTAGAAGTGCTGGAGACATGAATGCATTTGGTTGCAAAGTTGTCTTCAGTGTGGTCTTGAAGGTAAAATCGCATAACTCCGTGGAACACCAGCTCCTGAAATGAAATGAATGGTTAATTTTATTCACTGAAGCCGCCAATAAATAACTTTATCCTTTTTTTCTTGTTCAAGAGATGACGATCAGTAGGTATTCCACGACAGTTTCACTGTTTCTTCATCTGTGACACCTTTGGTGTAAAGTTCAAACAGATGAGGTATGTGTCAGTAAGTTACATGTCATACATGTAATAATGATATTCCTTGTATATTCATCTTTACACAATTTTCAGCACAAATTACTGCCAAAGCAGGGTTTCCTAATTCAGCTCCAGACACGACCCTTTCCTGCACATTGGATACACCTGAATTGATTCTTGCTTTAGTGCTGGGGGGAACTAAACTGCAGAAAAAGGGGCTGTTTTTTGAGGAATCTAACAATTATTCATCAACTGATGTCAATTAATTTAATCCACTCACACTTCGGATCATCTACTGTCAGTTAACCCCACATATTTCCCAAAAGAAAAAGAAATCATGTACTGCAAACACACACACACACACACACACACACACACAGATGTGCCTGGTTCCAGTGTGACAATGCCTGTTCACATTAACATTCAGATGCAGAGGCTTTACAATTTCCTGATTCTTTGCACATTTTTGTGGCAAGCAGAACAGCAGTAGGGTTCAAATCCAAATTCACACTTGCTTTGCAGAGGCCCATATTTTACCTCATCAGGCTCACTGATCTCGAACAGGTCCAGTCGCTCAGAGTTCCACTGCCGGATGGTTGCCTGAAGTCTTTCACGCTCCAGTCCTCGGGTTAAAATGCCTTGGGTTAAAATGCCTCGGGTTAAAATGCCATCATCAGCCAGCGAGACAAAACTCCCATCATGCGCCATTTCGTTTTGCTCTGTGGACCCTCTCGTTCTGTATAGATGGATTTTCTTCACAGTGGTTCTCCCTGCTTTCGAACACAGCTAAAGCCAAAGACTCACTACTCCATAGCTCCTGTCAGAAAAACACTGAAGCATCCAGCTCCTCTTTTCCCACACTAAATTTAAAGCAAATTTCTGCCCCTGCCCTGATTTTCATACATATAAAGTGGAGGCCAGTCTACTATTAATAGAAGACAAGAGGGCATTGTTCTTGTTCAAATAGCCTTACTTAGGCCTATTTAATTGTGCATAGCCTTATATTCAAATTCTATGGACAATGAGATGCATCTAATTAAGTGACTATAAGCATGCTATGGCAACACACACGATCAAGGACACAGTCTGCATGTAGTTAAACTGTGTGCACATAACAGTATAGAAAACATAGAAATATAGTAAAGTATTAGGTGGGGCAAAATGTTGCACAAAGCATCTATCTACAAATAATGTTCAATACCTAATAATAAACTTGGTTTTCAATTAAAAACATTTTTCCATTCTTTTTGTAAAAACATCTAGTGGTTCAATAATGAACACTTAATTTTAGGAATCTTGTTTTAAAATATGAATATTATTAAATGATGTCCCAAATAGGTCATAATTTAAGAAAATGGTGTTTTGTAAGTAATTACATGCAGCAGGTCATAACACAAAATGATAGGTGGTACAATGAAAGTACTCATGAACAAAATCCTATTGTCTGTCTGTAAAAGCACATGAAAAAGCACAATGGTGTTAAACAGTGAGCTATGAACTGTGGATTTCAATAATTTCATGGATGACTGGATGTGAAAGTGACATTTTCAAAACAGACTGAAGGCACAGGCCTTATTTTTTCCTTCCTGTTCATATTTCAAAAATAACAATAAAAAATGTAACATTTTTGTCATCAGTAATTTATTCCAACTACTTTTTTCAAACGGTAAATATTGATAATACAGCAACGGCAACAAGATAACAATAATAGGTGTATTATTTGAACTTGTGTAATACAGCTGGTGGCCTAGTGGTTGGGAAGATTGCCCTTGCGCTCAAAAGGTTGTGCGAATGGGTTAAATGCAGAGAAAGAATTTTGCGCTGTTCACACTGTGCTGTGGTGTGTTCACATATGACAAATGGACACTTTACACTTAGCTGTCCCTATAATAAACTCATAAACAATGACCGACATAAACAGCCATACAGCTTAAGGGAGTCTATTTTGAGAAAAAGTAAGTTTAACAACTCCCAACAATACCCTATTTGGGATTTTAATTATTAGATTTAAAGGTATAATTGCATCTCCTGTTGTCTTTTCAAAATACATGTTTCTTTGGAATCCACCGTAAGTCCTTGTGTGAAATGTATTGTTTTGAATGGCAATGTAATAATCCCAAATTGGCAGTCCTAAATTGCCCAAAGTGTCACTGTCTGCATGAGTATGTTTGAGTGCCTGTGTCCTGTGACGGACTGGTGACCTGTCCAGGGTGTTTCTCTGTCCTTCGCCCTGGGATGGGATCCAGCACCTTTTGGTTATGGACAAGCAGCTCAGAAAATGGACTGATGGTTGGATGGATGTAACAGTCCCCTTCAGACATCCACTTACTTTTTCACTGGGGTCATATTATGTTAGGCTTTTCAACCTTTTGTGCATCTTTTTTCCTACAAATGTCAAATTATTTTGTCAAATTACTTCATTTTAAAACACTTTTCAAACTTGATGTGCTGAAACATAAGTATAAGTTAAGAGCCGTGTAGGTAAAACACCACTGCTGAATGGCCTACCCTATGTTCTCCACATCCTCTATGGTCTCCGGAAGATCCACACCTTTCATTTCTGGCAGCATTGCTACCAGGCCACTATATACAAGAGACATGACACCTGCAGAAGATACATCGCAGACACTTCAGAATGACAGGACAACACTTGTATTGTGTCGTATCTGCAGCAGTGCAAAGTATTATCTCACCGTACAAAAAAAGGGGAAGGTCTTGCCACACGCTGGCTAATCTGTAAAGAAGAAATGGTGCTGCCACTGCTCCAATATCACTGGCAGATGAGCAGAGAGACACGCCCAAGTTTCTGTAAAATGCAGAAAACACATTTAGTAAGCACTACTGCTGCATGACATTATGGTTAAAGTATGTACTATTACTATGACCATTGTAATACATTGATAATAGTGTTAATATTTACTCAGAACACTTCGTTACCTCAAGGGAGTGGGAAACAGTTCAGAGTTGGCAAAATTCACCGTCTCAAACCCTAGGGCAACAGCCATTCGTCCTATTATTGCAATGGCCCTCTTTAGCCAGGAAAGGTCTTGATAGGGAGAGGAATTTGTGTCAGAGTCATGATTCACATTTACTAATACTGATAATCATGTCAACGAAATATTGACCATAGTGGAGATAGAATTCTTGAAGATAAACATACTCTGTGAAACAAAAGGCACAATCAAGCAAGCAACTCCTGCAACTATGTTTGCAGTTGCTATTAAAGGACGTCTGCCAACTCTGTCCACCAGGATGTAAAATATAAGCCCAGTAGGCAGTTCCACCACAGCTGAGATGAAGAAATCCAAAAACATGTTATCCCCTGTGATACCCAGACGTAGTAGTAAACCTTGGAATACCACTGTGCTCGTGAACCTCAAAGAAAGATAAAGGGAGAACATTTAATACAATAGCCTGTTTTGAAAATATGACTTTTTTATCGGCAAAAAATATTATTAAGCTTTATAGCTTGTAAAATCATTCAGTTGTTATAAAAGTTCTGAGCGCACATGTGGACAGCTACACTATATGGACAAAAGAATTGGGATACACTTCTTAATTATTGAATTCAGGTGGCCCTGTTAACAGCAATCTTAATGCTTCAGCATACCGAGACATTTTGGACAATGACAGGCTTCCAACCTTGTGGACCCGGTTTGCGGAAGACCCTTTTCTATTCCAGCATGACTGTGCCCAAGTGCACAAGCAAGCTCCATGAAGAAAGTACTTCACCGGCCCGCACAGAGCCCTGACCTCAACCCCACCCAACACTAAAAGGGAAAATGCGAGCCAGGCCTTCTCGTCCATCATCAGTGCCTGACCTCAGATTTGCTCCACAGAATGAATGGGCACAAATTTCCACATAAAAGCCTTCAGAGGAGAGTGAAAGCTGTTACAGCTGCAAAGGGAGGCCGACTCCACTTTAAAGTCTATATATTTGAAATGTATTTGAATGGTGTAGTGGTGAACTGACTGACTATTTGTCTGTTATTTTGCGCAAAATCAGTCGAGGAGAAGTTGGGATATCACTTTTATCATGTCAGTAAGAACACCAACCCACCAACCCACCGCGTGTGGGTGGTGCAGGATTCTATTATGTTGCCATGCCAACATAAACAACGTTTTCATTCTACATCCCACTGTGACGTCACTGCAGTTAATCACAACATCGAAGCTTTAAAAAATAACGCAGAGTCTCCGTCGTTACCTGAGCCCTGTGTGTGCTTACGGTCACGGAATTGGGGGAAACTTCGTTCAAGCTACGACGCTGAAGATAGCTCCTTATTCGCAGCTCCTTATTCGAAATTTTAGGTCCACCTTAAATACTGCTCTCCAGGCAGCAATATCGCTATTTCGCCTGTAGGGGGAAACTTCACTGAGGTTTACATTCAGAATTATGCTGCCTTTTTTAAATGTACTGTTTCAGAAATGCATGTAGAGAAATAAAAACGTTTTTAATGTCTACATGGCAGTGATCTTTTTCCACTCAAAATCCTAAACTATTCTGCAACTTTAAACCCTGGGAACTTGGCTCATAAAGTCATGAATAGCAATTTCCAAGCAGATGCCTTAAATGCTTATGGTCCACTGAAAACTCACTTGTTCAAGGTAGAATAGGATGTGTAGAACTAGTATCACTTGATACTTGTTTGGACCAAAACATTCTTCACTGTTAAATTCACATGGGAACTTTGCTCCTACAGGCGAAATAGCGATATTGCTGCCTGGAGAGCAGTATTTAAGGTGGAACGAAAATTTCGAATAAGGAGCTATCTTCAGCGTCGTGTTCAAGCTGTTCTTCCCAACCACCAGGCTACCCGTTCAGTTATTAATTATGTTTAAGTTATTAATCTCAGGGTCGCGGGTTCGAGCCCCACGCTGGGCGCCACACGTGGTATTTTGGGGCAGCTGGTGGCCAAGCGGTTAGGGAGGTGCCTCTGTGATCAGAAGGTTGGACAATAGAGATTGCGAGGCAGGCCTTCTCGTCCATCATCAGTGACAGAACTCATAAATGCAGAATGAATGGGCACAAATCCCCACAGAAATCCACCAAAATCTTGTGGAAAGCCTTCAGAGAATAGTGGAAGTAGTTATAGTTGCAAAGGGGCGACCAACTCCATAATGTATTTGAATACATTGAATGCAATGTCATTAAAGTCCCTGTTGGTGTAATGGTCAGGCGTCCCAGTACTTTTGTCCATGGAGTCATTTTTAAATCGGACATAAGGAAAAACATTAGGGTATAAACACTCAGCAACTACCACTGGTGTACAATTTAGGGCATGGAAGAATTGGTTTATACCATGCGTAAATGAAGATGATGGTGTGTTTTCTCATTTTTGGTGTTCTGAACAAATCCTTGAATGATGGAGGAAGAATCTCCTGCTGTTGCTCCACCAAAAGATCCATCTGTCACATAGACACAGAGGACATTAAAAACAATCACAGTCACTTAACACAGATAAATCACCAAATATTCTTTTTTTTTGTTCAAATATTAACAAAAAGCATGATTCTATGCATTAATATCACATCTTTACAAAAGATTTTAAAATGAGACAAAAATTAACTTCTGATCTGCATCACAAATCTCTGATCAGTATGAGTGAATATGGTTTCACTTATCATTTTTATTTATTGGTTTCATTTAAGTTATTTTCTGAAATCCTTTAATGCCTATTCTCCAGGTGCTTTTGTTTTAACTTAATGTCTACAACTGCATAATCACCTTCTACTGTTCTTTGTTCTTGTCTAATTCTATTTGGTTTCTGAGTCTGTTTGTTTTTATATGTATTCTTTGTTTTCTAACTGAGCTATAGCCCTGATTAATCCTTCTGAATATTTACATTTGAAACTGAGTGTATCTGTAAATGTGACCGTAACTACAAGTGTAACAATAAAGAAAAAAACAATTCACTTGTTCATGCTATTCCAGTATGAAACAAAATACCATAATGATACTACATGTTCTATACTACATTTTCTATAACCATTTGCTTACAGTATATACATCACAAAAGTAAGGAATAATTCAATTATGTTACGGCACAGTTTCACAACAACATTTGCATTCATGGAACATAAATTAAAGTTATATTTTGCCCATAAACATTACCCAATGATCTGAGCAAATAATCTAATGATAAAACCATCACACTCTCTACACTAAAACGCTTTCATCTAAAAACAGCTGGAGCATTTTAAGTCATCTAAACTAGGTAAAGTCTTCAGAAATGACAAATAAGCCATATCACAATTAGGTAAACTGCTGAAATCACCTCTCTTAAGTTTTCAGGGATCGATCTCTTATTGCGCTTGGCAATGCTCTCAACAATACGTATGGCCTCCTTTGTCTTCTTCTGTGACAGCAACCATCTTGGAGATTCAGGTATAAGCCTGAAAAGAATTCCAAGAGGTCTGATCATGTCTATACAAGTAGAACATATACCGCTAGGTAACAAGTGAAGGGAAAACCAACATAAAGTATCTTGGCAGAATTGTATGGAAAGATCTGGACATGGGGTCATTATTGTCCTGGAAGAGTCCTCTCACTTCAGGATAGAAATGTTTTATCATAAGATAAGGGTGATCAGTCAGAACTTTGTATCATTTTGTATTAACTCTTAGTACTGCTCTTTCACTTTGTGTGCCGCCACTTGACCGTTCTTTGTGCACCCCTCCCTCTGCGGGTTTTCCCCACCAACTTCTGGGCAGAGACTATTCTGAAAGGTCTCCTGAGTTCTGCAGTGACCCAAACCATGCCACAGTAAAACAGAACAACTAGACCCAAGGAGGAGTCCCTAGTATTTTTAAACAATTACAGACCGATCTCTAAACTCTCAGTCCTGGGAAAGGTGCTTGAATCTCTGGTCAGTGAACAGGTCAAAGAATTTTTGGCCACCAACTCTCTTTTGTCTCCATTTCAATCAGGTTTTCAATCACAGTACTGTAACTGCTGATATGAAGGTTATAAATGATAGAATTGAAATACTTGATAAGAAGAAATGTTGTCTCTCCCTCTTCATTGACCTTTCAAAGGCATTTGATACTGTTGATCATAGCACTTTAATCAAATGTCTTTCAGCTATTGGTTTTCTTAACAAGCAGATGGGTAGGTTGTAAATTATCTCACAAGCAGAATCCAGGCTGTTCAGATAGAGGGTTCCTCCTCTGAGGTATTGCAAGTGAAAAAAGGTATCCCTCAAGGTTCTGTACTGGGTCCATTTTTATTCACTATTTATATAAATAATATTGGACATAATATTCCAAATTCAACTTTTCATTTTTATGCAGATGACAGTATTATATACTGTGCAGCACCCACTCCGGCTGAGGCCTTTCAGTCTTTACAACTGGCATTTGATAGAGTGCAAGATCAACTCTGTCATCTGCAACATGTCTTAAATGTAGAGAAAACAAAAGGTATGTTTTGTACTGCTTCAAAAATTGTGAGATCTGTACTGAATGAGAAACTAGAGAGAGTTGGTGTCTACTTTTAAATACCTAGGATTTTTAATAGATGATCAATTGACTTTTAAGCATATTCAGTATGTTGTAAAAAAAACCCTGAGACTTATTTTAGGACTTTACTATAGAAATAAATCTTGTTTTTCTTTATGTGTGAAACAGAAATTGGTGGAAACAACCTTTTTGCCTATTATGGACTACGGAGATGTATTGTATATGAACGCTTCACATTATTGTTTTCGCATGCTGGATAGTGTATACCATGGGGCACTGAGATTCATTACCAACGGTGGTCCCCTTACGCATCATTGCATACTTTATTCTAAAATTAACTGGACATCTTTACATATGAGATGGCTTAGACATTGGTATGTATTTATTTATAAAACTTCTCTGGGTACTACTCCTTATTATCTATCCTGTCTCTTAACAAGGAAACATGGAAGTTACAATGTTAGATCTATGGATGTTCTGCAATTTGTTGTCCCTAAAGTGCGAACTGAACTGGGCAAGAAAGCTTTTAGGTTTTCGGCACCTCACACTTGGAATGACTTACAATCTAAGCCTCAACTTCAAGTCCTTGTTACACTGAAGGAGTTTAAAGCCATGGTGATGTCATTGCAATTCACTTTGTCTTCATGCAAGTGTTTTATGTGAGAACATTTTAATGTATTCATTAAATGTGTTGTTTGCTGTGGTTGCGCTGCTGCCTTCTTGGCCAGGTCTCCCTTGCAAAAGAGATCTCTGATCTCAATGGGACAAACCTGATTAAATAAAGGTTAATAATTAAAAAAAAAAAAAAAGACCCGACTGGACTCTTAGATATGCATTAATTTCTATCATGAGGGGTGTATGCTCTACAACTCTACTATAATAGGCCTCTTGTGGACGGACTGTCCTGCTGACAGTCTGATCACGTCCTGAATCAATATTCTAAGATACCTGAGGAACCACTGCTTTTCTGTTTCTCTTTTCATATCATACTAATACAGGAGCATGAAACATACTAAACATGTGCTTTAACCTGACTGCAAGCATCTGCACCCATTGTGTTTCTGCACTCTTTTATAATGGTTTTTCCTTTCACTTGTCATGCATTGAACATAATGTATGGTATTACAATGTGAAACCTATGTCAGTGCATAGTTTCAGCCAAAACTACCAAAACTTACCAGTAATAGAGCACAAAGATAAAAATCGGGAGCGTCATGGCCAGTTGCAGGTTCTTCCAAGAATGGATGTAATAAGCTAGACCAGGAATGAAAACCATACCAGTGGAGTACAGGGTACGGGACATGACAGAAACAAATTTCCTGTTGCTTGATCCAAAGAATTCAATGACTGTTTTGAAGAGAGAACATTAAAATACAAGAATTTGACATCAATCAGTGACAGTCATTACACAAATGCAGCAGCTGCCCTATAGTGTGTTCTATTCAGCTACAAGCGAAAAAGCCAAGAATAATAAAAGATCCAAATTCACATGTGTGACACATTATTACAAAGTCAGCTGTGTGTATCTACAGACCCAGCACATATGTTGTTGTCCAGGCTCCTTTTGCAAAAAAACCTTGAAAAAATCTGAAGACCAAGAACAAGGGGTAATACGTTGAAATGATAAGACATAAGCCACACACTCCAAGGCCAAGCATTGAGCCAACAAAACATAACTTCCTTCCAAACCTGTCAGCAGAAGCACACAAAACACATCATCTTATTATTAATCATCATGTGCAATTTCATGATTATTTTTTTTTTTCAGTCATGCTGAAACTGTGAATTGTTTCAGATTTCAGTTAAATCAAACCTGTCAGCTATGTATCCAGTCACAAAGGCTCCGATGAAAAACCCTGCAGCTAAAATCGCCTGGTTCAGGTCTGCGAGCCAGGAGTTCTCACAGACCAGTACAAACTTGAAGAAAGAAAGAAATGAGGGTTTCATTCTTGTTGTTATCACAATCAGTTATTATTGCAGTTACAGCTTTTACTGTAGATATTTTTGTTCCGCTTTAAAAATGTGATGAAACGTGAGGGCTGACATTTCAAAGCATCACAAAATACACCACAGAAGAACAAGACATGTCACAGACTAACAAATTTGATGTAAATCCAGGAAACTTGTGATGACTTACATCTCACTTTAATAACTACTTGGCTGTTATATACATTTTAAAAATCATTAATGAATAATAGAAATATCACTACTTGTTTTCAGATAATAACACTGCAACTTTTGTCAGCAGCCATTACTTTTAGACCAAATGAGTTTTAAAATAGATGTTTAATAAACAACTCACTAAAATGAGCATAACTGATACTGAGTCTAAACTCAGTATCAATTACTCAACTCCCCGGAACAAGAACAAGGTATGTGAGTGTGTGCAGTTAGATGCTTGGACTGATATTTTTCACCCTGATATCAGATCCAACTACTATTGGCCTACACCAGTATCTGGTATTGTTCAGACCTGTGCCATCTCTAATGAATAAATCATAGCAGTTACTGAACAATAATCCTTAAATTTGAGCATGAAAAGTCAAAGAAAATCATAGAAATACCCTGGAGAATAAGGGGCTGAGTAGCATGATTGAGTCAAGTAGCAACCAAAAGTGCCTGCTACACTATATGGACAAAAGTATTGGGACGCATCTGTTTTTCAGAGTTTGGGCTAGACCCCTTACTTCCAGTGAAGGGCAATTGTCTTAATGCTCCAGCATATCAAGGCATTTTGGACAACGCCATGCTTCCAACTTTGTGGACACTGTTTAGGGAATAACCTTTTCTAATCCAGCAGGACTGTGCCCCAGTGCACAAAGCAAGCTCCATAAATACATGGCTGAATGAATTCGGTGTGGAAGAACCTGACTGGTCCACACAGAGCCCTGACCTCAACCCCATCCAACACCTTTGGGATGAACTGGAATGGAGAGTGTGAGCCAGGCCTTCTCGTCCAACATCAGTGACTGATCTCATAAATGCTCCACAGAATGAATGGGAACAGATTCCAACAGAAATTCAAAAATCATATGGAAAGCCTTCCAAGAAGAGTGGAAGCTGTTATAACTGCAAAAGGTGGCCAATTTCATATTAAAGTCGACGGATTTGAATGCAACATCATTAAAGCCCCTGTTGATTTCATGGTCAGGTGTCCCAATACTTTTGTTCATATACTGTATTTTAAAGCCAAAGAGCAAACCTCGAAAAAGGCATTAACCGAAAGGTATGAACACAATTACCTCTGTTACAACAGTAGTCCATGTGGAATCAAACGTCCATCCCTCATCACAGGAAGACAGTGGTGTGGTATTGCTGGGTGTTGGCCAGTGACTCAGGTCACCGCAGGTGACAGCACTGAAGTTCCAGGCCACATCAAATTTAGCACAGCTACTGTGAGAGCCATGTGGGCCAGTGCGAGGTATAGTGAGGTCCCACACCTCGTCCACAGAGATACTACAGTCCTCTTGCAGTTGCGCAATACCTGTGATTTTACACCAATGATTCGGTGTCTTTCCAATGAACACGACTCCAATTAGCACAAATGCAAAAAGTGAAATGGGTAAAGATCCTAAAAAGGCTATTCTTTTCTGATAGGGCCCAAAGTCCCCAGCATGCTGTAGAAGCTCGTCAAAGTTTGTCATTGTGTACTGTGTTTTTCTTAGTTACCAAAGCAGGGAATACCCGGAGTACACATTAAATATTACAAAAAGACTGTAAACTTGGGTTAGTGATTAATTCAAAGTCCATAAACCTCACTGAAAGATGAAGGCCTTATATGAAAAGAACATGGCAAGTGTCCACAGTCAGTGCTCCTGTAGATTAAAATGACAAAAAAACAAACCATCACTTCAATTTTTTTGTCTCTGACACTTGTAGCAAGAAAATTATATTTTTGATTTTTAATTACCTAAAAAGACCAATTTTTGATTAACCAAAAAGACAAATATATATATGTATATGCATATGTGTGTGTGTGTGTGTGTGTGTGTGTGTGTGTGTGTGTGTATTGTCATGAATCTGCTTGTATGCTCAGCGATAACTGAAGCTCTCAATCTAACCACAGGTTAATCAAATTTAAACATACACAATGGTTTATGTTCAAGGTTTACAGGGTGTGAAGCATTACATTACAATACATTACTCTCATGTTGTAAAACAGCATAAAGCAACCTACCAGGACTCACATTGCTTGGGTTCATTGAAGAAAGAGAGCTATCTCTGCACAGCCTGCTCAGCCAAGTCGGAGTGCCAGGAATCTGGAGAGGACGTCCCAAAAGGTAGGCAATAACTTTAGGTAGGCAGTACCTGAGGTAGAGGGGGCTGTGTTGAAAAGGCTTATTGGAGGAAAGAGGTATGGGGTGGGGCCTTCTAGGTACCCTGGCTGAATCCCAAGTGGCTGAGATGAAGTTACATGATGAAGTTACAAAAAGTCTCTCAGTAATGCCACTGGGTCTGTCATGCCCACATTCTCCAGACAAGCAGTCCTGAACCATTTCATATATGAATCAGAGCTCAGTATTTTCAGGATTGCATTTCAGCATTACTGTAGATAATGCTGACTTAATGTAGATATGAAAACAACTGGCTATTGGTAATGGTACTGACCATGGTAATTATACACTAGCACACAAATAAACACTCTTTCTCTCTCACACACACACACACACAACTAGGAGCAATTAAGCAACTCCAACCCTTTGGACTGTGGGAGGAAACCAGAGACACACAAACACAAGGAGCATCAAGGACACACAGTAATCAAACACAGTACCTTCTCGGTTTGAGGTAATAGCACTAACGACTGTGCCACCATCACTCTGGGCTTTGCCTTTTTATATCTGCCTAGTTACACAGAGTACAATAAAAACATCTAGACAGAATGATTTTATTGTATTTGTAGAAAAAATGATTACAATTCTAAACAATGTGTTGTGTCATGAGCAAGATTTGTCTAACTCGAGAATAGATTAGAATCTGGACAACCACCAAAAGTGCAAGGCGCCTATTATCTTGTTAGAATGTATTATTATTATTACTGTTATTATTATCATCATCATACCTTCTACCACGGGAGTGTATAGCAGTCCATAAAACCCATTGAAGGATTTTGATGGGATCTGACACGTTGACAGAGGGCTGTCCAAAGCATCCATCCAAATTTTGTGTTAATCTTGTAGCGCCACCAACAGGCCAAATTTCAGGGTACATTTTTGCTTATAACTTCTGAGCGGTTTTTTTTTGTTTGTTTTTTGTTTTTTTGTTTACCTTTTTTGGCATCAAAGAGTAAGCTTATTTTTTCATTACTGCAACAAAACGTTTACTCTCGTTTTTCCTCATGAGACAGACATCACAAAAGACAGCAGTGCTCATACAAAGGTCAGTTAAACTCCTGCTACTTGTGTTATTGTTTTTTTTTTTACTTGTTAACATTAGTTAACAGACTTGCTAGCTGTTTAGGCAGTTGGAAAACCTTCCTACCATTTTCTATAAACCTAATTTGAATAAATGTTTAATTGTTTAGCATAAATCATAAATCAGCTCAGCATAAATCATTAAATGTAGTCTGAAATTACTTTAATTGATCAACTAAAAAGTAAAATTTAGCAGCTTGACTGGCTAACCACCCAGAGGCGGAGCCAGACATAGTAGGGTAGACATGGCAAATCCTAAATCCCTTCTGATTCACATTTTTATTAGGTAATATAACACTGTCAAATAAGCTAAAATGAGAGATAATTACATTTGGAAAACAGATTTCTGA
>JBBPCX010000001.1:32567589-32588588 GCA_037974365.1 Hydrocynus forskahlii
TCACTAAAACCCCTTCTACTGATCATATCTCCCCTGTTCTGCAGCAGCTACACTGGCTTCCGGTAAAATTACGAATCCGTTTCAAAATTCTTCTCTATGCATTTAAGGCCATCCATAGGCTTCCTCCTCCATACCTGTCTGACCTTATTCACCCTGCCACTCCCTCTCGCTCCCTCAGATCTTCTTCTTCTATCCATGTCCCTTCTGCCCGTCTGGTCACTATGGGGAGCAGGGCATTTTGCTGTGCTGCCCCCACACTTTGGAATTCCTTACCTCCAGACATTAGAAATATGAATTGTTTTTATTCTTTTAAGTCCAAACTCAAGACGCACTTGTTTAAAATGGCATATTCTATTTAATCTCCTTTGCTCTGTTGTATCTTTTACTGTATTTGTTTTTTAGCATCTGTTTTTACTTTTGTACATTTTTGCGGTGTCCTTGAGGGCTGCGAAAGGCGCCTATAAATAAAATGTATTATTATTATAAAGCAATTACTGTACTTTTTAAGAGAGAATGGAAAAATCAAGTCAGAAACTACATAATATGACGACAGCTATGGCTGGGCATATCAAGCACAAATTTCATATGACAAAGATACTAGGATACATGAAACATTTGAAAACAGGTGCATGCACATGGTCTACAGTTTCCCCAGCTCAAATACAGCATCTCAGATGAGGTGCTCACCAGAGTTTGCGTCGTTTAGCGATAGGTTAAGAGTGTAATGACTAACTTTAACTGTGACACACATTTGCTATTGCAAAAAAAGGCTAATGCCCTGTGTTTTTTGAAGAACACAGTAATTACTCGCCCTAGTAATTTAGCTACCTCATCAGAATGACTTCATAATGAACTTTCTACTTCTTTTCAAAGTCTGGAGAATGACTCTTAGTGGCCATCTTTGTAATACCAAGGCCACGCTTTTCCTTGATGGTCATCCTTTTGGATGGTCTGTAGCCCAGAGCCTCACTATACTGACAGAACTGACATAGCAAAATCAAAACAGAGAAAGGAACTTAATTAAAGTATTCAGAAACACTCATATACACTGGCTGTGTGTTGAGTGGAATTACTTTGTCAGGAATAAATGGTGAAGGGAGGCATTATGGGAAGGTCGATTCAGGGGGAAAGTAATTACTAACTACCAACATTGCTTTTCCACTTTATCAGCCCAATATTCCTTAATAACATCAGAGTGCCTCAACATAGCCAGTGAATTTAATTTAATGATGAGGTCAGTTATTCATTTAGCTGTATGGGCAGTCATCACAGTATCCCTCTGCAAACATTAATCTCCAGGGGTTGCCGAATGCAGTTTATTATCCTTTTATCTGGCACATGTTTTGCTGCCCTGTCAGCAGTGCTAAAGTGCCAGGTTGCCAAGGAGACATCTGCCACTGTTAATATAAAAAACAGAAACACTAAGAAACATGAATGCAAAATGATATGAACTCTCACATTTAGAAACAGGAATTTCCATTTGCTGAACTGAATGGGAAGCTGTTCTGCTGTCACAACTGTTCAAGTACGTGACCTGAGCATCTTCCCTTTTCACAGCAGTATAAATCTGAGTGCCTCTAATCCAAATTTGAGAACTGTAAATTGGATTTCCATGCATGATAAGTTCAGGGACCTCAGATGATCATTTCATGAATGTTTGAATAATTGGCATACATGCTAGTTACACTACGTAAGATCAGTAGTTTCTACCACTAGACCTTACAAAAAACAGCTCTGTATATGCTGAAACTGATGCTTGTTCATGGGCAGTTACGTGCAAGTCGAAAGAAAAAGAAGCTTGTACTACCAAGAAAATTAACCAATACAACTTTATTGTGGTATTCTTGTGAAGTTGTGGCAGGTTCAACATTTTGTGTAAAATGGCTTATGACAAATTGTATTAGAATTTTTGCTGACATTTGACAAGTATTTAATAGTACGCTCAGTCAACAGTCTCAATTTCTTTGTCTCTGATCGCTTGCTCATCATTGGACCATGTTTCTGTGGAGAGGATTTCTTCACTAAGTTGAAATTCGAGATCAGTGATGGCGTCTGTGAGGTCTTGGGGTTCCAGAACAGAGTCTGTGCTCTCGGAGTGTTGTGAAACCTCGCTGGCCGCTGCAGGGAGAACAGGCTGCTCAGGGATTTTCAAAGCGGCTGCTGTCTCTTGAAGTCTGGCTTTCTCGGCCTTCAGATTAGATAGCTCATTAGTGAGCGATGTTGCAACAGCGCTGGGCTCATGGAGTGCTTTTTCTGAGGTTACTGGTTCCTGGATGATTTCTTTCGTTTCTTCTGCTAATACCTCTTTGGTTTCTACGTCTTTTGCAGCTCCAGGTCGTTGGTTCTCTAGACTGCGTTCCTCACCACCAGGCTGACCCAGGTTGCTCTCCTCTCCTCCAAGGTCCAGGGGTTCTATGCTGCCAGCATCAGCTCCAGGCTGCCCATTCTCCTGAACCTTCTGATAGAGGTTCTTCCTCTCATCCTGCAGTGCCCTGCAGAGCTTCTCTAGTTTTTGGGTCTTCAGAGTGAAGAGTTCAATCTCTTTCTCCTTTAGCACTTTCTGGAAAAGGGTAAGTACAAGAAATAGCAGAACATGAATAGAATTAACACACTTAGACAGCCTGTCCCTCAGTACAAAACACTTAGCATGAGGAGGTAACGTCATACAGTGTGAACACACTCACAATCAAAGCATGATCTGCGAAAGGCAGAAAGGCACAGAAGTTGAAATGCACAACCTGACCATTTCTGATACTTTTATCTGGATCAAAATATGAAATGAGCTTCTTACGTCTGCAACCATTTCAACAAGGGCATTGTTGCAGCCTTCAAATCGTGATTTCCATGCATTTGCCTCCTTCTCTAGCTTCTTCATCTTCTTTGACATCTGCAAATAAAAATCCATGGTCTTAAAAATTCTGAAACAGCAACAATAATAAACTCGTACTACCGAATAATTTTTGGTACAAGGTAAAGGATTACATTGGAACAAAGTAAGTTAGAAAGTAGTTTGAAAGAAAGTGACTTGATCGGAATATACCTACTTTATCTATGTCTTGCCTGAAGCTGGCATACACACCACTGCTCTTTGATACAGTTCCCTTGAATTCATCGAACTTCTCCGAATACAGAGCGAGCTGTAGAGAGAGGTACTATTTTTTAACATCGGGAACAGCGATGCATGTAACTGGTGTAAAGCATTAGTGCTTGCTCTTATTTTACCTGGGCCTTCATGTCAGTCTCTTGCTCTTTCAGAAGGGTTGATTGTAGTTTGGCCTCGGCAGCTTGTTTCAGTAACTGTCCGTGAATAAATACAGGAATAGGTCAGTGTGAGATGAGCCTGTACAATGCATAGTGAAACCGAAACTGTTGGAAGTTGCGTGTCACACACAACAAAACTCACATGCGCTCTCTCCAACTTGTGCTTCTCCTCAGCATCTTTCAACACTGCATTTGCTTGAGCAAGTTTTGTTTCCAGCAACTTCTGCTGTAAGTCTCTGTGCTTGAACACCTTTTCAAGATTCTGCAAAAACCAGAGGCCAAATATGGAGATAAAATGTAAATGCTCACAAAATTAACATACACAGAGGGTTGTAATCTTAACAGTAAACATCACCATGCATTGATGGTTCCCTACCGCCTCTCGCTGGTCATATTTAGCAATGAGGCCCTTGAGTTTCTCAGCTAGGTCACTGTTCTCCTGGCAAAGTTTATTGTTGCGATTGCTGTGCTCCTCGATCTGGATCTGGATGTCTGAAAGTGTGTTTTGGAAATGAGTGGTGATCTCCTTCCTCTTCAGGTCATCTTCACGGCATCGCTGAATGGTCTCTTCCTGAAAAGGATGTTCTACAGGTCAATACTCATCAATACATTTTCACACACTTATGCAACATACGCCATCAAAGTAAGGCTTTAATGTATGTTTGTGCACAGTAACTGACCCCAAAGGTACTTTTAAGTGTAATCTTATTTGGGCTAAGGGCTAGAGGTGGGCATTAACTATTTACGTTTATTCAGTTAGAGGAATGGCAATTTTTTGTCCCAGTCCTATGGAGCTACTGCCTTTCGTTCAAACTATTTGTGGTACAGCTTATAGTACTTTCAAATGAAAAGGGTTTTACTAATTGTCTTTTTTTTGTGGCTACCTTAATTCTTTTCATATTGTTACTTACATCTCTCACTTTTTGAGTATTAGCATTTGATAAAAACGGATCCCAGAAATGAAGAATAGCTAATATACTGGCTGTAGAAAGAACCTATACTGAAGTTTATGTGGATCTCCGTAGGGGTGCACTAATGTGGAAACTGGGCAGATGCCAATATCTGATTTCTGTTGATCCAGAAAATAATGATGATAAAATCAGCATTAAAGTGAACATATTAGCACAGGAACCCAGTATTAAAGTCAACATTAAAGTGAACATATTAGCAGAGTAACCCAGCAGAAACATTCTGTTCTGGAGAATTCTTATTTTTTTAAAACTTGGCCACAACATCAGATTTTTGAGTATAGATTTAGCTTACTCCACTTTCCTCAACTAAAGACTGTTATATTATTTGGGCTGAGGTGTAATACCTTAAGGGTCTTGTTGTGTCTCTGCAGCTCCCTGCAAAGCCCCTCGAGTTTACTGCGGGCCAGCACTGCTCTGCTGTGTTCACTCTGCAGCTGGTCTTTCTCTTTCATCACCTGCAGCAGTTTCTTCTGCAGCATCTTCAACTGTTTCTGCTCTGAGCGATGCTCTTCCAGCTACAGGCAGCAAACACACATGCACACACACACACATACACACACACACACGCACACACACACACACACACACACACACACACACACACACACACTCAGGGCATATCTGCACCTCTTCTCCAAAGAAGCCATTCTCAGTGCAGTTTAATCACACAACTTGATCTTTCCATTTTATAAGAGTATTACAGCCATATGCCACCTCATGAGCTGTAGGTACATATACTCACCAGCTCTGAATGCTTCTTGATGAGGGCCTCCAGTTTCTGCTCTGGAGTACCGAGCTTGTTCAAGCTTTGCATGAGGAGCATGGCCTCCTTGCCTGCAGTGACATAAATGCTGTAATTCAACAGTTCAGTTCATAAATTCTACCTAGCAGAACGTCTGATTCTTACTCAGACTGTGGCTTTTCTTCAGTTCAGTTCTGCTAATGCTCACCAAGGCCTTTAAGCTTTTTCTTTTCCTGCTTCTGGTCCTTGGTCTTGCCAGATTCTTTTGGGTCTGTGAGTACCTCCTCCTCCAACTCCTCAGTCTCAGCCGACGTCTCAGCCTCCTGATAGGTGCTGATGATGTCTTCTAATTGCTTACTTAGGTTCTCAGTGATGTCCGGGTTGACATCCGCCATGAGGACGCTGTCAGGGGTCTGTGCATCTGCAGGCTGGCTCTCCATTCTTAGGAGGTATCACTGAGAAGACAGAGCTTCATAGTTATGTTCCACCAAATCAGTTTGGTTATACTGGAGTTTACTGACAAAAATAAAAACCAGGTGGCCGATAATAGAAGGTAACATCATGTATTGTGGATTGCCAGTTGCATATTCTGCAGCTTCATATGCTTAAATACTTTTACATATAGAAATGGCTCCTAACTGATTATAATGTAGTATTTAACATTAAATGTAATTTTAAAATGTGGTGTATGTAGTTTCATTCTACATACACCACATTTTCATTTCCTCATGTCAATATTGTTTTTAGTTTTCAAAAATACACTTTAAAAGCTCCATGAATTCCACAATTGCAAGAACAATTGAAAAAATCCTTTGTTGTAGCATTGAAACAGCCCTACAAGTAGCAGCAAGTCCTTATTGGATATGGTATTCAGTTTTGGAGATATTTAAGCTACAGGTCTACTCTTTGAGGTTGTTTACCCTTAGAGCTACGCTGCTTATTTTCACAGTTCATCTGGTTAATTTTAGCCCGTCCTAGCTGATCACCCCCCTTCACACATGGCACATGGCACCTGTTCTAGGCCAGTGGTCTATTTTGGGATCTTCTTAATATGGTCAACTTATTCATTAATCCCAAGCATATTTCTGCTCATACTAATGATTGCTGTCATGTTGCACTTAGAAACTGCTGCTTTTAATTTTTCACTTGTTTGTTTGATTGTTTTTTAAAACCTGTCAGTTTTTGAATCGATAACTTTAATATATGTAAGGTAGTCCGTGCGCTCCTATACATTTAATTGTATTTTGAGACACTGCTGCTTTCTGCATGTCTGCATGAACCTCATGTCTTGGTAATGAATTCCTCATACACTCAGTAGACAAGTATGACATTCACTCCTACAGGCAAACATGCTCTCAGCTCTTTTCATGCTTAGATTGTGGAGCAGCACAATCCATATGTTAAAGACAGACAACGACAGGAACCAGGGAAAGTAATGAACACTTAGAAAATCTATATAAATTACAACATTATTTAGTGCTGTGAGTTCAAAAGAGAAATCAGCTAGTACTTACCGACAGCAAGAGTGAAGGAGACGAAAGAGGAGTGGAGAGGGGGTCTGTGTGCCTGCTCCTGCAAAGGCAGCAGCTGTGATGGGCAGACCTCAAAATAATCTGGTAGGAGACTATTCAAACCCATTATAGAACACACAAGCGAGGGCAATCCAACAGTTAAAACCCTTGTTCTATGTAGGTTCAGTAATTATGTAAAATGTTCTTCTTTGTAAGTATTATTAAATGAAAACTTAAAATGTATTCATGCTCCCCCAGAGCTTTTGAGTTTTGTTATCCAATATTTTGGGATAAACAGAGTATTAAAGGTGTTAGCACTGTAGAGGTCCTGTGATTGTGCTATAATAGGAGATCACCAAGACGGCCAAGATGGTTTGTGGTCTGTTGTGATCTTTCTATAGTTGTAAAGCATCAGTGTGGATTAAGCTTTATTGTTAGTAGTATTGTTGTTGCTGTTGTTGTTGTTGTTATAATTACTTAAATAACACTCCCTTATTCTGACCACATATTTATACTTACGTATTTATGTACTTTTTTAATTTGTTAAAAGTCAATAAAATTGTTAAGAAGTTCCATGTCCATTACCATTACTTTTCATAACATTATAAAAGCATACTAGAGAATTGCTAAGATATAGCAATATTTACAACATGTTAAATGCTCATTTCTGATCACCGTGAATTGCTGACATTGATAGCCACCACTGAAGTGCCATCATTGTTGCCATTTTCACCAGCACAGCACTGGCTTCAAAAGACCTTTTGATGAAGAATGTACCACCCCTCTTTCAGGGTGGGATGCTTTCACAGTGTGGACCTGTGCTTGCATGGATGTGCCTGAGGCCTCTGAAACCTATGTTGATACAGATTATTTCAACAACAGACAATAGACTCCATCACTTCGATATCAGACCACGGATGAGCATGGCAGCATCACTCATGGACCCTTAAGCTTTTAATCAGTGACTTTGATGCATGGGAAAATGAACGAGCTGTGATTGCTGTCATTGGCTCACAAATTTCTCGGATGTATTATGGGGATCTGCGGCTGAATGGGAAGGCCAAATAACTCTCCACCTGGACTCGGGCTGGTATGTCCACTTTGAAGAGAGCATTTTAGCTAACCAATGAATTGATGGTTCAGTATTAACGGTCATCTAATTTTGTCTTTTTAAGAACGAAAGATGCACATTTTTATGCATGAAAGGTACCCTTGGGTTAGCAGTTGAGGGATTCCTGCTAATTTTATTTCCAGACAAAAAAAATTTAAATAATTGATTGTGCTTATTTTAGTATTTACATATAGTTCAGAAGGAAAAATTGATAATACAGCCATTAGCTTAGTCTAGACTGGTTTAACCATAAAGCTAGAAATGCATTGTATTTTCGTGGCCTGTTTCCCCTCATCAAAGGGGCTGCTTTTTTGCTGACAGGGTTGAATGGGGATTATGTGAGGACCACATGTCCAGCCCTTTTGTTGATGCCTTTTTGTTGTCTTTTTGTACCTCGTGAGTAAATCGATGTAGGTACTACTGATGAAAGGGAAATATGCATTGACAGGGGCTTTTCTCCAATGCAAAGGTCACCCGGAGCAACAGAGTTTTAGTTGGGTTTGTACAGAAGCTACAGGTCGGCAATGAGGGCCAAGCACCACAGTGTAGTTGAACTTATAGAGCAAAGACAAAGCCATGTCATTAAACTACATAAAGAACTTCTATGAGGGATTTGTAAGTAAGCCAAATTCTCTGTGTCTGTTTTGTTTTTCTTCATGCTTTTTATTAGTTGATTAATTTGTTATTTTTTTTATACTTTTGTGCCATTATTGAGGACCTCCTGGAGGACTTTCATGTGGATTTCATGATTCCCCATTTTAATGATTGATAAATATTATAGGCACAAAAAAAATATTATTTTCTCGTGTTGGAACCTTTAGACCAGTCAAATTGTTTAACACGCAAACCAAGTTGTTCTGTTTGTGTATTTGTACGTTTGTGTTAGCTCCGGCCGCCAACTGTGATTGGTCAATTCCACACCCTGTTCTTTGGCTCTGTACGTATGTTTTTCCTGGGGGTTCTGGGATTTGCAGTTTATGGAAATGAGGCTCTCCACTTCAGCTGTGACCCTGACAGAAGGGAACTGAACTTATTTTGTTACAACCAGTTTCGACCGATAACACCTCAGGTAAGGTTCAGAATGATTTAACAATATGTAAAGATATGTGTATATTACAGTACAGAGTTTGTTTCCCACTCATTTATTTTTGCATGTTTTTTTTTGTTCAGGTATTCTGGGCCTTACAGCTTGTGACAGTTCTTGTACCAGGAGCTGTTTTCCATCTCTATGCAGCCTGTAAAAATATAGACCAGGAGGACATTCTTGAAAAAACCATCTACACTGTCTTTTACATCATTTCAGTTCTTTTGCGAATTGTCCTGGAGGTGGCAGCATTTTGGCTGCAGAGTCATCTCTTTGGATTTTTGGTTCACCCTCTGTACTTCTGTGATGCTAGTTCACTGGAAAAGGCCTTTAACTTCACCAAGTGTATGGTTCCAGAGCATTTCGAAAAGACCATCTTCCTCAGTGCAATGTACTTATTCACCATCATCACTGTGGTTTTGTGCATTGCTGAGATTTTTGAAATCCTCTGCAGAAGGTTTGGCTATTTGGGCAACCAATGACAGCTCTTGACCACCTCTTGTAAACTTTCATGTAAAATGTCTTAGGGAGTTCTTTCATTTTAAAGACTGTTAAACATCCATCCAGCTGTTGTTCTCTTATTTCCTATGAAGCATACTACACATTTAATCTCAGGTAGAATGAAATGTGACCGTGAAATGTACTATACTGGAGTCTTCCTTTGGTTACTCAATACTAACAAGCTTTTAACTGTGTTTTAGCTTTTTAGGGATGTCCTGTTGTACTGACATAATCTATAGAAGTGTATACATGTCCTCTCTGACAATGTCATGGAATTGGGTTTTTCTGTAATGTTGCTGAAGCGTTTCCTGATATTAATATTAAACATTTTTAATCTAGTGTCATTAATGGCTTCTGAGTGTTTGTGAATGCTGTGTCAATTGTGAATAATGGACAGGTACCAAGGGAGGAAATATTTTTTCTTCTTTTTGTCTTCTTTTTTTTATTTTTCACAATTTTCCTCCTAATTCAGTTATGTCCAAGTCCAATAGTTGGGACTCCACCAGTCACACAATATCGCCAACACTGGGAGGGTGAGGGGTAGCACATGCTTCCTCCAAATTGCATGAAGCCTTACTGCATCACACTGAATGAATGAGGGAGAGGGAGGCCCGTTGTGCTCTCTTGGACTCTAGGCCACAAATGGCTGTGACATCACTGGAGATCAAATTCACAATCTCCTGATAAGCTCAGATACACTATGTGAACAAAAGTATTGGGACAAACCACACAGAGCCCTGACCTCAACTCTATCCAACACCTTTGGGATGAACTGGAACGGAGTCAGGCCTTCTCATCCAACATCAGTGCCTGACCTCATAAATGCTCTACAGGATGAATGGACACATATTTCCACAGAAACGCTCCAAAAACCTTATAAGAAGAGTGGAAGAAGCTGCTATAGCTGCAAAGTGAGGACTAACGTCATAGTAAAGTCTATGTATTTGAATGCAATGTCACTAATGTCCTTGTTGTATAATCGTCAGGCGTCCCAATACTTTTCTCCGTATAGTGTAGTTGTACCACATGGGAGCCCAGAAATAATATGTGTTTTCAGTGTAAGTAAAGTATAAAAGAAACATTACACATTCAAAAAGTGCTGTGGTTGCAAAAATAAAGAAATGTTTGCTCAGCTTTCCTTATTAAACTTTTATTTGTAAGTAATTTGAGGTAAGAGCATTGCTGACAAATGCTTATCATAGAACTTTAATATACCTTTTTTCCCCCATTCCTAATGGACATCTTGTAATCAGAAGAGAAACAACAACAACAAAAAAATCCCCTCAGTATTACAGAGAGATCAGCTGCCTTTATGGGCAATAAATAAATATTTCTCAGTATTTGTGAATGACGTTCAGGTGAGATATATATCAGCCTTTTTGTGATATATCAAATGCAATTAATACATTCAAACTAACTGAAATAAAATATTCTATAGGTTGTAATGTAAACATGACATGACACGTCTTTCATGTAACTAACGTTATGTTTTTAACACCCCAGCAATGAATAGAAATTCCATCTATAGCCTATTGTAAGTGAACACTGAAAAGGAACACTGATCTTGTCCCAAAATATTTTATCATGCTACTAGATTTCCTCTGTATGTCTAATGAAAGATACTGATAATACTTCCCATTGGAGACATTTAATTACGATTTCACCGTAAAACTGTATACAGTCAAACATAATCCAACAGACACACAGCTCATTTGATGGCAAGAGAAACCTGTAAAGACATCAAACCTCTCGTCCATCTGATTCCACACAGTACACACTAGAAAAAAGTAATTACAGTACATGATTGTTTGTGTGTGTGTGTTTGTGTGTGTGTGTGTGTGTTTGTGTGTGTGTAGTGTTGGGCAGATTACTTAGAAAATGTAATCAGGCACTGATTTAAAGTATTAATTAGAGAAAATTGTATTGATTAAACAAAAACTGGGTTGTAATCTGATCGGTTTTGCGTTATGGGGTGTCTAAATTGTTTAACGGCAATGTAAATAAAAAAAAGATGTTGAAGTCAACCATAATTTTGGTATACAGTTCAGTGCAAACGTTTGTGAACCCCTGGTCATATTACTTTTTTTGTTGAGAATAAGTACACATTCGCTACAGAGAACATTTAATGCACAGTTCCTGTTTATTTGTTGAATTTGTCATATTTTGATAAAATAATATGTGGTGTGTACAAAGTTTATGCCATGTTTAATTTAATTTACTGCAAATAAAAAGAACTGCACTAAACATTTTTAAATTTTTTGTTTGCATTTTTTCTGTAGAGGGTGTGTAGTTATTTTCACTCAGAAAATCAAGGAAACACCTCATTTGACTAGGGGTATGCAAAGACTTGCTCTCGCTTGTATAAGATTTCAATATTTGTGCACTTAATGTAAACATAGTGTGAAATTATATGTATATGCTTACATTATTCAAGAAGTAATCATGTAACATTTTTGACATGGCTTAGGTTGGTTGCATGTAATGCACTTTTCATACATTTTCAATGCATAATCTATTTTATATGTAGTTATACTGCATGTAATCCATCATGTTGATAACCTGAAAACAAAATCTAATTTGTGTAATCCATTTATCCAACACTGTATGTATATTTATGTGCATATAATTGACTTAACAGTGGCTGGAATGTTGTGCCATTTGATTAAATCAATCATACATTGACTCCAAATAGCCCAAATATCAACTGCACAGCATCAGTCAATTAGTTTACGAGAAAGTGCTTTAAATAGTCATCTAAATGCATAACATTTACTAATTACTTTAGGTTATCATAGCAATATTATGTTGTCAGAAGATAAACTACATGAACAACATCTAGATATGTCACTTTGCATAAGTGCTGAAAAGTAGAAAGATTAAACATGGGGAAAGGTGTACGACTTTCATAAAAGCTAAAGGTTTAAATAAAAAGAGATATTCAGAGTTCACGTTCCAATTCAAAGTTTCAATGACACAAAATGTAACTACATTTTAATGTTGCACTAGCAAACGGAACATGTACAACTATATACCAAGCAATATCATAGCACTGCTTAATGCAATATTCAAAATGTAAAATGTGAGTTAAGTGCAATTTCAAAAGCTTCAACAGTACCTCAGATCAGGTAGACTTAACACTATATTCACTGCAACAATACATCCAACAATTCTGTCTGGCTGAGGCATAGGCAAACAATTCTAAAAAGGCACAAGCCGATAAGATGGGGTGACTTCAGAGATAGTCATGATCACTCTAGTTTAAGAAGGTATGGAAAGTAAAGGTACTTTTTAGTTGCTGTAAAAATAGAAATAGTTTACAAAATGCAGTTTCTGCAGTTCAGTTTTGAAATACTGATCTCATGTTGTGAATCTGTGGGCTGCATGTGTATGGTTTGTACGGCCTTGAATGCATGAATGAACGAAATGTGGTTTATGGAAATGTGAGACCAGTGTGGCAGTCTGACCTAAATATGTGTTGTGCATCTGTATGCAAAAATGTGTGCATATACTCATCATTTGTTTTTGCCATATATATTGCACCTTACCAAAACCATAGTTTCTCAGTCATCCTCTGAGCTTTATTATAGCTTGACAAAACAAAATGTCCTGCACAAAAGCTGTTCGAATCAGCTTTTTAGAGGGTTTTCGATGATGTCCTCCGAAGTGATCCTGAGGGAGGCTATCGCCTCTGCACAAATGTGAACACTCTCCTCTTGCTTCTTGTCTTTGCTGGCAACACCAGTGTGAGAGGTTGGCTTCTCTTTCCTCTGGGATGACGAAATGCTTATTCCAGGTCCAGGAACAGGAACTGATGTCTGGCTGGAATTAGCCCGCTCTGATAAGTCCCCCTGCGGTGGAGACTGAGAGTGTCTGTCCACAGCAGCAGCAGATGGTGATACAGAGGGCATCCTTAACCCTCCAATAGGAACCATTGGGATGGGAGGTGGTACCTGCCGTTGAGAGTGTAAGGGCAAGTGGCTGAAGATGTCTTGCTGGGGCAGATCATTATTGCTGCGTAGGCAGTCAGTGACAAGATTCTGAAGAATGCCCTCTCGCTGGTCCTGTAATTAACATAATTGCAAATAAATAAATTAAAGAACGGAATCATTATTCTCTCTAAGCAATAACAGTTATCCCCGAAATGGGCAGGTACAGGAGAAGGTGAAAACATTATTTGGTTCTAATGTGTCCTAATGTAAAAACAATTTATTCTAAGTCATTTTGGACTATTTCCATTGGTCCATTTAAAACGAAGTTTCATACGAAGTGATGGGCAGCTGCTGTATAAAAAAATGGAAACTGGTTTTATTTGAGCAACAAAGATATGGATCATGATAAAATAATTACTGATCTTACGGATTAACAGCTCTGTGCTGGAAGAGCATTAGTTACCACCAATGGCATGCCCTATTAGAGAGCTAAATTACATGCAATGGAATGCAGTTTGCTGAAGAATGCATGCTAAATTGTTTAGGATTAAAAGTTTGCCTAAACTTGAGTCTTGCCTGTGTTGACTCAGGATTGAACTTGACATGAGACTCGACTTGGGACTTCTGCACTGCACTGACTTGAGACTTGAATAAAGAGGATCAGGTCATCAGACATGCCTGTTATTTGCTGAGTCAGTGACTTGTTCCCACCTTTGCTGAGTGCTAAACCACGTGAACAGGTTTGCACCACATTACTGAAGATCTGGATATAGTTTAAGTGTGAGAGTGTGAAGTGTGAAGTGTTGGAGATGCATTTTTCCAGAAACAATTTAAGTGACTATTTACTTCTCGTGTTTGGTAGTGATATTAGACTTGTACCTCCAGTACTAAAATAAAGAGCAAAAATCTGGACTCCAAATACACTACATGTGGGGTAGGTGGGTAAGTAAAGAATTGTGTAAATTAGATTTTACGCCAGACTGGTCCTTTAAATCGAACAGGATGAGGTTACATACCATTTCTGGGAGCATTCCAATGGTTTGCCTTAGGTGAGAGGCTTCAAATCTCATGCACCTGCCCTGATCCAAGTAGGTTCTGTGGTGGTAGGATCCCCTGCGTGGGGAAGTCGCCCTAAGCATGCCTCTCTGCCGACCACGTGGGGAGGGTGCTCGGTGCCTAGACACATCTGTTCCAGGAGACATGGGTCTAACAGGGGAGAGCTGGCGAATGGGTGAGGGATCTCCTCTGATGCTTAGATCTCTCCTCGGTGAGATGGCCCTGAGGGGGGATGTATCCCTTCCTGGAGACAGATGCCCTTGTGGTGACAGATCTCCCCTTGGACATATGTACCTTTGATGAGGTGAATCCCAGCAAGGAGAAAGCAGATGAGATGGACAGTGATCAAAAGAGCTGCTTGCTTGCTCTAGAGTCAGATCATCTTCATTACTGAGAGAGGAGGCCTCAAATCTTTCCTTAGTGTCCAGGTTCTTGGTGAAACAGCTGGAGGGAGAGGTTTTGTTAACTGCACAAGGCTGAGGACTTGTGCTCCTGGAAAGGGTTCTTGGTGTGGAGTCACCATCATATTCATCCTCCTCATCATCATCTGGTTCATCTCCGTCTTCATCGCCACCGTCAGAGTCATCCGCATCTGAGAACTGATGTTTAATGGTTGTATCAGCTGCTAGTCCAATGTCTGAGGATTTCTGCATGTCGTCTTCGTGATCTGAAAGCAATAGACAATCAAGTTAACTGACCTTTTTCTTTTTTTGGAGATCAATTACAATGAGAAAGTGTTTGCATTTCCAGCCTTAAGAAACATTATAAAACAAAAACAGACTTTAAAAAGGAAAGAGGGAAAGGACATACCAGCACCCTCTGTAATATCCATGGTCATAGGTGAAACCCCAAGCTCAAGGCATTTTTTCATGTGAGCTTTTGATTTCATATGCTTGGTGAGGTTCCCTTTAAAAGAAAAGACATTGTTTAACCTCAAAATAACTGAAAACCAACTATTAATATTTGATATTAAATGCAGTGAAACAAACCTTTAGTTTTAAAGGCAAAGTTGCAGCACTTGCAAACGTAAGGCCTTACATCTGTGTGAGTACGGATATGTTTCTTCAGCATGCTAGGCTTCTTGCAACGAATGCCACACTCTTCACAAATGTATTTCCCTCGCCCACGGCCTCTAACATACACATAGTCCTCATTTGACTTGTACCTGAGTGATAAAGTCACAATGATACGACACCTTCATTAGCAAACATTTATGCTAAGGACACAGTCATCCTCCTTCAAACTGAATAAATTAATCAGCAAACAGTTTTGGCAAGGAGGCTACTTACCCCCCTTCGAAAATTTTTATTCGAAGAGGCTCTGTTTGCTTTACAGAGGCTTCACTGTCTTTGCTGTCATCACGTGCACATTTACTTTTGTGTCTAACATCTTTTGCTCTTGCGTCACATTGTATGTCATCCACAGTACTCTCTACAGGCCCCTGTGAAATTAAGAAATAAGTATATAGAAATGGCTGTACATTTTTAATGGACATGTATGTTTTACATGTTTGTCGATTAGCTCAATAAGGTTAAAAATACTAACCTGTTCCAGCTTGTGACTCCACAGAGTTGAGTTAACAAATATTCCAGGCTGATACATAGCTGCAATTGTATATATGGTATTCTGGCTCCTCTGCCTGGATCGGAGAAGAGCAAGAACCATTCCAGTACTAAGATTTGGTGGATTCGGGTTATGGCATCTCACAAACCAAGAGGCATACGCTGAGAAGTGGGAGGATGAGGGAGTGCTGTTTGGCTTAGCTGAACTGAGATAACACCAGCTCACACAGGTTGTAGTGTGAAGACTTGGGCACTGCGACATTACCCAAGCATTGGCAATGTCTCTGGGCAATGCAGCTACAATATGTCCTTGACTGGTGGCAATTTGCATTGGCAACGGCATAGTACTCACTGCTTCTTGAGAAACACCGCTGGACAATGGTAAGCCAGCCTTATGATAAAGCTCCATATGTGGATCATCCATGTCTATCTCCTGTACAGTCACTGATGGATCCTGGATATTTGTTGACTTACTGTCTTTCTTGAATTTTTCTTTCCCCCCATCAGGATGGCCCAGTTCTACAGCACTAAGTTCTTCCACAATCTGACCATACATTTTCTCTTCTTTGACTCGTTTTTGCTGCTTTGCCTCAATAAAAAGTTCAATGCTACTTGCAGGAGAAAGCATTCGCTTGTTAGCACCACCACTGGGGGCCTCGGTGGTTGAGATGGTTCTAGAGGTCAAGGACAGTGGTATGCCTGTATTAAGCTTTGCAGGTGATAATTGTGGGTTGTGAAGCAGTTCTCGGGAGTGTCCTGATATATGAGATAGATCAAAGCCTACCCTATGCTGTGATGTGACACTTACAGGCTGACTTTGAGAAGTGACATTACTGTTTCCTAAGCCCGTGGTATTCTGAGAATCCAGAATATGAGATATACTTGTGTATGTGATATTTCCATAGCAGGGCACTTGCATCTGGATTCTGACTGGAACCAACAAACCACAAGGTCTCTGACTGGCTAAAATAGGCTGAGACTGTGAAAGTACTGTCGTTGTTGACAGAACATTGGCGATGATCTGCGGATGACCTTTGGCTACATCTGTCATAGCAATTCTGGGATCTTCCGCTGGTTTTGATTCTTCAGGATCTTTCTTTATTTTCTGCTTTAGACCACGAAATTCATGCCTCTGTAAAGTCTGGGAGAGTTGAAATTGTTTATGACATGGAATTTGCACAGATTTGCATGATGAATCTGAAATTTGCTGCTGTGGAGACAAACTTCCATGCATCAAAGGGTGCCTCATTTTCTCAGTGCCAACCAAGCATCCTTCAATGAAAAAAGGTTTGTCTGGTGAAGACACTCTCCTGTAAATTTCAACAGAATCTGAGCTGCCTGGAGTAACATTAACATCTAAAGATTTGTCATGTGTTAAAACTTCTGGATCACCACTCAAAGATGCCTGTCTAACCAAATAGCCTCTTCTTCGCTCTTGGTATTTGCATGCACTGTCACTTTGCATAGAACCGGATGAAGAGGAAAGGTTGCCATAGTCGAAGGATTTGCTTCTAAACTCTGGAAACTCCAAGGATAAATTGCATGGTGCCTGTTCTGATGCTGAGCGCCTCATCTCTCGGTGATGACTTAGTGAGCCCCCTGGCACTGCTAAGAACTCCAAGGGTTTATTAAATTCATCCGATTTCGCTGGAGATGCAACATTAACACTTTCCTCTTTGTCGAGTGACTGAGAGAAACTTGAGCTGTGGGACAAATTACTGTCTTGACTTGGGCTTCTGGAAAGACTAGTACAAGCAGATTCAAAACTGGATTCACCAGAGGAATATTCCATCTCAGCCAGTCGCAAACGTTTCTTTTTTGGAGGTAGCTTTTCAACTGGGAATTTTGATAAGGTTTCACTCCTCTGAGGCCACTGGAATTCCTCCCCATGTTTTTCCTTTGGCTTTACCTGCAGGTCTTTCTCTGGTTTCTCAGGCTCCTCAGTAACTCTTATCTCTGGAACTTGGATACCAGACTGAGATGCAAGTTGCCTAGATAGCTGAGACCGCTGGTATAGCACATTACTGCCTGCCCATTGCTTCTCTGATTTTCCAGATTTAGGGAGTAGGTCAGTTTTGTGTCTTTCCTTCATTTCCTCCTTTTCCAATAACTGGTAAAGAGCACTTTTATCAAACTGATGAGATTCAAAGTCAGTAGACCTTTCTGCAGAGCTTAGCCTGCTTAATGAGTTGGTGTGTTGAATTACAGAGATAACATTGCTGCCAGCCCTTCTCTCTGTGTCAGTATATGTAGGATCTTGAACATCTTGTTTTATATTAAGGTCCCCTGAGAGTTCAGACAGCCCTAATGGCTTATTTTGGGTCAGAAACTCTTCCTCTTCCACAGCATTCTTACATTTTCTACGTTTCCTTGTGGTATTTTCTATCATGTGGCTTTGAAATGTGAGAGATCTCTCAAATTCTGGACAGTTCCCTATTTTAATTTTAGTGTCATCTACTCTGTGAATTTTCAGCTCGGACTTCAGGCCATATACCAGAGAAGAATGGTTGTCTGATTCCGAGTGCCCTTCGAGAGCAGAGTGCTCAAAAGCTGCCTGTCTCATAAGCTTTCTCATGCCTATCGAGCCACGATAGGAGACTTCATCATTTGTCATCCGCTCATCAAAAGAATTACTACTCCTTAGTCCTTGTGGGGCATTTAAGTTGGAATCAGATGTGGTTGGAAGTGAGTTGCTTCGTAAAAGTAAACCACTTTCTAGTGGGGTTTCTAAAAGTTCTGCACCACACTGGAACATTTTGGGAACTTCCTCGTAGTCCTCTTCTTGAAAAGAGTTGGATTCAATTTTGATTGATCTCACCAGGTCTTTCTTGCGTCCGTGCAAATGAGATGCAGTTTCCCCAGGCACCCTCCCCTTTGTCAATTTAATCATAAAACTTGAAGTCTCATTTATGTCTGTCATGCAAGTTTGTACAGTGATTGATTGCCTTGGCTTGGAGTTCGGTCTATAACACTTCCCAAACATTATTTCTTGGTATGACTTGGCACTTGCACTTGGTTGATTGAACTGCTGCTCTGCACTCTCCGAGCGTGAAAAGTAGCCAGAGTCGGTGCTGCCTTTGCTGTATGAACTGGGAAGGGAGAGAGACTGGTCTGATTCCTGGCTCCTCTTCTCTGAGAGCCTAAGGGCGAGTCTTTGCTTGATGGTGGAAGACTCGACTTCTTGGTCCACCTGAGTGACAACTGCAGGTGGCATCATTTCTCTGAACTGCCATAAAGATATTTTTCCTGGTGGTGGCACAGGCTCCTTTTTAGAAGAGCTCTGCGACAAGCTCATCACAGGCTTATTTTGAGTGAGTTTACCGGACTCTTCTTGTGCAGCATCCCTTGGGTCTTTCATATGGATAGAACTCTCTGTGTAAAAGTCTTCTATCACTTCTTCATCTGTGTCAGTGCTCTGCTCAGCATCAGAGTGCATCTCTCCCTCTCCGACTCCCAGTTCTTCATCCATACCAAAATGCTTACTGTCGTGTTCTGAAAATGGAACCAGGCCTGCTTTGACAGCATGTGTATGAGACTTTCTGTGTTTGTACAGATTGCTTTTTGTTTTAAATGAGAAACCACAAGGAACACAAGGATAGGGACGCTCTCCAGTGTGAGAACGTATGTGTTTCTTCAGCACACTAGGTTTTGCACATGCTCTCCCACAGTAGTGGCAAACATACTTTCCTGTCTTCTTTGGTTTCTGCTCTTTTTTGTGCAGACCTTCTGATGGCAAGTCAACTCCTGACTGAAGCCCTCGTTTGCCAGGAGGGGCGGAACTGAGTGTCTTCTTCCAGGTGTGGATTGAATGCTGCTCACTGGGCTGTAATGAGGAACTAGCTTCTGACCCCACTGTCTTTAGCTCCTTACTAGAACATGAGCTTGTATCTCCTGTGTGGGGTCTCCCTGTCAGTCTTATTTCATCCTCAGTGCCAGGATTATGGGCCCTTTGATATATTTTAGAATCAGAGTGCTTCTCTTCTCTTGAACTGCCTCCTGTTTGGGAACATCCTGCTCCAGTAGAGAGTTCAGAGGTCTCCATAATGCATGTGTTCTTTTTTTCCTATAATTATGCTTGCTACATTTTTGCTACTTCATGTTGTCATGATAAGCATCAGGTCTGAATCAATTGTCCCGCTTAATTAGGTTTAACGACTGCATCTTTCTAAGTGCCATAAATGCCTAAGGTTCCTTTGGATGAATGCAGACTTCAGGCTGATTGCATAATTTTCACAAAATTGAATAATTTTCTTTTCGGATTCATGTCTGGATTTCTCTTCATTGCACTCAGTCTTCGGTGTACCATTTAGGGCTGCTTACCAACACCAGGTTATCTATGGGAAAATATAAAAACAGAAGTCAATTTTTCCAATTTGTGTCATAAGCATTAAAAAAAGTAAGGTACTCTCTGTGCTAATAGCAACATTCACATTTTGTTTCTGTAAGTATAAAGCCAGCCTACACCAAGCAAATAGTTAAAAAACTTACCATGGCCATATAAGACAGATGCAGGATTATCTGCAGGAATCATCCCTGGCATAAGAATGTCATGAGATGTTCCATCTGAACTGCAAAGCCAGCAAGGAGGGGGAGTTAGTAACTCCAGTAAGGGGCTTAATATGACAAGTATATTTTTTGTCATGAGCAAAAATGATTAACTCTAAAAATCAGAACGCTAAAGTCATTACATCGATATATAGTTGTTCATATTATGTTCGTCATATCTATTGATGAGTTGCATTTACAGGTGTACAGAAAAACATCTAACACCCTTTGCTTAAAAACATCCTGTTCAATAATACAACCATAAACATTACTGACACTACAACTTATTAAATGTGAATATCAAAACTATTATGAACTACAATATATTGACGAAAGTATTGGGACGCCTGACCATTACACCAACACTGACTTTAGTGCATTCAAATACATAAACTTTAATATGGAGTTGCTCCCCCCCTTTGCAACAATAACAGCTTCGTGTTTCTGTGGGAATTTGTGCCCATTCATTCTGTAGAGCGTTTATGAGGTCAGGCACTGATGATGGATGAGGAAGCCTGGCTCACAATCTCCGTTCCAGTTCATCCAAAAGGTGCTGGATGGGGTTGAAGTCAGGGCTCTGTGAGGGCCAGTCAAGTTCTTCCTCACTGAACTCATCCAACCATGTTTTTATGGAGCTTGCTTTGTGCACTGGGACCCAGTCATGCTGGTATAGAAAAGGTTCTTCCCCAAACTGTGTCCACAAAGTTGGAAGCATGATGTCTAAAA
>JBBPCX010000001.1:32589414-32600324 GCA_037974365.1 Hydrocynus forskahlii
CTTTGTGCACTGGGACACAGTCATGCTGGAATAGAAACAGTTCTTCCCCAAATTGTGTCCACAAAGTTGGAAGCATGATGTCTAAAATGTCTTGGTATGCTGAACCAGTAAAATGACTGCCCTTTACAGGAAACAATGGGCCTAGCCCAAACCCTGAAAAACAGGTTTGTCCCAATACTTTTGTCCATATAGCATATGGACTATTTGTGCTCTGAATTTGCATGATGTCAAGGTGACTGAGCACGATCTAATAACCACATCACCAAACAACTCTGCTGAATGAATGGCAACCTCAAAGCCAGTGAAGTGTTCTGTACTTTATGCCATATACCCATGACCAGCCAAGTGTTACTCTTACTCCTTAGAAGCAGCAGCATAGTATTCACAGCTTAGTTTGACCATACAATTGCAAAAATTGCTACAGTATCAAAGCACTGCTAGTTTCTTTGCCCATATGTAGTGATGTACAAATCCACTTGCCCCCTCTGACCCAGGGTTACAGTAGATAGACTGTAGGAGGTTTAATTATGCATTCACTTCAGATATGGAGCAGCAAACAACCACTGAAAAATATCCCAATCTTGATGTATTGTTGGATAATTATGCGATATAGACAGCAAACAAAGTCTTCTGGCTTTAAAACTTTTCTTCCTGCCTTACAATTACTGCTGTTAATTAATCCTGGTTGGCATATCAGGACAGCAGTCCATGTTCACACGCATATTATGATGTGACTTTAATGAGGTTATATAAGATTATCTGGTTCAGAACTCTGTGCTCGTCTTAATTAGGACATCCAAAGACTTCTCACCATTGTATCAGAAAGGCAATATCAAGCAAATACATCAGTGTACTTTAAAACACTGGCTCCATGTCGACTCCACTGGGTAGAATCACTGTTCAAATGTCCAGCTCTTTCACGAGCACATTGGAGGTGGTGTGACCAGTGATGAGGGGGTGACAGGAGTCAGCAGTCAGAGGCTGGCCTTTTCAAGGTCACTCTGACCTCATTCTTGGGTTTCCCTCTGTACTGGAGGATGAAGACTGAGTGATTATATGAGTGATGAAGATTACAGAGGTGTATCAGTGCCCTCTCAGAAACAACGAGTATCTCTGAATCCCAAAAAAAGACAGGCAAGAGCTTTTAAACACAGAATCGTGGACTATATAAAAGAATTGAACACAGTTCAGCAAACATATTTGGGTTGTCGTTATGACTGTCAACATCTGAACATGTTCTGAGAGTGTCCTAGGAGTCGATGGGTGGAAAGTGTAAAAGTTTGACCAACAGTTTTGGCTTCTCCTTTGGACACCATTCCAACACATATGTATGGACACCATCAGTGACAACATGAAGAGTGAAACAACAAGGAACAGCAAGTCACAGGAAAGCATTTCCAGACTAAGGGGAATGTCATTACGTCATGTATCAGCCCCCCACAGTATCAGTGGCCACAAGAGCCAAAGCATGGCAACTCATAAAATAGAGCAGTCGTGCAGCTGAAAACTACAGCGGCATCTCAGCCAGGAAAGGACCGCATGATGGGTCACTACACGATGAGTACGAGCCGAGCAGTCAAGGGCAGACTCAAGCCGGCAAGTCACCCTCCAGCAAACACAGATAAAACAGCAAACATAAGGACTGCCATCAAGCTACAAACCTGGTGCTCAAATACAGCCTTGTCCAGTACCTCCAGTCATATGGAGCCCTCCTCATAATTCCTGTCTGTCATAATCCAGCACATCACCAGCGAGAACAGCATTAATAGAGCCAAATCTGCATCCCATTAATGATCCACTTCTTGCTTATTGAGAGTACACTATAAGACCTACTGATGTAAGCGAGTCACCACAGAAAATACCTCACTGAGACGTGTATCCAGGAACAAAAATAGCAAAGGGGCCCTGTTAAGGGTTATGCAACAGCCCACACTGGAGGCCACTTTTGAAGCAGCAGAAAGCAGTGCACACAGATCACTCACCCACTGTCCCCCATGTAGATATACTTAACCCAGAAACACTAAATCTGTTTGACTTTTTCCTCAATGAAATGTTTACATAAACACATAAGAACAATGAGTCCTGTAAAAGCTCCGGTACTGAATAACATTCTGATACACTATATGACATTTTACAACAATGTAATGACAAGTCGCTTTATAACAAGCACACATTCTAAACAAAATCTTCTCTTTGTGGTCATTCTACCACATTGATTGAATAAAAGATCATTTTTAACCATTAGATCGGATCCATATCACCATTTAATCTTAGCATCACTATGATTTGCTCCCTGCCTCCAACCTTGACTTTTAAACACAATACAATTTGCACTACTAATAATATTTGACCTGCTGTGGCTACCATCTTAAGTTTCCATATAGAAAAACAGTTGGGTGCAGTTATGGTTAGGGGCATTAATATGATATGATGCAGATGCTGTGTTGTGTGCAAGTCTGTTAATAATTGGCTCCTTAGGTAGCGTTAAACCCCTTAAGTAACATTAGACTCTTCTAATATACCAACACTTGTCTTAGTTTTTTTCACGCCCATTTCTTAATGTAACATGAGATTTTGCAATGTCTGTGTAAGGGAGTGGGGGGGGCTTAACCAAGCACATTTTGTTTTTTGCTAAACAATTTATTCAACATTTAAGACAATATATCTTTTTATGTATATAGTTGAATAATGTGTATTTTTTATTTACTCATCAAATATCATCATAAAAAACTCTAATGAAATATACTTGATTGGGAAAATTCATTTTATTTGAAAACATTACTATTTGAAAAACTTAAGACGCACAGCTTTATTGTTGACGTGTAAGAAAAAATCAATTTAAAAATTTTTAAAAAACAAAACAAAACAAAACTGCAATATAAATGTAAAGACTTTTAGTGCTTGTCTTGCATGTTACAAGATTTTGTGCTGGAAACTGTCACCTGGTCTGAGTCAGTTCACACAACTGGCTAAACCACACTTCTACCTAACAGCAACACACAAGCTGCTTTTATGCATGTGCACAGTGATTTGCAGCAAGCTTCCCCCTTTAACCCACTTTCACAGTGTTACTGCTGACTGCGGTTATTTCTTAAACAGTGTATTACCAGGTCGTGGTATCAATATGTATCACTAATGCCTTTTCAATAATGCAGCATATCTGAACAAAACAGTAAACCATAAATAGCACAGCATTCAACTGTTAATTTGTGCTTGTTTTGCTATATTCTCATCATGGAACACCAATTAAGCAATTAAGAGCATGTTTAAACGGAGTAACAGCTTTTAGTCAGCTGGTGTAATAACGTGAGCATTTTTTCTCAACAATAAATAATATTCTAGTAAATGAATATGGAACAAAACCTCTGACGTAAAATATTCCTATATAATATTCCTTCATTTGAAAATGAACAAAAAAATATTCAAATGGAATGCAACAATATTATTCCCAAAATGCACAAATAAGAATTTGTGCAAATAAATGAGATGGAATTCATTCTGGGGCTATATGGTATTCTCAGTCTAGGGTTGTGAAATCATCTACAGCTTGGTTCATCATCTTTATTTTATTGAGAATGGTCATTTAAGACTTTGAACGCTAGTGTATATGGAGGGACGTGGGTAGCCGTTATTGTTAACTTGGGTCAGTTTAGTAACACCATGATAAAACTAACCCAGCCGTTTGGAGGCTGTACTTTAACCTGACTAGCTCTTGCTGAGAACTGATTAAATATTTCAAAATCATCCTATGTTACGGCCACCAAGAGGGTGAATAAAATAAAATAGGTTAATAAGTTGTGACTCAGTTACTGTTATTGAAAAGCACATAATGAAGTTGCTTCCATGAAACAAACGCAGTCTTCATATTGGAACTAAACAATTATCTGTCAGATTGATGTCAGTGTTTATAGATGATGTTACTATGAGAATACAAAAAAAGTGCTTGCTGAAGTGGTTGAATTATATATAAAGCATGACACATTTTACCCTGTGAAATGTTCCCAGATTTCACTTAGATTTATGATTCATTGTCTAGTAGCACTGGTCAGGTACAGAAATTCTCAAACAGCGACAAACAAAGGCAAGTTATAATTTATCATTTTAATTATTACATAATTATAATAATGGCTCCAAAACGGATCATTTATGCATACCAGTAATAAACCAATGATCAACTTCCCAAAGCCAAGGCCTAGAAAACATACATCTACAGCTCTCAACAGATCTGACGCTGCACTTCAGAGCTTCCTGGCTTTATAGTATTGAGTATGTGGTGGGATTGCCCCGAAATGGCTGATCCTCAATGAGCAGTGAAGGTCAAGCCTCTCGTCTCTCTCTATAAATATGATGGTCTGTCCCACTGGGTCCGCTTCACCGCCCGGCTTTTCCACTGTCTCAGGCACACCACACTGCTGCTGACCATTTACATGTGATTCGATACCACACACACACACACAGACACACACACACACACACACTTTCTGTCTCTTTCTCTCCCTCCCTTCCTCCCTCTCTCTCTCTCTCTCTCTCTCTCTCACACACACACACACACACAGACTGGAATGTCCTTACTGTAGCAGGCTGTGTACAGACAAAGCCTGATCTCCATGGCTATGATGGCCACAGCCCCAGTCTAAAATCTGCTGCCCACATATGATGTGAATAATTATAATGCTCAGGGTCTACTTAAAAGTACTCACATAAGCAATAGTGAAAGGTTGTTGATTTTAAAGTGCTCAGGTTATCTTGCATTTGCATTAGTTCCAAATCATTTTGTCATTTTGGACAATTCATCCTGATTTTTTCACACAATGTAAAGAAAAACTTTTTTTTTTTCAAATTGTCAATAAAAGCGAAAATGTTTTGTTCCGATAATAACCATAACACACTTGCATATTCACCCATCTGTTGGGTCACTGTGTACAGCCATTTGCAAAGTCAAATTGAGTTTGCTAATCAGTAAAAATAACAGCCTCAACAGGGAACAAACTTTAAAAATGCCATTTTCTGCTCTTTTTTTTGTGCACAGTTTAACAAAATTTTGGACATAAAGCAAGTACATTTCAGCAAAAATCTTTTTCAGGCTACTGTATAATGACCTTTTTATCCTGAATTTTAGAGGATGTGAAAGAATCGTTAATTGCTCCTAAATGCAGACTTAAGCAAACAGCCTCCTTAATCTCCTTATCATACTGTAAACGTCATTCATCCTTTGGTGCGAAGAAACGAGGAGTGTTCCCATGGCAACAAAATGCCTATTTCTGCCGCGTTTCATATGCTTTTGTCTCATCCAGCGGGTACACAGATCAAACCATGCTACTGAACTGCTGAATGAAGCACACTCAAGTAGGCTCCTGTCAGGGCTTTGATCAATGCTTTCAATTTCCGTTTAGTAGGACACACGCTGAAAAAGCTGGTCAGTTCTTGTACCTGGGATGTGCACGGATGGAATAATGCTTTTCCTGCGGTCTCTGCGGGCATTTCACACCATGAGAAGGTCAAGAAAGTGAATATGAAAATGCCTTCAGGTGCTGGACATCATCTGGCACTACAGTTCACTCAGCGCCATGGCAACGCACAATGCTCTTACCATAGAGAGTTCTACATCTGTGGGTCTTGCGAGCCAAACCGTACAGCAATTCAACAAAGCATGCACTCAGAGCATGGTTTAACGTTGGTGTGAGCAAAAATACACATAATCAAAGTTTGACAAGGCATAAAGAACTTGTAAGAGCATGTGAGACGCCCTAGTGCTGTGGGTGCTCAGCTCACAAGGTTTAGTAAGGCACATATCTCAGCATCCTCATACCTGTGGTTCGTTTCTGAGGAAACGAGCGATTGACTGATGTAGAGGCAGCTTTAGGCAGACTCTGTTATGCATACATACGAGCAATACCTTCCAACTTGTGCGTGACCAAGGCCTCGTACGTTTCAGCAGAGGCGTCAACCCGACACCAGCCAAACCTTCTTCATGTATCTAAACCAGGTTCATGTTTTTAGACAGTAAATGTAAATGTCTTCCAACTTATCTAATGAGGCTCCTTCTCCACAGCCTTGCCTTGAAAACCCAGTTCATCTTCCTCCTCACCTTGATGGATCCATTCAGTTCAGTTCCTTCCTCCAAGGCTAAACAGTGCATTTGCCATCATCAGAGTGCCACTGCCAAGGGTCCTATTTTTCACTGTGTGCTCCTCACTAGGCTCTGCTACTAATCTCTTACTCTCATACAAGAGGAGTGGGAAGGAAATGGAAAATGATCATGTTTCTTGGCATAAACACCTGGTGTGTTCATTGGCTGAGGGAGGCTGGTGGAGATGTCTATCACCGTGACAACGCTATGCTGGCTGGCAGCAGCCAGAGGAGAATATACAGGGACAGAAATAGATTTCAGCTTGCTGTGGAGCTGCACAATCCCGTCACAGAGGAAGGGAGGGAAGGCCAGGGGGAATGCGAGATGAAAGATGAATACAGCTATGAGAAAAGATGAATACAGCTTTACGAAAGCAAGGACATTAGCTTTGACTATCACAGCTGCATATCTGCTGTGGAGTGGCTTTCGGAGTGCTTGAGTGTCTGTAACTCCGGGTTACATCCGCCACAGCCTCGCTCTTTACATACTCTGTGCTGGATAGACCTCGCCTAGGCGCTGACAAAGTTGTAGGACAGTTAGAACATGAAGATGTGGTACGGTTTCTGTAGACAGGATTGCCACCTTCAACGATGGGCAACTTCATGTTCAGCATCCTGATTATTCCTGTCAAAAAGATGAACGCAGCTGTGGTTTAACAGCCGGCATCATAACTCTCTGTTTGCAAACAGCCACCCTGAAGCTGGCAGAACTGATAGTGGCCTAAATGACCCTGAAACTCATTTATTACCCCTGAATGTGTCATGCTGGGACTGCGCCAGGGCCACACTCTTGCTAATCCAGAGGGGGAGGCAAAGAGTGTGGGTTTGTGTGCATGCTTTCATTAAAAAGAGCCAGTAATTAATTCCGGTCTTGGATGGATACCTGCCTTCCAGGACAGTCTGAGCAGACAGGACTGGAAAGGACACTAAACATAGGCCTGTGCTCACAGCAGCAAGTTCAGGAAAGAGTTATGATAAATGTCTAAAATGTATCTCTAAATTTTATGGTAAATAATGTAAAGTTAAGTAATGCATTTAATGTTAAGTAATGCATAATAATGTTAAATAATGCTGCCTTCACAATGTCTATACAGATACGACCTCTGAAACACCTTTTTGTGACCCCTCCCCTGGTAATGGCCTTCCTTGCACCCATTCATCCAGTGTTATGTTCAGAAACCACTATCAAGCAGCACAAAAGGGAAGCTGACAGAGAAGCATTTCTGCCTGCAGCACTGAGCTAGAAACGCAATATAGGTAAGAACACCTTATTACTCATCTAAACACTTTAACCCCAGCATAAGTTGAAGGGGCCTGTGATCTGCATAAACAGTGCAGCGCTATTCTTGGCACGGCTGTCCTGAATAACTCAGATAGGGAGTTTCTGGGGGGAGGGAGGTAAGCACGTGTGTCTCAGTGTGGCATGTGACGCTCTCGGATTCCCAGCCCTTTCGTAAGTCAACTATGGCAGGTATTTCAAACTCCCACACAGAGGTCTATGAGCTTGTTTATGTTCTTCTGTAACATTACTGGAAAAGGAAGAAGAAAAATGAGATACTTTAGAAACTTGTTCACAAAGTTTCTCCGAGCTGGAGTGCTGGTGTAGGATTAGATTCCTGTTAGTACAAAACCTGTTTCTAGAGCAGAAGTTCTACTCTGAGAAGCTAGACGAATACAAGGGCTGGAATACATTAACCTAACCAAAGCATTAAAAGGCAAGACCTTGTGTCAGTAGTAATACATTTATTACAGTGATTTTCTGTTGATTAGAATATTCAGTATACACACAGTACTACATTTCAAAAGAGAAGGCACCTGTTTTGAGATTAATGCGTTAATAAGCGTGTTTCTGAAAAGCACCATAACTAATGCCATTTAAATTCGGACAGGCTAGCGTGGTGGCCCCTCCAATTATAGCCCAGTAACAACAATTAGCTGTATATGAAACAGACCATTTTAAAAATGTAACAAAATGTATTTGTGCAGTTCAGTGCAATGATTTAAGATGAATCCTCAAATACAAGGTTTCTTTATAAAAGGATAAAGTGACTTTTTATATTTATATTCCATTTTCTCACAGCCAAAATTCCCTTACGTCATCCTAAAACAGAGATGCATTGCCACACACTCGTTATCATGGAAATTTACTAGTAGTCATCCATACATTGAACACATTGTAATATAGAAAATGTAAGAAAAAAAAAGCACCTCCAAGATAATTACACCCATAAAATCTTTGTGCAAGGTAAAAGTAAATCAACAAAAGCTTTTATATTCATAGAATGGCCATATGGATTTTTTGGCCATGCATTAATTACCATACAATCAACTAATATCTGGTCCCTTGAGAGCTTTATTGTTGAAGACCGGTCAATCGCAGAGTCCAGGCCCAGGAACAAGGCATTTCCACAGGAGACAGAGTGGGCAGGTAAACCAGCAGACCAGTGGGTTTTAACAGGTCCCACTTCAGCGGTTTATAACCTAGCAATGCCACCTGGTTTGGATAAAGAGCAAAACGGTAAGCACAAAAACAGGTTTAGTTCTGTAGAAATTAAAAATGTACTACATAGTGAAATATGCAAAAAGTACAGTTACCTGTGTACTGGATTCTGATACAATAGGATCATGCAGAACGACATATCCATTAGAGGGCCACGAAAGCAAAAACGCATAAACTGTCTCCTCCTGTGGTTTCCATGTGTACCTTTTGGATGAAACACAAACATAAACGTAATTTAACCTTTCATTTGAAATATGCCGCTATGCTACCAAGTCAAAACAGCTCTAAACGGACGAGAACAGATCCTGATAGTATTTTATTATTTTATATATATATATATATATATATATATATCATTTTCAAAAATGCTTTGATAAAGGAACAAACCAGACTCCGGGTGTAAAAGTGTCATTCTGAACTCTCCATGCAGTAGTGTTGTAGATTCCTTCCCCATTAACTTTCAGCCACTGACCCATCTGTTTAAGTCTCTCCTCAAATACAGGAATGATGCGGCCATCGTGTGTTGGACCCACGTTCATCAGCAAATTCCCCCCACAAGACACAGTCTCCACAAGGGTCTACAAAGAAAACAGAGGAGCACATACATGTTTTAAACATCCATTAGTCTTTTGTGAATTCTAGACATTTTATTGTACATTTGAGTCCATCTTTAAAAGAAAGTTCTATTCTAAAATTACAATAAGCTCAATGTACATGCGGTGCAGAAATTTCACAAGCCAATTGATTCTGATGAATGCATGCCCTCAAAGGAAATTACAACAGATGTTAAACGGATTTCAAAGTACCACTCATAACTGAACTCACATTAACCAGCTGCTCAATGGTAAGGTAGTCACTGAGTGTAGCCTCTCTTCTAAAGCCCCAAGAGCGCTGGTCAATGCTTATACAGCTCTCCCATTTGTGCTTCATCAGATGTCCAGGGTTGTACCGGTCAGTGCAGGTATAGTATCCACCATGCGTACAAATACTCCCTTTTCCCCAGCGATCATTAGTCACAATAGTGTCGCGAACAGGGCTGCAAATATACACAAGCCATTGGATATATTTGGTTATATTCACAGTGATTATGATTCTGAAAGTAGCAAGGAGTGTTACGTGTAAAAATGACAGATTATTCACCTCTGATTGTATAGCCAGGCTAGAAACCCTGTGCTGTTCCAGTACTGGTCAGGAGCATTGCCATCTCCATCAGACCACAGCAGCTCAGGTTTGTAATTGTTCACTAACTCATAAAGCTCAGGCAGATACTTCTCATCTGGGAATACCGTGGTGGCAAAATTTTTGGCAGCATCAGCTTTGAAAAGAGGGTGGAACCATTCAAACTGAGAGTGGTAGAGTCCAAGGCGCAGATCAGTGTTCTTCCGCAAAGCGGTGGCTATCTCAGCCACCACGTCTCGCTTTGGCCCAACATCCACTGCATTCCAGTTCCATGAGTACTTTGAGCCCCACATGGTGAAACCTGAAACATTAGAAAAGTTTATTTTACTTACCGAACTCGCGTTCCGCTCAGTCTAGTCAGCAAGAGCTTTCCCAGAGCCAGTTTATGACCAGCCAGGTTACTCAAAGAACACGAGAGGCCATAATGTGAACAGGGGTAAAAGGGGCTAAACCACTAAAAATGTTTAGAAAATATTTTCTAGTCTTTCACACTAGAATTTTCTTTCATTTGGGAAAGCAGAAGTAAATGAAATGAAACCTTTTTTCTACAGTAAGTAGCTTTTGGGCAGTATAAACCTGCTGAACAGGTTTGCTTAAAGCAGCATTTGACATATACACAGCCATGGAAAAAAATAAGAGACCATTTTCCCTTTTTTTCTGTTCACTGTTTGTACAATTTGCGGCAGTGTGTACAGGTTGCTATTCTTCTGTGAACTATTGCAGTGTGAGCTGTGTAAAAAAAAATAAGCAACACCTTCATATGTGTTGTGAGCTTCACTCCTGATTCAGTTTCTGATAAGTTATTATCTGTATTAGTCCCACAAGTGGGAAATTTGCTTAGTACGGCAGAAAGTGGACAGTACAAAAGTAAGAGCAGATGAAACACACACACACACACACACACACACACACACACACACACACATATATATATATATAAATATTTATATAAAATGTATATAAAGTGTGTGTGTGTATATATACACAAATATATCAAATGTGTGTGTGTGTGTGTGTATATATACACAAATATATAAAATGTGTGTGTGTGTGTGTGTGTGTGTATGTATACAAATATATATGTGTGTATAAACATATGTGT
>JBBPCX010000001.1:32600505-32614471 GCA_037974365.1 Hydrocynus forskahlii
ATAGATATGTGTGTGTGTGTGTGTGTGTGTGTATGTATACAAATATATATGTGTGTATAAACATATGTGTGCTTGAGTGTGCGTGCACATTTGCGTGCAAACTGTAAAGCATTCAGTGTACTTCTCTTTAACGTGTTTAAAAAAAAGAGAAGCAGCAAAATCAAAATGGGAAATACCCTACAGCTGAGTGTAAAGAAACGTTGTGTCCTGAACATGAAACAGAACAAATCTACCTCACAACAGGTTACACAAGGAGAAATGAACGCTGTTAAAGCAGCAGTGAACACTGACACGTGACTGGACTGTATCATGTGCTTTTGCAGTTACTGAAACATGAGGTTAGATAAGAAACATCTATAATTGCACTTTTCTGTGTGTTGTATTCCAGCAGCTTCACTCCTGATTCAGTTTCTGATGGGATGAAACAGAGCTCACACATGCACACTCTGCTCTTAACATCACTATTTTAATTGTTGCGGTTGTAAAATAATGCAAGAGTGTTGTGTAGTTTAACATTTCCAAGGTATAATAAATTATTTATATGTTTTATTTTTTCATTTTCTCCAAACATTTTTTGAATCAAGTGTGGTCAATAGTGTATAAAACAATAGTGACATGCACATTTTACACAGTCATACACCCACAAATTACAAAAGCAAAAATCAGGAAAAGAATGATGCAGTCTCTTATTTCCCATGGCTGTACTGTTTCTTTCCATCACATATATAACCATACTAACCTTCATGATGTTTAGTTGTGAGGACAATATACTTTGCTCCCGATGCTGCAAAGAGGTCCGTCCATTGCTTGGGATCAAAGAACTCAGCAGTAAACTGTGGTGCAAAATCTTGATACTGGAACTCAGGGGGGTAGTTTTTGGCCATAAAGAAAACATAGCTGGGTATTTTCTGGCCTTTCCAATACCACCTGCAGACACATTTATTTTTAAGATTTTGTCTACCACCACATCACTTACAAAACACACTGTTGTAGTACCATAAGAAACATACATGCAATTTAATGCTGTGTAAAACTATAATAATTATAATATTTCACCTTTATATAATGTTCCATTAATCAGTGTCGTATCCTACAACAAACTATATTGGCTGTACAAATTTACTAACTTTTCTTTGGGGATATCAGGCAAAGAATGCAAAAAAAAATGTAAAATGTAAAAATTAATAAAGTATGGTTTGAGTTGGAAAACAAATTCAAAGACATAAAATCATTCAGTACAATAGACAGTCCAACAACTGGTTTGGTCAGTACTGGTGGAGGCAGTTTAGTTCAAGTTTGGCAAGCAACTTCCTTGTGCGAAACTGTGATATAATCAAAGAGTGCAATTAAGTCATACAAATGCAATGAAAGGACTTGTACAGCCCTCTAAATCTCAAATAGGGAGATCAACATGTCAATGAAACATTAAGTTTAAATAGAGCTAAGTAATGTTTTCAGCTTTTTCACAGCTCCATGAATCAATTAATAACCCAAACGCTTCTATGAAAGACTACAAATAGAACTATAATAAAGGACATCGCCACAAAGAGACAGAGGGACGCATGTTCGATACACCATGAATCCTGGACAATGTGTGTATGCATGTAAACTATATGGACAAAAGTATTGGGACGCCTGACCAACAGGGACTTTAATGACACTGCATTCAAATACATAGACTTTAGTATGGAGTGGCCCCTTCTTTTGCAGCTGTAAGTTTCCACTCTTTTTAAGATGACTGTCCTTCACTAGAAGGGGCCTAGCCCAAACCCCGGAAAACAGGTGCGTCCCAATACTTTTTGTCCACATAACGTACTTTAAAGCAGATTTAGCAAAACTCACCAGAACCATTCGCTTCCGTAACTGGGGACTGAAAATACCCCCCAGTGTATGAATATGCCGATCTTGGCTTGGTCAAACCATTCAGGAATGGGTCTGGAATCTATGGAATCCCAGTTGGGTAGATACTGACAACAGCAGCTTCCCATCAACACATAGAAGAAGGAAAATCCAAGTGTCCATGGACCCATGCTGCTGCTGCGGCTACTACTACTGCTGCCTCACCTGGCCGCACTTCTCAGAGGAATGAAGATATTGTTACCGGAAGTCTTAGCACACATCACATGATATACCTTCTGCTTTAAGCTCATGTGATCATATTGTTTAAAGACATCCTCTAGAACCATTCCATTATCTTGCTTGCAGGCACAACCAGGAAAAGTGCTGCACTTCCCCTTACACAAACTCCACCTCTCTCTCACATGTGTCCAGCCCCTCCCTCTAGTGAGGTGCCTCTGATGGTCCTTTAAAGTTGCTTTTATTGCTTGCTGCAGAGTGATCTCTACATCATAGGGATCATGTTTATGCATGAGGTGTAGATCAACCAGATCCTGCTCACCCCACGTGCTCTGATGTGTCATATCCTGTGCGTTTGAGAGTGGATGTGCACAAGTTATTGTTAATACCTCATCTCAGAAGATCTTATAACTGTTTACCCTACCAAGTTTTCATGCAAGGATATATCGACTGTCACTGTCACATCGCTGCTGGAGATTTCGATGAGGTAAGATCTGTGTAAGATCTTTGTTTTTGCGTTGTGCAGTGTTCCTAAATGAGCTGTGCATTGACTTCTTCTGATTTCCCCCCAATAGGACATTGATGATGTTATTGCGCAGGCAAAGCAGGTAACCTTGCCAGTATAAATCCTTAATGCATTACTTACCTAACCATGGGAGGCTTGCTGAGCAGCTGCTGGTGGTGTTTGTTCCAGGCTGGAGTGGTGGCTCTTCTTGCAGTGGCTGAACATGCTGGGGAGTTTGAGAAAATCATTCAGATCTCACAGAGGTAGGATACATTTCTGACACCAGCCAGCTTGGTCAGTACTGGTACACCTTTGCCTGAGGCAGTTTGGTGAAATACCTTTTTTTAAGCAATGGCAAAGCAACTTCATTGTTCAAAACTGTGATGTAATCAAGCAGTCCAGTTAAGCCATAAACAATTCAAAACCTGAATTGAGTAATGTTTTAAACTTTTTCACAGCTCCATAAACCAATTAATAAACAAATCACTTTTATGAAAGAGACAGAGGGACACGTGTTTGAAACAGTCTGAAAGACACATTTCAGACACCCAGGCATGGTAATGATGGACGAGCTTCATTGTTGTTGTCAGACAAATACATCGTTATTCTCTTCCAGGTTTCCTGGTTTTGTGATGGCTTGCCTTGGGGTTCACCCTGTCCAAGGCCAAGACCCAGCACACCCCAGGGGGGCAATACTCGAGGTCTGAGCTTTGACTATCTTTTTCTGTGATTCTCCTCAGATCCTTCAATTCATACTATTTATCTGCACTTCACAGGATCTGGATCGGGCGCTACCTTTAATTGAAAAATATAAGGAACATATTGTGGCTATTGGTGAGGTAAGGCATACAGTGTGGTGTTCTAATTAATACACTGTCACTGTCACATCAGACTCTGCCTCTGTTCGTGTTAGAGTGCTGAAGACTGCCTGTGTGTTGCAGGTTGGCCTGGACTTCACACCTCGAGTGGTGACGAGTGATGCAGGCAAAGAAAGCCAGAGACAAGTACTCATCCGTCAAGCGGAGATCGCGAAGCAGCTAAACCTTCCTCTGTAAGTCTTAGATGGGCCATTCTGACAGGATCAAACCATAAATATGCAGAAGCTGTTTAAGCAGTATTGCAGAGAGTCATTGGATATACAATTTATTAAGATGTATGAGTAGGCTACTTTCATTTTTCCTTTACTTAACACAGCAAAATAACAAAGTAAGCTCATCTATCCATCAGGAATGTCCACTCAAGATCTGCTGGAAGACCAACCATTCATCTTTTAAAGGAGCTAGGTTTTCTCTCATTTACACTACACTGAGAGTAGCACATTTCCATACATAGATATTTTACTGGAGATATGTTCTTGGCTGCAGATTATTTCTTTATGACATTTAATGTTATTCCTTCTGCTCAAATCAGGTGTAGAAAAGGCCCTTCTTCATGCATTTGATGGAAAACCTTCAGTGGCAATGGAAGGTGTCCATGCAGGGTATTTTTTTTCTATACCGCCATCAATTGTAAGAAGTGAACAGGTAATCATCTGGTTGTATAGTGTACCAAACCTTTAAATTCTAAATGATAGGGGAAAAAATGGTAATTCAGCATTCTCAGTAAAGGTCTCATGTTTGACTCGCCTCTGCCTTGTCATCGTATTTTTATGTTTTTAAACTTTTACCGGATTCATTTGGACAATGTATTTTATATTGTTTTTGTCTCTTTATGTCTGTGCAGTCGTAACATAAGCAATCCCCCCCCAGACCAATAAAGTTTTCTGATTCTGATTCTTATCTTTGCTAAGAAGCAGAAACTGGTAAAACAGCTGCCGCTGGAGAATATGTGTCTGGAGACTGATTCACCAGCTCTTGGCCCAGAGAAACAGGTAGTGTTTTTGTTTTTAAAATGCTTTCATACATTCTACATTTTTTGATTGAATGTTTGGGTTTATGCTTGTCTCTTGCTTTGATTGCAAATTCCCTGACCTTATTTATGTTGGACTGTAGGTGAGAAATGAGCCAAGGAATATCACCTTTAGCGCCGAGTACATTGCCAAAACCAAAGGGATTCCCTTGGAAAAAGTAATGGAAGTCACCACACACAATGCCCTTCGTCTCTTTCCCAAGTTGAAGACATTCATCAAAATGTGACCGTGGCAAGAAGACACTTACTGAGGTCTACTAGGATTTTCTGATTTAGTGCAGCCTGTATTTGGATAGTGACTTTGTGTTTGTTGCTAGTCCTCTTTGCTCAATCATATAGCATATGAAATGAAACTGACTATGAATTTACAGCCAAAGCTGGTGACCTGGACTTGGTGATTCATCTTACAGCAAAAAAATTGACTTCATTTTGAATGCATGTTATTGAGGACAACAGTCAGGGCAGCAGGCACTGAAAATATGTGCAGAATTGGCAATGCTATTAGCCAGTGTCGATCAGTGTCTACAAATCACTTCAGCCAGTTGTGACTCCAAAGGAGTTGCAACCAAGCATTAAATATAACGCTTTTGTTTATGCTCATTAATTTGTCTGATTATTTTGTTCCCCTGCAATAGAGATCTGTGTATGCATAGTGTTGTGTTTCCTGTGTAATTCACCCAGTAGATCCAAATGAGAACTACAACTATGAGCATGTCCTTATATTCAGTTACATACATTACAACACTGTTCAGTTACATACACTGTTCAGTTAAATCTCTTTCATTTCAGATACAGTGTGCTGGAGGGCAAATGAAACAAAACAAAAATATGTCATTACATTACTTACATTTGGTGGACACTTTTAGTGACAATCTGACAGCTCGCAGTAAGTCATACTAAGCCCTAAACCTAGTCTGATGTCAAGTTTCAATGTCCTAACATTACATAATTCCCTACTTCTAAAAGTCGAATAGTGTGGAGCTGTTTTGAATGTAAATTTGGTGAATTTATTGCTAAAGTTAAATTAGACAAGACCTGGGGATGGACAAGGTCTCAAAAATCAAATTTACACAACGTTCCGCTAATAATGTCTGCTGATAATGTGTTGTCTACTTTTATTTCGCACTGGAGCTACAAGGGTAACATCATAAACATCTCTGTCACTCCAAAAAGCAAATACCATACACTATATGGACAAAAGTATTGGATAACCTGACCATTGCACCAAGAGGAACTTTAATGACATTGCATTCACACACACACTTTAAGATGGAGTTGGTCCCTCTTTTGCAGCTATAACAGCTTCCACTCTTCTCGGAAGGCTTTTCAAGCTCTTCCACACCAAACTCATCCAACCATGTCTTTGTGGACATTGTTTTGTGCACTGGGGCACAGTAATGCTGGAATATAATAGGTTCTTCCCCAAACTGTATCCACAAAGTTGGAAGCATGGCGTTGTCCAGAATGTCTTGGTTTGCTGAGGCATTAAGGTTAAGCCCTTCACTGGAAGAAAGGGGCGTATCACAAACCCTGTCGTTGAAGTCGATCGGCAGGTTGCGAGGGTTTAATGCAATAAACCACCACTAGATGTCAGAAAGTGCACATGTATATAAGTCGTCTAGCTGTCTGGGGGAAACGAGCCTATTTGCACGCCTCTCGTGTTGAAGACACGTTGCAGAATTTCAGGAGATGTCTTGAATGGGGTCGTCTTGCTCTATATTTGAAGCCCTTTAACTTGCTTGCAAGTCAAATTATGCAGGCATGACCCTAAGAGTGTTGTTGGCTGGACTGGTACTGCTGTGAGTCTCATATCCAGAGAATGAGCTTAAAGCTCTATCAGACAACATCAGAAGTTTTCAGACGCCTGTGGTAGGTGAGATGTTTGGACCCAGTGTTACTCGTGTGTCTTAACTTGGAAACGGAGCCTGATTACCTACCCGTGGAGTCGAAAAAGAGCTGTAGGTTTAAAAAAGAGGAAGCCATGGCAGCTGATCTTTTACTAATGAGAAGACTTACCAGTCTTCAACAAGTTCCTTATCACAGTCCTAGCTACTCCCTGGGACTGAGTGTGCAGAGGAGGACCTGCATGGGTCTAAAGGAAAACCGTCTGAAACATCAGGTAAGAGATATTTGACTTGGGTTCAGAACCTTCAAAGTACGCATCGTTTTAAAAGACCATAGATGGCCCTGCTGCCTAATCTGGTAAATGGAACAATTAAAGGAATGATGGTTCACTATGTTTTGGTGTCTGAGGTTTGGTCTTGAACTGGAACTCCAATTCTATTGTAAGGAAAGTTTATGTGACCCATATTTTTGATAACATTTGACTTCTATTAATTTTAAGCTACATTAGTCTCATACACTATATCGACAAAAGCACTGGCACACGTTTTTGAGGGATTGGGCTAGGAACCTAACCTCCAGTGGAGGGATTAATCGTAATGCTTCAGCATAACAAAACAGTTTTGGAGAACATCAAACTTCTGACTTCTGGACAGTTTGGAAAAGACCGTTTCTATTCCAGCATGACTATGCCCCAGTGCACAAGTTCATAAAGACATGGTTGAATGAGTTCAGTGTAAAAGAATTTGACTGGCCCGCACAGACCCCTGACTTCAACCCCATCCAGCATCTTTTGGATGAACTGGAACGGAGATTGTGAGCCAGGCCTTCTCGTTCAGCATCGGTGTCTGACCTCATAAATGCTCTACAGAATGAATGGGCACAAATTCCCACAGAAACACTCCAAAATCTTGTGGAAAGAAGAGTGGAAGCTGTTATAGCAGCAAATGGGGACCAGCTCCATATTAAAGTCTATGTATTTGAATGCAATGTCATTAAAGTCCCTGTTGGTGTATGGTCAGGCATCCCAAGACTTTTGTCCATATAGTGTAGCTTCAGACACCCTAACATGTCTTGACTAATGGACCACATTTAGGGCACTGTTTAAGAAACGGTATGAAGAAATAGGTTCTTACGAGACTTTGTTTAGACTCAAGCTTCAGGTCAGGTTATTTAGGCAGTACTTTAGGCAGTACTTTAAATTCCTGTGGAATCGGTAAGGAACACAAATGACCAATGTTAAGTGGAAATAAACCGTCCACAAGACACTATTAGAAACAACTGATATAAATCCATATGCTTTAACTTTATTCTATGCCTTTATGTCGCTGTGGAGAGTATATGACCTATGGTTTTGTTTTATTTGCAGGAGTACAGCGGCAAAGTCCCAAATGTTTTGAAGCTCAGAGGTGTTATGGAAGCGCTCCATATTTACTCTTGCTTTGGCAAAGGATTGACCGCTAATGAATGTGCCAGAGCCCTTAATGGCTTGAAGGACAATGCAGAGGTCAGCATTTATTGCCGTGAATGTTTGAGGAAGTCCAGATACAAGTTATTCGGAGGCCGAACCCCCTCACAAATGTTGCTCTATGGACAGACTCGTTTGTTCCATCAAGATCACCCACGCTGTAGTGAAGTGAAAAAAGATGACACCAAAGATTTGAGAAAAAATGACTCCAAGAAGCACAAGCAAATGGTACAGTTTTTAACCTCTGAACTTAAAACAGTGGTCTCTTTTGCCACCCAAAAATGATCAAATGTTTTGCTATTTCATTCTGCTTTAAGATCCTTGGTGGGTGGTATCTCGAGTTGATTTTACATGGAATAGTCTAAATTGATGTATGCAGTTCAGCTGTGATCATTTGACACCTTGTTGTTGTCTGTTAACAGTTACACTTTTCTTCTTTATTTCTCTTTTATTTTTTAGCTCAGTGAGAATGCCAGGGAGCGCAAAGTACCAGTTACAAGATTGGGACGATTAGCAAATTTTGGAGGTAGGACCGTTTCAATAAGTGCAACATAGTTACTCTGAGTAAATGTGTAAAACTAAACAGTGAAAGAATAAGAATTTTCTTCTGTGGCCTCTTCAGGCTTGGCAGTTGGGCTGGTGTTTGGAGCAGTGACTGAGGTGGCAAAGAAGAGCTTTAGATCTGAAGAGAAGAAAGGTGCATTGCTATGTATAAACATCTGTAATTATGACCCCCTCTGCTCATTTAGAAACGTTCAGAGACGAACAACTATATAGCTAAGTGCTAGGTGGTTATAATGAGAAGTCAGAGCTCGGGTGTATGTCCTGGTTAAATGAATCGTGCAGTTTACCTCTTACTGAAGTGCAATGATGAACCATATTTCTGTTCTTATATTTCTATTTCCTCTTTTCTTCAGGTGATAAGAGGGCTGTCCTTGACTCCAACCCTTTTGTTTCCGAAGCGAATGCTGAAAGAGTAGTTCGAACTCTGTGCAAAGTGAGAGGAGCTGCTCTCAAACTTGGGCAAATGCTTAGCATCCAAGGTGAGAAATGAACAAATTCTGTTTTCTCATGACTTGGCATGTTATAAAACATTTTACAACTATTTTAAACATAATTTGCTTCTTTAAACATGATCATAATTTTGAGTTTTGCCAAACTTTTGCATATCAAAATGTCCATTTACCCTTCATATTCTGAATTGTTTTGATAGTATGTGCACCTAGTCAGTGTTTACGCTGCATGATTCCCCTCCCCTTTAGCACCTCAGTGGCCTGCCCTTGACACTGACTCATGATGTGTACTGCCCCTATTCACTGCACTTGATTGTTTGTTCTTGTTAAGAATGTGGCAGCGTGCATAGCATTACATCACACCCTCCCTCCTGAAGGCACCCCAGGACAGCTATGTAAAGCAGTATTTCAGGGTTTGATGACCAGCTTATACTGTTTTCACCTCAGGTGGCTCATAAATGGGCCTATCATAATAGACTTGGCTCTTTCCCCCCCACACACATGCTCACAGTTATGATTGGATAGAGCTGCCAATATAATTAAATGGGACATTTAAAGGAACAGTTCACAGAAAATACCTCTTAACTCATACAGGTGATTGGCCAGGACAAATTTGGCACAAAAAGAATTTGGCTGAGTTACCTTTAGCCACATTAGCCTTGAAGCTCTTGTGCAAAATCAAAGAGGCAAACCTTGTTTTGGCCAGTTTTAGGAGAGGAAAAACTGTCTCTTCTCATACAACTTGCTATTACCCTGAACATTAAAAAAATCACATGTTCTTTTACAGAGTATAACTGTACCAGATATTAATCATGGATAAAATCAGCTTTGACAAAAGTCAATAGGGACCTAATTTTATGAGATGTGCAGCATTTGGTAATAAATGTTTCTATATTAGTTGCACCCAGTGGCTAAAGGCCCTATTTATTTATCTATTTATAGGCATATATTCCTTTTTACCCACAGGGGTGGATAAATTAAGTAACTAAAATAATAAATCAAATGCATTTTTAAAAAGCCGTTTTGTTTTAAGCTGTGGCTTAGCACTGTTCTCATCTTTTTAATAAGTGGAACAGGCACTACTTCTGTAGCTGCACAATCATGCAGTGTACCTCTTAAAAGAACAGTGACATCCTGTGCGCCATGAAGTGCGAGTTGAATGTCAGGACAGCACGGCTGACGCCGAAAGCAGCTGGCTTCATTGTGCTTTGCCCTAAAATAGAACTGCCTACAGGCCAGTGTGTAAGACAACTTGTTGGTTAAGCATGCACGGTCCTATTCGTGCACATTGGAGATACTAATCCACCATCATGGGCCTCCTTTATTTCCCTAGATGATGCCTTCATCAATCCCCAGCTTGCAAAGATCTTTGACCGTGTTCGACAAAGTGCTGACTTCATGCCCACCAAGCAAATGATGGTATAGTCTCAAATGTGAGAGTTTTCTCATGTTGAACACATGACAGAGCACTTGTGATGAATGAGTGCAGTGCAAGATTTTAGGACGTTTTTGGCTGCATTTTCTCAGTAATTCCTGTGCTCCTTATTTATATGATAGAAAGTTGTCAGCAATGACTTGGGCCCAAACTGGCGGGACGAACTTGAGTTCTTCGAAGAGAAACCCTTTGCTGCTGCCTCCATTGGTCAGGTGCACCTGGCTAGGTTGAAGGATGGGAGAGAGGTGGCTATGAAGATCCAGGTTAGAGAAATTTGTTCATCAGCTGGGAATGGGGTTGGAAGCCATGTTAACAGAACATTAGAATGAACAGTTGTGTTTGGGCATTAAATCTACATCTTTGGTATATACATTTTGTGTGTTGTCAGTACCCCGGCGTGGCCAAAAGTATCAGCAGTGATGTCAAAAATTTGATGACTGTCCTGAGTATGAGCAATGCGTTACCTGAAGGTATGAACTCTGTGCAGATGTTAAGATCATTGTCACTCTCCATTCTTGAGGGATTTTTATATTGTAAATAATTCATGTTGAAATGTATAGATGGATATAAAGTCAAGTCATGGTGTGTAAATTTGAAGTGTGCGTGTGCGTGTGCGTGTGCGTGTGCGTGTGCGTGTGCGTGTGCGTGTGCGTGTGCGTGTGCGTGTGCGTGTGCGCTTAATGATAGAAATACTAGAAAATCCATAGAAGTATTGGACATGTTACTGGTATTCTAAAGGAAACCACAGATTCAACTTTTTTTTTTTTTTTTAAAGAAAAACTAAAAGCGCAGAAAGAGGCTGTTACTAATGTTAAGGTTGGGTTTTGGTGTAGGTACAGTATTGGAGAGAGACAGTATTACAATTTTTAAAATCACAGAATAAACACTTGATCTCTAATGTACTCAATAGTGACCGCTACTCTGTGTGTTATGTTGTTATGCAGGACTATTTCCAGAGCACCTAATCGAGGTTATGAACAGGGAACTGGTGCTGGAATGTGATTACGTGAGGGAAGCTGAATGTGCCAAAAAATTCCGGTGCATAAATTAACCTTGTGCTAATGAATATATTAAGCATGCAACCCTTGCCCTTTTGTTTAAAAAAAAAATCAAGCATATAGCATTCCAGAGCTATAATTATGTACAATAATCAATAAATGAGGTGATCTGAACTATATTTCACAGGGAGTTATTGAAGGACCACCCATACTTTTATGTGCCAAATGTAGTGGATGAACTAAGCAGCCAGCATGTCCTGACCACAGAGCTGGTGTCTGGCTTCCCTCTGGACAAAGCTGATGACCTCCCACAAGAACTCAAGAATGGGGTAAGCCCTCCACACAGTCAAGGTTCATCTGTTTCAGTGTACTCCATAAAAGAGGTGATATAAACGGACCAAATGATCATCTTCCATTGTCTGAAGCCTCACTGCTTTCCCTCGAAACCATTTTGAAATATTTGAGGTTCGTAGTCATGGATATTATGTGTGCACTCAAGAAAATGGAACAACTTTTTATAGCAGCCTCTGGAATTTGATACTGTAAAGCTTTGCTTTGCAAAGAATGTTGTCCTTTGACAGACCTTAACTTTAGCCGGAGGTGGACGGTCACAAGTGTTTGAGTAAATGATAGTCTGTAAACTGAACTCTTACTCATCGTAGTCATATTTAAAAAATTACATAAATAAAATAATGATTCTTTTATTATTATTATTATGAGTCTATTGTATCTTGTTTCTTTTCAGATCTGTGAACAGATTTTGATTCTTTGTTTGAGAGAGCTCTTCGAGTTTAGATATATGCAGACTGATCCCAACTGGTCCAATTTCTTTTTTGACCCTCAGACGCACAAGGTATAGCTTACATTGTTCAAGCAAATGCACTAGGTACATTTGTATCATTATGCCATCATTATAGGCAATCTTTCCATTTTATTTCCCTGTCCTGTTGTTCCTTGGTGTTCAGGTTGCACTGTTGGATTTTGGAGCAACCAGAGGCTTTGATGCAAGCTTTACAGACATGTACATTGAGGTACATATTTTTACATTTTTATTAAAGGTGTGATTATATTAATGGCTCTTGAGGTGTAAAAGTTTAGTTAATGGACTTCTTTTTCTTTATCAGATCATCAAGGCTGCAGCAGACAGAAACAGAGCGGGGGTTTTGCAACGATCTATTGACATGAAATTCCTGACAGGTTATGAGTCAAAGGTACTTGGCATCACTGGGTACAGTTACACTCTGTTCCTTAATGTGAGCTCTCCAGGCCATTTGGCCTCCCTCAAGTCTACCATTACATGTTGAGTCCTCCTGATCATCTGAAACTAACATGTATTGATAAAGACCTTAATGAAGCAACAGTGAAGACAGTGTATCTATTTAAAATTTGAAAACTTCTATAAAAGGGCTCAGATCCCATATTTTTCCACTCTTGACATTTGTGTAGCTTTATGAACCTTGTATATATATTTTTACATGGCCATTTACCATCTCTTTGTATTTTAGATTAAAAACGGGCCGTTTTGTTACTGTCTGTAAAACTGATTTCTGTAAATGATCTGTGTTGTGATTGGCTGACCTCTTTTGTGGTTAAAAAAAAAAAAAAAGTAGTTTGGCTGCAACAACTTAAGCATGAATGACTGAGGCTGATCAGCTGTAGGTAATGTGAATATATGTAAATGTGTAAATGATTGGTTGGCATTTATGGACTGAATGGGAATGATGGGACTTGTGTGTTTTACATTAATGAATATCAAAGTCTTATTTAAAAAAAAAGCCAGAAATGTGGTCTTTGCCTTTTCAAATAGATATTAGTGATATAAAGCTATTTTGATTCATATCTGTTTCCAGTCAGTGATACAGGCCTTTGTGTTTATGTAATTTATGTAATTTCATGCAGGCAATGGTGAATGCCCATGTGGATGCAGTGATGATCCTTGGTGAGGCCTTTGCCTCAGAAGAACCCTTTGACTTTGGCTCCCAGAGTACAACCGAACGGATCCACAGCCTCATTCCTGTGATGCTGAAGCAACGGCTCACCCCTCCCCCAGAAGAGACCTACTCGCTGCACCGCAAGATGGGAGGTGCTTTCCTTATCTGCTCTCGACTCAAAGCCAAGCTGTGCTGCAAGAACATGTTTCAGGAGGCCTATGCCAAATACTGGAGAGAGCGGCACACACACCCTTCAGAGTAAAGAACAAGGAGTGGAGTGGGAAGCGTGAAGGACAAGGTGGCTACATCTAAAAAAGAAAAAGTGGCTGTTAGGAGTGCGCTTTGTCCTACTTGTACCCTTTTACTACATATATAATATCGGATGTCCGATTTAGAGGCTGTATATGTTTATACTGGTTTGTGAAGAAGTGTGATGTAATTAGAGTAGGCCTGTCTGTAATCAGTTGTTGCCGATTATACCATACATATTGTGACCTGCATCTTGAACCAGTATTTGGAATATCTTTACCATCTATAGTAAAAGATTATGAATTTGCATAACGTCATTGCTAAAGTGATTTACTTCTGAGGCCAAGTCCAGAAACGAATACTGCTCTTGTGATGAACTCCACCAACAGGCATACACGTTATTTGACCATTTATTAATTTGTACACCTTGAACATTGACATTTGGGCATGCATTCAGAACAAAAATTGTATTTTTGTGTAGCACCCCTCCTTAACCTCATAAATAAGGTTAAGTTCATCTCAGCTGCTCTGCTATGGGGGG
>JBBPCX010000001.1:32614571-32663047 GCA_037974365.1 Hydrocynus forskahlii
GGGGGGACTTTGATTTTAATGGGTGCATATGACAGGATTGTGCAATGAGGCTCTGTAAAAAGGCCGGACAGATACCTTCTGCTCTGAACACACTCACCACTATGTCTCAAATATATGTGACCTAAAGACCGTTTAAAACGGTCCATGGAAATAGTGTTGGAGATTCATCGTTAGAATGTGGATAATGTCATGTTCTGGCCAGCGCTTCGTTTGTCTCCAGCACCTCACTCCATTGGGTCTTGGCACCCCTCACAATAAGCTGGATTGTCTGAATATGTCTCTATTTGGATGGTGATGTTATGGATGTCAAATTCAGACTGGAGTAGATCTGTCATATCCATAAGAACAGCCTGTGGATTGGTCTGCTCATCTGCAACAAAGTATTTGAAGAATTAGAACAAAATATGTAGACAGACTAATAAATAGTCTTGCATGACAATTACTGGGCCGATGCTGCGTGGGTTCTTCCAGGTAACCACTAGTGTTACCTCCCTTCTCTCTACTGCACTAGTGCTAAACCTGATGTATTTTAATTATATAACTGTAGTGTCTTACCTATAGTAGTGTGGACAGACATGTGTGGCTGAGTCATAGTCAGTGCCCAAATGTGAAGACTGTGTGTAGCTTTGACTCCTCTTACTGATAGCAGAGCTTCTTTCACAGAGTCAAAGTCTATTCCAGGTGGTGTTCCTTAAGACAAAAGTAAAACAAACTTCAGACTAGCGGCCTTGTAAAATATTAGATAATCAGTCACGCTGGAATAAGTGCTTAGATTAGCTCACCCTCCATGAGCACTTTGAATATGTCTTTCAGGATAGTGGATGTTGTTGCGAGAACAAATACAGAAAACAGAAAGGTACAAACAGGATCTGCTATTTTCCATTCAGGCTGTATGGAGAGTACAATACATAATTAATTGGCATGTTAAATAATGTAATGTTGAATCACATGCCTAAAAATATCTAAATCTTTAAACCAACCCAAAAGTAGATGATTGTGGCAGCTAGTAGGACACCTAGGCTTTGCAGTAAATCTCCCACCACATGGATGAAAGCGGCCCTCACACTGGTGTTGCCATGGCTATGGCAATGATTGTGAGACACTGGAGACTGATGGAGAATAAGAGCCATTCTGAGGAACACACGAGGTATTGAAAGAGTATGTCATGTTCTGCGGTAGAGTTTACTGATGTGAAGCACCTAATGGAACAAGTTTTTTAACTCACCCGCATTCAGCAATTGCAGGATTCTCCACAAGGGGGTGCTATTAGCTCTCTTTGCCTCATCAATGGTTATGAACCCTTGATTTTATTACATTTCCTTTAGAACTTTTTACTAAAGCAGACAAGTACAATTGCATTCAAATGTTTGTGTACCCTTTGTCAAATTACATGTTGGCGTTTTGATTTTCTAAGTGAAACAATGCACTTTTTGCACAGTTTAATACTCATTCATTGGATTTAACATATTGGAGAAAATTAAAAGTTAAAGGTGGCCTGTGCAAATGTTGTAGCACGTTTTATAAGTAATTTTATTTATTTCCAATATGTTAAATGCCATTTTTAAGTGTGGCCTCTGTGTGTGTGTACTTACCAAAACTAGAACTGATTTATTTAGATTTTATTACAGTATATTGTCGGGCAGAACCCTGAAGGAAGTGGTATTGGAATGATCATAATTAACCAGTCTACTTTAACTAAAATAAAGTGTTAACAGAGCAAAGCCTCACTTCAAAATGCCAGCAGAACACTCACAAGATATTTACTGCCACAGCACAGCCAGAGGTGAGGAGCATGGCACCACTGTGTATCTCATAGTCGTTCTTGAGAATTCTCTGGATGGCCACGAATACAAGCACAGCGGTCACCGCCCAAATGGACAGAACCGACAAAAGCCCACCAAGAATCTCTGCACAAAATGAACACAAGACTGCACGTTGAGGACAACAGAGATGACTACACTAAAGCTCTGCTTATGGATGTACAAATTCAACTCTCCACAGAAATATAAATCAAATACTGTATTACCATTAGATCCAAGGGCAGAAGCAAGCATGTTCATGAATCTAAGCACAAAACAAATGTGTTCGGCATAACTAATTCCTCTGTCAACATCATCAACAGCTGACAATAACCTGATCGATGCCACCCGAATGTCAGGGTTTTGGAGGCGGGTTTTGAGGAGATCCACAGGGAAAAGAGGCTGATCAGAATGCTGCCAAAGTCAGTGAGAAGATGAGCTGCATCTGTCATTACAGCAAGACTGTGAGCGGCATAGCCTCCTATTGGAGCAAAGACCACGGAATGCATTTGAATCAGGCAAATGGAGTAAGTACCTGTATATACAGCCACAGTGTTCATACATTATGTATCCACTCTGTACATATATACACATATATACTTATATAGCTTTATACATATTTATATATTTGCTTACACACACGTATATTTACTTAATTTGTATAGTGTACTTTTTATTCTATGCTGTTGAGTTGTATAGCTTTTATTCGATTGTTTTTGCTGCTCTTACCTTTGTACTGTCCACTTTCTGCCGTAACAAGAAAACATTTGCGGGACTAAAAAAGGTTTACCTCAAGGCCAAAGACACTTTAGAATGGGAGATCAGGACGAGGCTAGGTGGCCATTAAAGCATAAAGATCTTCACAAACCTGCAGTTTTGCTTTCCTGACACATATTTGCCTCTTACGCGTTACTAAGAGGTGTAGGGGTTACATGTTTCTACATATTCATTAAGCATATTCAGAAACTAATATCCATGCAATTCTTACCAATCACTTCTCCAACCATGAAGACAAAACAGACAATAGATGTGATTAGCAACTTCCTCCAAGCATCAAATTTCTCATGGCTTTGGGCCCTTGCTGTTCTACTGGTATGGCAGTGAAAAGCTGCCCCTCCAGTTTCATGTTGTTCCTCAAACTCTGTGCTTAAATAGTCGTCCTCCAAGTCATCAGACAGACTGAAGCACAATTAGAAGAAAATTACACAGTAAACAGGAGATAAATCATGCTATTGCTTTATAATACTAAATAACTGATCCTTGGGTCTAGACTGGCAGTGAGAAATAACAGAATGTAAAAAACCCAGGCAATCTGAGTGGAGCATGTATTTCAACACCTACCCCTTAAGAGGATACCGAGTGCTTTCCTGCCTGGTCAGTCGAGTCTTTTCCAAGTTCACCATGGAGTTATTCTACAGGGTCACCAAAATTGCAATTTCAAGTGGCTCAATAAACGACTCTGTGACTCTGGAGACTGAACAGCATTTCCAAATAGCATTCATTCATATAAACAATGCATTTAAAGAAACTTTCTCAGAATTTAGAAGTATTAGACAAGCCTGCAGTAAGACAATCCAACTGCCACATGCTGCTTCACATGCTGTCATCCTTACACAACATGCGAAATTATCAACACGTCACTTCGAAAAGATAAGCAAGACCAAAAAAGCCATGTTTCCAAGGTTACACTTCATAACTGATTAACAGAGCCAAAACCAAAATATAGAATTTTACAATCTCTACAACTTTACACATGAAAATATAAGCAGATTAATTCTTAAATCCAAGAATGCTGCAGCTTTATTTGCTTCCAGAATTTCCCACACATTATACTTGCAGAAACAACACCTGGAATCAAATATACAATCCATGAAACCCATCTGATCAGTTTATTAAATTAAAAAAGGAACAAATATTACAAGGTGCATGTTTTAAACAAATGTATTGTACTGCAATAAGAAGTCTATCGATTAGGTCACTTATTAGTTACGGTACCGTCTCAGTATATATATCAAGAAAAGTTGGAATGAGTGTGTTCACAATAAAATCCCTGAGACATGAGAATGTTAAACTCTCAGATATCTGAGAAATCTCAAATGTCTGAAAGCAGTTTTTGTTGATGAAATAAATCCTTCAGAGCCTCCTAATATACTTACACTTTTATCACATTCACATTTTAGCACAAGTGCAGATCTCTCAAACCTAAACTGCATTAAAACAACCCTAGAAAGGTCAAATATATTTAGATCTTTTTGCTGTCCTTTAACAATGTGTAGCACATTTATATAGTCCATTTTGTATATTGACCACAGTAATAAAATAAAAAAGGCAAGTTAAAAACATGTCTTCAGTGCCCTAGTCATTTAAGACCATTACAAAATTGTTTTTATTTAGGATTACTTAAATGATTCTATACTATTTAACAAATTTAGATTACATTACAAGGTGTGCTTGAGCAAACCTGCCTTTTCTTTACATTTGGGTTTGTGTGCATCTCATATAGAACATGAGTGACAGCTAAATTTCTCTGTGGCTGGAAATGCTTATTAGACATCCCAGTTATTTTCATTTTTAAAGCTCCCACAGATACATAACTAATATACCAATGTAACAAAGAACCTAGCCCAGTGCAGGCAATCATACACGTAAACAAAACAATTATACATTCAATTCATTGAACATTTATAATCTATAAACTTTTAAAGAGATCAAACAATAATCAGTCATAATTTCCACAAGAGCCGAGCTTAATTTTAAGTTTCCCTATATAACAGCAGGACAAATATCTTCTTTAGGTCATGAGTTCGGTTATTCTTGGACAAAAGAGTGTTCATGCTCTGTGAAGGCAGCTGGCTGGACAGTTATGGCTGTGTCTCCACCTGGAGGAAGAAATGAAATGCTGGGATGAGTTTCATCAACTCAAGGACCAACCAAGCATTAGAGTACAAGTGTCAAATGTTTCCCAATCCTTGTACCAGATGCTCCTTGTCCTGCACTTTTACAGCTCCCTGCACGCATGTCAACTCAGTAAGGGGGACTAAAAGAGGATAGCAGTTGAAAAAAAAACCCTAAAATGTGCAAATCAGAGGGTCCCCTGGAACCAGGTTTGGGAGCCACTACTCAAGATGCTTTTGGGCCACCTGCTGCATCCTCTGTGAAATTATCAGCCAATTATTTAGCACAGAAAATAAACACATCAAAGCACTTGTTCAGATAGACGACACAAATCTGATCTGTCCTCTGGTTCGTGCCTGAAAGATTTCCTGTGGCAAAAACTTTTTCCAGCCAGATTTAAACAACTCAGTTTGAGCAGTGAGAGTGGATTTTATGTTGTCCTTTCATCGTCCAAGGGCAGAGGCTGTTGATATCAGAACATTGATGCTGTCTCACATATTATTTCTTGAACATAAAGAGCTATCTAGATGACATGTTTCTGCCTTGTATGCTGTAGTTGAAAAATGGCACGACAATTCTCTAGTTATAGTTGTTAAGAAATGGTACTAAAAATCTAAGCTAATAACTGAGAGGAAGTTTTTCCCCTGCCCCTCCTCAGTCAGTGTACTAATACCTGCGCCATTATGTGTATGCAAGCAAATGTGACTACAGTCTGACCACAGAAATTGGATTTGTTCACTCTGAATACTTCAGACAAATTTAAGAAACAAATCTGATTTGCCCACATTGTGAACAAAGCCCAAGCATCTTCTTTAAAGCACAGTGTTTCCGGATGTGGAATTGTGAATGCAGCAATTTAATCATGAAAAAAAATGTTTTGCCCGTGAACACAACACACTGCATGCAACACGATCTGCAGCACTGGTGCTTCACAGCCATTTTTACATGGTTCAGATGTACAGGCAACTTATTAATGCCAGTTAACTGTATGCCATATTTTGAACAAAAAAATGACATGTTTCTTACACAAAGCCTCTACTTCACACAAAAAATTGAAGAAAATGTTTCTGGAAGCTCTTTTAGCAGAACCCAGATCTAGCACTAGTGAGTGTGCGCTATATAATTCTAACATGTTTTGAATGAAAGCTAACTCAGAACTAGAAAGGTTGATCAATAGTACATTATTTTGTATATGTACTGCAACTGAAACCCACCTGCACTTGAGTTCATGCTACCTGGACCAGGTGCGGGCATGCCAATGATCACTGTGCCCTGTGCTGTAAAACAGAAGAATAACAGCGGGACACACAGAATGCATGAATATATATTAAAAGACATTTTTTCTCATGTCTTCATCAGTTTGTAAATGATTTATTAAAAACCAAAAAGTGTCCAGTGAAAAGAGAGGAAGTGGTGGACCAAACGTTCACCTGAATCCCCAGGAGCTGGAGAGGGAATAGGCTGTCCTATGATTACTGGTTCATTGGCTGCAAAGCAAAGTAAATGATTTTAAGAGCACAGAATAGAGCCCTTCACTGAGATTTATTTACCAGGGTCACCAGGTAGCAACATGCTCAAGCTTAGATCATCAAACAAAGCAAGCAATGGAAAATTCAGATTTTCATGCAAAATCAAAAAATAATCAATAAACACTATCCCATATATACTTTCGGTGTCACTCTGCTTCACCTCTGTTTTGCTCCTCAAACATTTGAGCTTCCAGCTGTTCTGGATCCACATATACGTAGACTTCCTCCTCCTCCTTCGTTCCACACTTTCCACAGCAGAAACAGCAACAGCAGAAGCAGCAGCAGCAAGTGAAGATCAAACCACACGCTACAAGTGTCTAAAAAGACAATGAGGAGAAAGAAAAGTCATAATGTTGGTAGCAAGATTAAACAATATAAAACCGTTCAATGTCCTCTTGGAATTTACAACGATTAATACAACACATTGTCCTCAAATATGATGGTAAAAAAGCAAAAATGAACTGTCAGAGACCCTACGTCCACCACACACCTTGAACCAGCACTTGGACAGGAGGAAGTAGTATTTAACACTGTCTTCTCCAAACTGCTCAGCAACATAAAGGCCCATGGAACCGTACTGATCATAGATCGGCCGTTTGTTCTCATCGTTGAGAATGCTGTTGGCGTTGTTGATCTCCTTGAACCTTTCGGCAGCTCCTGGGTTGTCTGGGTTTTTGTCTGGGTGATATCTCAGTGCTAATTTCCTTATAGAAAGAAATCGGCCATTCTGTTAACAGCATCTTAATAAAAGCCCTAGGTAAAGGTCTGGCTATACAATGATGTTGAATGGTCTCAAGATCAGATCAAATGAATGTCAAAAACAAAAACACATCAATTATCATCAAATACTAAAACACGTTTTCCTAATCCAGACAAGTAAATTGAGCTGAGTATCAAAATCCAATACATGTGTGGTACCAAACAAAGTACTGTGTAGTTCAATACCAAGTTTCAAACAGTCAAACTTACAGGAGGACGTAATCCAAAATCTAGACTGCTGATTAGACTGCCATAAGCATGTATAATAAACTGTACACCATGCTAGGATTAATATACAATCCCACACGATAAATGACTTGTGTGTTATAAAGAATGTCTCAAAAATCATACTGAAGTCAAAACACTTCAAAGAGAAGTACAAACAGTCTGTCAAGTAAAAGTACTCACATTGAAATTCAGTACTGACCAAAATATAGTAATTAACAAGGTTCTAGGTTAACCTTTTAAAAGGTGCCATACTGTGGCAGCATATACCTGTAAGCCTTTTTAATTTCCTCAGACGAAGCTCCTTTCTCCAAGCCTAAAGTCTGGTATAAACTGTCTCCAGCTGTGGACAGCTTGCGCTGAGCTCTGGTTGTATCCGTCATTCTGAAATTCAGTTTAAAACACGAAGTACTGATGGTAAAACCACAACCACATGAAGTACATGCACTTACATGCCTGATACTTTATGATGAGAGATGAAAAGCCAAGCTTACCTGTGTTCATATGGCCTGATTTAAACACCTTTCCGAGCTGCAGGGGGGGCAGCAGAACACTCTGAGATGGGACCACCCCTGGTACCCCAGTTCTGTCCATACAAGCCAGAAAGAAGAAAAAAGAAAGAAAAAGACTTTCAAATAACTTTTCCTGTTCAGATTATAGCACATACACATAAGAGGCAAAACGAGGTGTAAAGGTCATCGATGAGTCAGGTGAGAAACATTTGACTGGCAGATGTTAGTCAATGAAGTGTGGCAGTGGTTTTAAAGTGTAATACACGTCTAAGCATGTAGGCTTTCACAACGCTCCCTTTTCTTGAGAATACATGATCAAATATGGGCAAAGTGCCAAACAATGTATCTGAAATGCAGCACTGTACTCTGCGTAGTACTCTACTTAGTACTCTGCTATACTCTGCTTTTTGGGCAAATCCAATTCGAAATGGTTAAATAGTGTAACCGGTAAGACAGGCTATCAGTAGCGTATAGTTCACCAGAAACTTTTAAACGTCTACCGCTCTTTACACTCACCTCGGTCACCTTCACACCAAAGAGACGAGATCAGGAACTGCTCATGATGTTCAGAATCCCAAAGCTCTTATAATGTCCTTAATTCCATTTTTAACTGAAATAAATAAAGAGGCGCTACGGAGAAACTGCAAATACCAAATCCGCGTGGGCTGGACCAGGAAGTGTGTGCTTCGTTCCGGAGTCCACATCAAAAGTTAGAGGGAGGAGAGGAAAAGCGAAAGTCCTTCACTGATCCATCAATAATGCTGATAATAGCAGTTTACATAGCTCTGCAGTAAAATAACCATGCTCTTTTCGTCCGTTTCCTGTTTTTGTAGTCTGCAGTAGTAGTGTAAGACCTTGTAAAGTACTATTTGTAAGAAGGAATGCGGTCACACACACACACACACACACACACACACACACACACACACACACACACAAATATATGTATGACTCCAAGATGCATAAAACACGTCATTGTTTGTATTTGTGAAATAAGTTGTAGAGCACTTTACACACACAACCACATTTCAGATTAATTTTGAAATAAAAAAAAACTAAAAAAAATTTGCTCTGTGTGTGTGATGTTTTGGAATGAAACTTCATATATAAAAATCTACAAACATTAAATGAATCCATATTCATGTTAAGCTGGCTGCAGCTCAGCTGGCTGTGACTTGTTTCACCTCTGATCATTAATCTTTAACTGGTTCTCTCATAAAATGCTTGTGAAAGTACAGTCTATGTATGAATACTACAATGTCAAAGGAGACTGAGAGATAATCAGATTTGCTGACAATGCAAGTTAAGTCTGGGGAATTTTGATTATGATTTTTCCAGTGTTTCTGTTGGCCTCCATGTGTCTGTGTGCTTCAGCAATTTGGTCCATGTTGAACACGCTGTCGATAACAGGCCTCAGCGACGCGGGCTGGCCTCCTGGCTGGAAGTGTGGCAATGCCTGTTCGCTGAAGCTCCTGACTAGTTCTGCTTTATACTATAAAAAAGAAAAAATGTCAGTTGTGTTCTGAGAGATTTAATTACCACCACAGTATCACATCAAATGTTAATAAAAAAAAAATAATAATAATAATAATTTGCAGCTTCTATGAGTCTTTTCTTACCTGAAGACTTCGTGACCTGAGGAGGCTACTGAGAAGTTGGCCTCGCTTAAACAAAAGCTTGCCTAGTAAATCCCCTTCCACTGACTTTCCCCCCATTGCGCCATAGAGCACCCATCTTCCGTCCATAGCCAGGCAGCGTAAGTTCTTTTCCCAACAAGATCCACCTATGCAGTCCAGGATGATCTCAACTCCTTTGCCTGCAGAACCAGGCAAGTACTTTAACTGGCAAATGTCGGAATCAGTTATTTAATTTTATTACTAATCTCGATATAATGTAGTGTATGTGCACCCTGGTGAACTATTTCAAAATATCATTAAGCATTGTATTATTCAAGTGCCCACCTTCAGTGAACTGTAGAATCCTATCAGAAAAATCATCCTCTTTGTAATTAAAGGCAGCAGCGGCACCTAGTTCCACTGCCATGTTCAATTTCTCAGGGCTTCCGGCGGTCACTACTGGAAAAGCACGACTCAGACGACAAAGCTGAATGGCAGCAGTGCCAACTCCACTAGCTCCAGCGTGAATTAGCACAGACTCTCCTTGCTTAACTCGGGCTATGATGAAACAAAGCACAGTTACTTGTAACATTACATTTTAAAGTATCTCATAAACAGCAAATTTTCGTGACCTTATCACACTCCCTGATTTTGTTAATTCAAGATGATCTTCTGAGAAACACATTTGAAACACTTTCTTCATTGCTAAAATACCACACACTTAATACTTATTTTCATCATTTTAAAAGGCATTCATGCACCTATTAAGTGCAGAAGTTGGTATGCAGTCAGCCATGCCTCTGGGATCGCTGCAGCTTCATCGAGAGTAAGATGCGCCGGGACGGGCAAGAGGAGGTCCTCAGGCACGGCAACATACTGGGCATATCCTCCTCCAGAGAGCAAAACCATGACTTTATCTCCTGGCTTAAAATTTCTCTTGACGCCGGGACCAAGGCCTGCAATGACCCCAGCAGCCTCCAGGCCAAGGATTTCACTCGCACCAACAGGAGCTGGATAAAGACCTTTCCTCTGTCACAGGAAACACATCTTTCACTGAATAGTATGTATAGCATATAGTTGGTTAAGTAGAGTGCAGGGATATATATGTACCTGCAACAGGTCAGCCCGGTTTAGGGCTGTTGCATGGACTTTGATGAGGATTTCACCATCTGTAGGTTCAGGTCTGGGGACTTGTTCTAAACACAGCTTCTCTGGACCACCCGGCTCTTTCACACACACTGCCAACATTGACTATAAAGGAAATATAATAAGTAAAAAGGACTAAAAAGGAAATATGATAACTGCCAGTGACTGCGTCGGTTTCCTCCGGGAGCTCCGGATTCCTCCCGCCACCAAAAACATGCGTGCATTAGGGATAGGTCACTTGAGCACACCAAATTGCCCCTAGGTGTGACTGTGAGCGTGAATGGTTGTCTGTCTCTGTATGTGGCCCTGTGTCGTGCTGGCGACTGTCCAGGGTGTACCCCGCCTTCGCCCATTGCAGCTGGGATGGGCTCCAGCCCCACCCCTGACCCCGAGTGCGGGAAAAAGGGGTAGAAGATGGATGGATGGATGGAGAAGAACTGCTTGACTGCACAGGGATCACTTCTGTAAATGTTTAAATTTATACTTACACTATATGGACAAAAGTATTGGGACACCTGACTGTTACACCAACAGGGACTGTAATGACAATACTTTCAATAGCTTTAAAGCTATTACAGCTTCCACTCTTCTTGGAAGGCTTTCCACAAGAATTTGGAGTTTCTGTGGGAATTTGTGCCCTTTCATTCTGTAGAGTATCTGCTAAACATCGTAAATGTAAAGGGCTGCGCAATGTATGCGCACGATTGATGCCTCTGAGCAGTTTACCCCGTAGTTCAAAGTCCAGTAAAATGTAGCTGCACTTAAAAACAAAATGAAGGGCTTAAAGAACACAAACGTGTTAAAGAGCAGTTTTCTTGCCCCTTTACAGTAATCTGGGGTAAAGCAAAAGTGAATAAAACATTTTAAAACATTTTAGCGATTTAACCAACAAATTTGGTTTAACAGACGTTGGCCCTCTTAGGAAATGCCCCTTTCACACACTTTAACTCATATTTTAGAATTCAGACACGAAATTCACCTTAAAAGCAATGAAAGTTAAAAAAAAAAACTCACCATTTTAAAGCAACTGTCTTCAGTGGTGTGCCTGAGGTTTGAACCTCTAATAGTATGTTCTACCACTAGGGGTCATGAGAACACAGTTGGCTTTACAAAAAATTTCAGTCTGTACAACACTATATGGACAAATATATTGGGACACACTCGTTTTTCAGACTTTGGTGCTCTTACTTCTAGTGAAGGGTAATAATCTTAATGCTTCAGCATCCCAAGACATTTTAGACACACGATGCTTAAAACTTTGAGGACAGTTTGGGGAAGAACCTTTTCTATTCCAGCATGAATGTGCCCCCAGTGCGCAAAGAAAGGTCTATCTATAAATACATGGTTGGATGAGTTTGGTGTGGAAGAACTTGACTAGCCCGCACAGAGCCCTGACCTCAACCCCACTCAACACTTTGGGATGAACTGGAACGGAGATTGCGAGCCAGGCCTTCTCACCCAACATCAGTGCCTGACCTCAAAAATTCTCTACAGAATGGACACAAATTCCCACAGAAACACTCCAAAATCTTGTGGAGACCCTTCAGAGACAAGTCAAAACTGTTAAAGCTGCAAAACTCATATTAAAGTCTATGTATTTGAAAGTAATGTCATTAAAGTCCCTGTTGGTGTAATGGTCAGGAATCTCAATACTTTTGTCCATTTAGTGCATGTTTCTAGGAATGAATGAAAGTGAATAGCCACCCATTAGGACTAGTATCCAGAGCATCAGGCTTACTTTCATTCGTTTTCAGCATCATTACAATACATGATCTTTGAGGTGTTTTCCACAAAACAGGATTTCTCACAATATGAAACACAATGTACTTAAAATATGCTTAACTCTGCCTTACTTTACTTTTACCTGAAAATACACCAGACCCCTTCATTTGAATTAAGTGTCCCTTAATTTGTAAAACCAATCCCTTAATTTACCTTAAAATTAGATTTAAGGCATGAGTGTGAAACCCCTGTTAATTCAGGAGGTTCTATTATTTAAGGGGCAAATTTGAAAAAGTGGAAAATTCTGTAGATTTACCCCTTAATCATCCTTTTCCCCTTAATTATCCCAAAATTAAGGCCATTTTAAGGGGTAAAATTAAGGTGTCTGGTTTTGTAGTGTCAGTAAAGTGGATCATTTATATCCAAAGTCACTGTTGCACATATATGGCCTTTACCATTTCTATGATTAAGCTTAAGTTTTGGTCATCTGTCATCTCACATATCTGGGTCATTCACAAATCCTGATTTGTGAAACACCCGCCCCCTTGAAAACTGGTTAGACCAATTTTCACTGTTTACACATCCAGGTATCGTAGCAGCACTGGCATTTCTCTCTGAGCATCTTCTTTACAATGGAAACGAGACAAAGGAATACATTATTTAAAAGAAAAAACCCCGCAGGTCAAGGTATGTCACTTAGATATATATTTATTTACATTTATTCAAGATGCAGGTTTCATGTAGTTGTCTACTACAGATATATTTTTCAAGGTTTCAGTGTGTTTCAATGTAAAGAAAACATGTAACAGTATTCAGACACTGCCCCAATAACATGCAATCCGTCCAAGCTGGCTTTTATATAAACCAACCTGCATTTCAAAACTGTACTTCAGGACATCAGATCAACATGACTACAAGGCCAAACTCGAAAGGACCTCTGCTGTTCATGGACGTGCGGCTAATGAATCACAAAGAGGACATTCATCTTCAGTGGAAACTGGAACAAATTCACAGAAAATACAGATTAAGCCTCAAACTGCTTTATCAAGAGCGGGAACTGATACTGACGGAACACAAAAAGTTGCTGCATTTGAGAGTCTGTGAACCTTACGCAACGGTCAACAATGCAATGAGAGCTATTTCAGAGACAAGAAACGACCTGCAGCATATTCGTCATTCAAGATCAGCTCCAGCTGGAAGGGGGACGCATCCGGCTGAAGTCCTCTCAAATGAAAGAGACTGGCTCTTAGGCATGAGGTCCTCAAAATCAGCAGCATCATCCACTCTAAAGCAAGGCCCTGCCCTGTCGGTACTACCAGTCGTTAGAAGAAAGGCTTCACAAACAGGCCCCTTATCCATCATGCAACTAAAAGAAATAGCCTTAATTGACAGCATTTCTCAAAAAGAGCTGGCAAGCCAAGAAGAACAAGAGAGACAAAGAAAGGAAAGATTGAAACAAATTCAGAGAGAACAATTTCAACAGAAAATGCAGGTTTTCCTCAGGACTCTATAAACAATGTAAGCATATACTTTACATATGAACTATTGCAGGCTCACGTCTGACTGAGCGGGTCATGTAAATATATGTATATTATCCAAAACAGCCTCAGAGTTACAGAATCTCTCTAACACCTTCGCCTTTCTTTACTTGCTAGGTCATAATATCTTAACTCGATTTGTTGGACAAACCACAGAAAATGAGGATGAATTATAAGCTCAGCATGTTAAATACTGATTATGTGAATGAAAGTTATTTGAAAGTTTCCTTTCCTTTTCAATGGAAAATCTCTATTCACAGCACTAATAATCCAGGACTAGGCTTAATCCCTGTCTGGGAAACCAAGCCTAATGTTTAGAAGATATGCTAATTGGCCATGCCCCGTGATTACAATTGGCTGTTACTTAGCAGGGGGCTGGACTGCGTGCTGTGATATTTCCTCACCAACCTGGAGGATTTGCCTTAAATGATCGTAGATCTAAATGTTAAATATGAAAAATGTGTCTCGCACTCTAAATGTGCAACATCGCAGTTAGATAGGGCTCGGTGACATCTTTCCAAAGACCCCTCGTTTACCATAATAGACCCCCACGATCCGGAGTTATTAGCCGAAAAACGTTCACCTCGCCCAGGTGTCCCATTACTTTTGTCTGAGGTGAACGGTTTAAATTCAACATTTAGATTTAGATTTAACATTTAGATTTAACATTTAGATTTATGATTTAACATTTACATTCAACATTTAACAATTGTGCTGCAAGAAAATGTACCAAAACATAACACTCTTTTTTAAAAACCACATTTAGCTCTAAATGTGTGAAAATTGTGTGAACATGGCACTAAATGATGAAAAAATGACACCTGTAAATTTGTGAAGCTGTTTTTACGAATAGCACCCCATAAAGACCAACTAAAACAGGTTTGCCTGGACGTGGCTGCAGGACTGCATCAACTGAGGAAGCTATTCAACCCAGTTCACCAGGAACTTTGTGAATTAGGAATCCAACATGGATTAATTCACCCGGCAAGGCTACTTGTGACTCATAAAAAACTTATCTACAAGAGTTCATCAAAAAGATCCAGAAAAACGCCAGAGACAACTAAATGCATCCACAGGCGGTAGGATAAGCTAAAATAACAGTACTTGAGATCTGTAAGGTAGAACATACATAGTTATTATTTGTATTGTAGAAATATAGGGCACAAGCTCAACATAAATTTCAAACGCATTGCAGAAAAGTATTAAAAATGATGTCATAAGAAACAGCGGAACGGACTGATTGAGAGACTTATAAGTATTAGTGGAAGGTAAATGGTGGACTGACTGATCTTCACTAAGTGTGGAACAGCCATTGTTCATACTGGGAGTATGGTTTCTGGGGGTCTTCTCTCTGAGCGGGATCAGGGTTTGTATTTAAGTTCAGTGGGTTTTATGTTTTTATTAGAAGGGGGTTCAAAATCCAAGTTCGTCATGCTTCTCTGTGAATATATTTTCGAATTGCGGGTCAATAGGATTTTACTTTGATGGAGATGTCTCAGGGAGTAAAACTTAATTTGGTTTCTTGGAACTGCAGAGGCCTACAACACCTTAGAAAAATGAAACAAGTCATGAATAAAATTAAAGATACAGAATCCAGAAGCATTTAAAGCCTTCATCAGAGGACATATAAGTTATATAGGTTCAAAATTTTTAAAAGCATGAGAGGAGAGTAAATTTAGAAAATAAAATTAAGACTCTTCAAAAAAGAATGTATGAAGACAACAATCCATAATTGGAAAAATAATTGCTGTTTTTGAAAGCCGAATATGACAAGCAATCTGCTTTTTAGAGCTGCCGCTAGTCTCCTAAGACTAAAACAATCATTTTATGAACAGGGTGATAAATCTGGTGAACTACTAGCATGGCAAATAAAACAATTAGAAGCCAAAATATCAGTAACAACCTTAATATCAAATGAGAATACTGTAGTGGATCCCATAAACAACACCCTCAGAGACTACTATAAAACATTATACAGTAGGAATAATGATATTAATGTCCAAAATATGAATACATTTTTAATGAATTACCTATACCTTGTTTCCCAAATGAATATAAAGAGGACTTGGATTTAGAAATTACCAAAGAAGAAATGGGGCATGCCATAGATAATTTGAAGTCAGGGAGGTCCAGATGGCCTTCCGATTGATTTGTACAAAAAGTTGAAGAACCTACTGCTAACACCAATTTTTGAAATGTTTCTTGAGGCATTTGAGAGTGGCATTCTTCCACCCTTGATGAATACAGCTTTAATTATTTTACTGCCAAAGCCAGGCAAACCCCCTTACAGATGTGAAAATATGAGACCTATAAGCCTGCTAAACTCTTAGCAATACAATTACAGAGAATTTTGCCAAATATTGTCACCAAAGACCAAAACGTATTCATAAAGGGAAGGCAAGGATTTCACAATGTAAGAAGAATGCTGAATATTATTCACTTTAACTCAGATAAACCAGATACAACACTCCTATCATTAGATGCAGAAAAGGCCTTTGATAGGGTCGAATGGCCTTAACTTTTCAATGTGTTAGAAAGATTTGGTTATAGAAATAACTTCTCTAAATTTCTTGTTTATGCCGGCTATGGAACCGTTTGCAATAGCTATACGGTCACATCCACAGTTCTGCGGAATTACGGTAGGGCCAGCAGAACACCGAATCGCCTTGTATGCTGATGATGTAATTTTACTTGTGTCTAGTTTAAAAAAGTCGATCCCGGTCTTGGTACAACTAATTAGATCATTCAGTGATATTTCAGGGTATAAAGTGAATAAGATCAAATCCTCTGTACTACTACTTATTGCAAAAGAAAGGAGAAATCCAACTGCTGAAGTAATTCAATTCAGAGTAGTAGATCAGTTCAAGTATTTGGGAGTACAGATAGAGCAGGTGGTTAATGCCAACTATGAACCTTTAATGGCGGATGTTCATGAGTCAGTTGATAGGTGGATGTCGCTTCCAGTATCTATAATGGGCAGAGTGGATATTCTAAAAAGGAATATTCTTCCAAAATGTCTTTATTTATTCAAAAATATTCCTCTACCACCACCTTCAGATTTGTTCTCAAAAATCAGAAAAGTATGTGTGTTTTTTTTGTGGAGTAACCAGAGGGCGAGACTTCGTCTGTCTTTACTGTATTTACCTTTCGATCGAGAGGGTTTAAAATGTCCAAACTTGATGTGGTATTATTGGGCTACACAGCTGAGGTCTATTATGTTTTACTTCTCAATTAATGACTTGCCTCATTGGGCTGAAATGGAATCTTGTGGCCTAAACTTACCTCTTCCCTCATATATCTACTCAAACAGAGTAAAAAAAAAAAAAAAGCTTTGTAAACAGGCTAAACATCCAGTAGTAAATCATACGATAAAGATTTGGTATGCAATGAAGAAATACTTAAAAGTGCCACAGTTATCACAATTTAGTCCGACAAGGGGCAATCAGTTTTTTGCACCGGGTAGAGCAGACACAACTTTTAAATCATGGGCATCCAAGGGACTTCGAATGATTCAAGACCTCTATGCGCCAAACTCAAAGAATATAATGTCCTACGATGAGCTGAGGTCTATGTTTGACCTTAATAGGAAACATTTTTTTTTAAGTACCTTCATCTTAGAAATTATGTTAAAGTAAATCAAAACGATGTACTCTCCAGACCTCCATATACAACTTTAGAAAAAAACTGTAATAAAGGACAGTCTGAGAAAGGGTATCATATCTATCGTTTTCACCCAAAAATTCATTCCATAAGCGTCATGCCTGGAAGGAAAACTTACAAATAGGTACTTCAAAGGAAGATTCGGAAACCACATGTGCAGAAACTCGTGTTGCATCCATAAATTAACGCCTTAAATTAATACTGTATGAATGGTTAATGCGGACTTATGTTGACACCGGTGAAATTGAATAGATATGACTAAAATATACCAGACTTATGCACAAAGTGTACTGAAGATAGAGGGACATTGTTTCATTGTATCTGGCAGTGTAGAATGATTAACATGTTCTGGGAAGAGGTAAGAGTCATAATTGAAAAGATCTTTCTGTTGGGTTTATATCCAGAGAAACATAACTACAATAAATATGAACAGGCATTTATAGACCTCAGCTAGGTTAATGCCAAAAAATGTATTGCATTATTATGGAAAAGGACACATAAAGCAAGTACCACTCAGTGGTTGAAACAGATGTTGTCAAGCCTACCACTAGAAAGTAGGGCTGCACAATTGATCGAATTTGAATCACGATTTTGGCTGCCGCGGTTAAATTAAGAGGATCATCTGCGATATTAACATTGGAATAGCAGCTCTGCTGCATATCAAATCAAGCACTTTCTCAACCAATAGTCAGCCAAGCACCAGGGGGCGAACGAACGATTAGAGCTTAATTAAGCTGCCAAAAAAAGGAGCACCTGTGAGCAGCGCTGGACTGGCTATCAGGTGTGAGTGTGCGTCTGTATGTGTGAGAGAGTGAGTGTGTGTGTGAGTGCGCGTCTGTGCGTCTGTATGTGTGAGAGAGTGTGCGTGTGTGAATGCGCGTGTGTCTGTGTGCGCGCACGCGAATGTGTGTGTGTTTATGACTGTACAGAACTGTGCAAAAGTCTTGGGCACCTATGAAAATTGTTTGACTCTGTTTATATCAGCAGTGGGTTTCTTTCTGCCAGCAAAAACAGAAGTGAACATTAGAATAAACTCAAATGAACAAGAGAACAGTAAAAAGGTATCAAGATTTCCTTTTTTCTAAAAAGGAGTTGATATTTTGTGAGCTGTTTAGAAGAACACGGGTTTGGTTTGAGATTTCTGCTCAGTGCCTCCAGTCATTGTGTGGATTTATAAAATTCCATAAGCAGCACACCTTATTTAATCTAATGAAGTAAAACGAGCCAAACCAGGTATTTGATTGTAGCTAAAATGAATATTGGACTTCCATGAGGAAAGAGGTCTGGAAATGGTTAGGAGAACACTTTATCACACATACAACCACTCTTTACTGTAATAATGTTTATTGTATTTATTGCAATATTGCTGTTTTAACACTAACTTAACACTGCTGTCCAGTAGTAAATAGGTTTTAAGTATAATTTTCCCAAGTGCCTAAGACTTTTGCACAGTACTGTGTGCGCGTGCGTGCGAGAGAGAGAGAGAGAGACACACGCAGAGTGAGAGCGTGAAGGCCTGTAGTATGTTCCTGTTCCTTGTTCCTAGTATGTGCCTTTTCTGCATAGGCTTCATTTTTTTCCCATTGATTTGCACTTTATGATTGTACTCTGCAATTGCATATTTATTTTTTGTTAGCCCTTTGTCTTGGGTCAATTTTATTTTATTATTTGATTTATTTTTATTTGAGGTTTCATTTTGAACTGAAAGCCTTGTTCACTTACTGTTTGTTTAAAATAGAAAGTGCAATAAAAACGTTTAACTAAAATAATGAATAATTGTGACTAATAACCGTGATTTCAATATTGATCAAAATAATCTTGATTTCGATATCGATCAAAAAAATCGTGATTATCATTTTGGCCATAATCGTGCAGCCCTTTTTTAACTTACATATTGAAGACTAAACAGCATATATTTGAACATATATGGAGGCCCTTTATTAAATATGTAGAGGAATCAAATTTAACAGATATCTAATTCAATTTCTAATCGCTGTGGGTACAGCAGGTTCCAGGACTGTGATCATTAGTAGTACTTCCTTTTTCTTTTCTAATTTTCTCCTGAATACCTGAAATTTTTCAGTATATTATTTAATAGGATTTAACAGTTTAAAAGCAGGAGAAGCATGCTGGTGGATGTTCTTTAGGTGATTTTATTTTGTGTTGTGTTCTGGTAATCAGGCAGCAACTCTTTGTTACATGATATGATAGGAATATCTAAGGATGTATATCTTATCGCTGCTCAAAAAGTCAAATAAAGATATTGTGGAGAAAGAAAAAAAAAATCCTGTCCCTGCTTTTTTTCACACAATGGTTCCCATTTTCCTCATGGTCAAAAGAGCAATGTGGACTGGAGACTCCATGAGTAACACCTGGCTTTTCTTCCATTGCGGGGATTCTGCAAGCATTTTATCTATTAAAAAAAAAAAAAAAAAATTATGTGACCGCATAAGCTGTAAGAACTTTATATTATCAAAGCTTAAATATGATAAAGCACATTTACTGATGCATTTGAAGTTTGTAATTTGTATGCTTTGTGAGTGGTCATTAAACTTTAGGATTTGATTTGCAGTATAGCATTACTGCCACCAAAGCAACATAAAAAAGTCTTACTTTCACTCTTGATGGTAACATTAGTAGGCAGACACTGGGTGAGGTCACCGTACTCCAATGTGCACAGGACAGCTGTTTCACTCTCATCTTGTGTTTTGCACTTTAGGACAAGAAAGTTGCAAAGTTGATTCCTCTCCATCACTTCTACTGTCCCGATAAGCTCCTGTAGTCCAATAAATGGAAAATATAAAGGAAAACTATAAGATAAAGGGATTTGGCCAAGCACAGACAAATGTCCATGTAATGTATATGCATCTTAAGCCATGAGATGTTTAGTAAATCATCTGAGATTTAAATCTGAACAGTATGATCTCAGTGTACAAAATATCCACAGTTAATTCTGCACGTCGTACTTTGATGAGCAAAATCTGCTGCTTGCGGCCGGCTAAAGAGTTCAGGTGCAGGCTTAGTGTTTCAAGGAAGCCTTTTAAATCAGTCTGTAGATTCTCCTTGGCGAACCTCTCTAACGGGACACATGGAGGGATGTTGTGACGACTGATCTGCACCATGCGTGTGAGGTCCATTTCCACATTATACGTTTCCAAGTACACGCCCTCATAGGCAGTGCGAAATGACATGCACACACTTTTGCCTTGTTTACTCTCCATTAGATAATATCCACCTAAGAATGAGAGAGATATCGATATTCAAGATTAATTAAACCCGCACACCATAGAATACTACACTACATTCATCAGCTACACTGTATTTTCATGTTATGCTCCATTTAACCCTGTTGTCCTATTCAAAACTTTACGTTTTCATGGTGACTGGTGTTTTTATTGTTTTACACCAGTAAAACTAAGTTCCTTATAATAGAGAGAGGGCAATAACATTTACAGACTTAATTTTGTTTCAAAAGAAATGGAACGTGAAAGAAACGCTGATATGGATTCCTAGCTGTAAAGTGATGATTGTACTTGTGTTCACATTAAGTAAGGGTAAGGTGTCCATCTGTCACACGTGAGCACACTACAGCACACAGTGTGAACAGTGCAATTTCGTTGCTAGTTTTAACCCATTCACCAAGTGAGGCAGTGGACAGCCAGCGACAGACCTGTGGAGCAGTGTGTGGACAGTACCTGGTTTGAGGGTACCTCAGTGTTACTGCCAGTCCTGGGATTTGAACAAATGACCTTCCGGTCACAGGGGCAACTCTCTAACCAACAGGCCCCTGGCAGCCCCACTACATGCACACTTGCAGATTTACAAATATATAATTATAATGGATTGGCATTTTATCAAACTCATGATCTCATTGTCGCGTGTCCGATTACTTTTGACAGGAAACCAGTTTTTTTTTATTCTGATTTTTACCAGTGAGTTGATAGGCGGTTTGAATGTCCTTCAGCTGCGCAAGTCTGGATTTCAACAGAAATTGTTCAAGTTGCATGAAGTCATGGGTTTCTTCATCTCTCATCGGCAGTCCTTGGTCCAGTTTATCTTTTAGATTCTGAAATGGCATAGGAGTTGGGATATGGTTCAAACACTGAATTAAGAAAAACTGCAAAGTTATATTTCAGGTTATACTTAAAAGGGACATATTATACCTCTTTTTAAACAAGTTATAACAGGTCTATGGGCTATTCAAAACATGTTCACGAAGTTCTTTGCACAAAATCACTCTCACATAAAGAGATCTCACCAGCTCTATTCTTGACAGTTTCAGTCCCTTTCAAAATGAGCCGTTTGAAGGCTCCGTCACATTTATGCAAATAATAAGCACTTCATGAGTGACTTGCCTTTGCCTGTAGCCATAGCGCTCGGCGTCTTATGCGTGCTCGTAAAATGGATCTTCAACTAATCTAGTGGGCAGGGCTCGACAGACAGGAGCCGTCCAAACAACTAATAGAAGCATATGATTCCTGACACCAAAATCTTTCAGCTGACAGAAAACGGATGGATTTTTTTTTTTGCGCTTGGAGTGTTTATAGGAGCAGTAAAGACCCAAATGGAAATACAAAAGGATGCAAAAAGTGAGTTTTGCATATGTCCCCCTTAAGATTATCTAAGACTAGTCATGACATTATCCCCCGGCTGTACCTTTAATGCTGCTGTTTCAGCACAAAGTCGGTCTCTTTTTGCACGAAGCATTGCTATAGAATTATGGAGCTCTTCCAACTGGTCGTGTTTTTGCTTTTCCTGGCATGTTGTCCCAGCCTTCTCCAGCATCATCAGGTGATCAAAGACGCCTGTGAGAATAATGGTATTTTACGTGTAAATGATTGGTACTGAATAACAGTTTTATTAGGGCTGGAAGAAGGGGCATCGTTAGGCCTGGCCATCCAGGCTACAGCCCCAAATGTTTTATGAATAGCCCCAGATCACTAAAATAATGAAACATGGCAATACATGGCTGTGGTGAGAGTTCTCTTCCTCATAAACAAATCAAAATTCTCCATCCCTCCTATGAGTCGATAAATTAAAACTGTGGCCATGAATGCTTCAAGATCCACCTCTGGGTAGAAGAAAACATTTAAAAATTTAGGGCTGCAATATTTTGAGTAAATAAATAGTACTAACACAGTGTCAGCTAGTGTCAATATTTTATTTTTAAAAATTAGCTCACGGCATAACATATCCCTCAGGCCACAATTCATTTCACGTCATGATACTATAGTTGGAAATTCTCAATTACTTTTGAACTAAACTTTAATGAAGAAAAATGGTTACTGTATCCTTTTTGTGGCATTTTACTAATGAGACAACAGCTGGGAGGCAGGGAGAGTGTGCGTACGGACAGGAACATACTGCAGTGGGTTGCTGATTGGTGCTGGTTGTTCATGAACTTCGCTGGTGCAGTTTTATCAGATATCATAAGTAACAGAATGCCTATTCTCTAACCAGCATTGTTACACCTCCACATTGCACACTGCCACATATCTGCATTACGAACTCTAGAAGCTAATAATGAGTCATTTTATTCCTCACATTAAATAGCCCTTAACTAGAATAATGAAAATAGTCGAGGCATTACAGTATTGCCGACATGACTGGCTGACCAGCTGGAAGGGTGAACCAGTATTGAAAAACTGTGGCTCAAGTCTCACAACTAAACACACCATATATGGACAAAAGTATTAGGACGCTTGAACATTACACTAACAGGAACTTCGATGACATTCCATTCAAATACATAGACTTTAATATGGAGTTGGTCTCCCTTTGGAGCAACAACAGCTTCCACTCTTCTTGGATGGCTTTCCACAAGATTTGAGTGTTTCTGTGTGAATTTGTGCCCATTCATTCTGTAGCGCATTTATGAGGTCTGGCACTGATGATGGACGAAAAGGTCTGGACGTCTTGGTATGCTGAAGCATTAAGATTATTGTTCTTCACTGGAGGTAAGGGCCTAGCCCAAACCCTGAAAAACAGGTGTGTCCCAATACTTTTGTCCATATAGTGCATTTCTTACGTATCGGTAACGGAACATTAGCATTAGAATAAGAGCAAAGTTGTATCGGATTTAAAAATGTTTTTTCTTGTGTTAAAACACAAGACAATACAAACAACTTATGAGGTCCTACTACACAGAGAAGACCTTCAGTTTGTGGCTGCCGTGACCAGAAACCCCAAAACTGCGTGTTTTATTTCTCGGCTAGCCAAATACGGACACTGTAGGCTAAACCAGCTTCTGGTAAAAGTCAGGATCGAGTGTAGTCACCTTGTTTTCTCACGATGTCCATGTTTTTGGAGTTTGTTCAGACACTGCGTTCAAACCTTGGCGCTTTCTTCGTCGTGAACGCGGACGTGACGTGAAGCCACAGCGAGAGGTGACGTCAGATGTAAACAACGCCACCTTGAGCCTCAGTCAGAGACTGAGGTTACGCAGAGCAGCGGATCCGTGTTTCACCATTCAGCACGGAGATATCCGTCTGGGGAATGTAGGGGAACTTAATTAATTTGCACACTTTAATGGAAAAGGAACAAAATCGGAAAAAGGAGAGTAAAGGTGCCCAGTTAAACACAGGAGCAATGGTGCTGAATCTGGAACACGTGTTACACCGGTGAGTGGAGCGTTGGTCAGTAAGCTCAGTGTACATGAAGCTCGTTTCTCCAGAAGACCTGTGATGGTTTGGGTTCAGAGGTGCAGTGTGCTGAAATCTGCCGCGTGCTGAAATCTGCAGTGTACTGAAATCTGCAGCGTGCTGAAATCTGCAGAGTGCTGAATGTGAACAAGGAAGTGCACCTTGTGCAGATCTGAAGGTGTGCAGTAGTTGTAGAGGTAAGTCAGGAAAATCTGAAATTGAAACTCTGTGTTTCACTGTGCTATGATCTACACGAAACCTCAAACGAATTAACTTTAAATAGTCTATTTAGCCATTTTGAATTTGGATAAGCTTGACCTTTACCCTGGTTTAACACACGCATGCATACATCTATCTGTGTGTGTATATATATAGATATAGATATATATATATATGTATATGTAGTGTGTGTGTGTGTGTGTGTGTGTGTGTGTGTGTATATATATATATATATATATATATATATATTATATAAATATATTCACATATATGATATATACTTGTTTAGTAATCATATATTTTTCCCCATTATCTTATATTACTGTCTTCTTAATCTAATTTACTTCTTTAGTAGTTCTTTACATTTACTACAATGTTGTTGTAAGAATCCTTGTAAAAAGCTTATTGTGTTTCTGCATTGTTGTCTGTGTAAGGAACGGGTGTCCATTGTAATGAATAACACTCATGTAACTCTTTAAAGTTGCAGGGGGTTCATCAGTCCCCATGGATGAACAGATCCATTGTGCTGTGAGAACCAGCTGGTCCGGCCAATAACTGACACTCAGGTGCAGTCAGCATGGATGTTGCTGGTCAGAAGTACTTCACTGTACTTGACTTTGTGGTGTTTGCCCTCCTTCTTGTTGCCTCCATGGCCATAGGGCTGTACTACGCCCTCTCCGGAGGGCGACAGAGAACCACTCAGGAGTTCCTGTTGGCTGACCGGAGCATGAAGTGCCTGCCCCTTTCCCTGTCTCTCATGGCCTCTTTCCAGTCAGCTGTCGCAATAGTTGGCACACCAGCAGAAGTCTACACCAATGGAACACAGTACTGGTTCATAGGCTGCTCTTACATTCTGGGACTCCTTATTCCTGCCCACATTTTCATTCCTGTATTCTACAGACTGCATCTCAGTAGTGCCTACCAGGTATAATCCCTCACATTACCTGTAACATGTAACTTCATAATGTAACCGTTGTGGGAGATCTGTGTGGGTCAGAGCTGAAGAAATGTGTTACATTTATAAGAGACTTAACTAATAAAAGTAAACAGAGCTGCTTCAGACAGTGAGAGAAGTATGTCTTCCTGAATAATAACCATATGACACATTTTAAGAGATGATCTACCAGCATTTTAACCCATTCTTGTTGCTTCTGTACCTCAGTATCTGGAACTACGTTTTTGTAAAACAGTCCGGATCTGTGGAACGGTTACCTTTATTTTTCAGATGGTAGGTTCTGGTTTAGAAGAAGCTTTTGGTACTTAAATACAGCCCTTATGGGTTATGATTGTTTCATCATAGTATATCTTAATTCATAAATTAATTGTTTGTTTGTTTTCCTGTTGCAGGTCATTTACATGGGTGTTGGTGTATACACTCCCGCCCTTGCACTAAATGCAGGTGAAGTTCTTTGAATTGAATTTTTGCTGATAGCTAGAAGGATCATTATAGTTGTCAAAACATTCATTATATGTAATTATTGTCTGATTATGTTCACAATAGTATTTAAGTCATTTTGTTTGTGTATTATTTTCTGTTTCTTTTAGTTACTGGCTTTCACTTATGGGGAGCTGTGTTAGCAACTGGACTAGTGTGCACATTGTACACAACTATGGTAAATGTGTATATATATATATATAAATATATAATATTTATATAAATATTTTACTGTGACTGATGTTTGTGACTGCTTTGCAGGGTGGACTGAAAGCAGTCATCTGGACAGATGTGTTTCAGACTGTGGTGATGTTTGCAGGTCAGCTTGCTGTCATCATAGTGGGGGTGCAGCAAGTTGGTGGTCTTTCTGTTTTTTGGAGGAAAGTCACAGAGGGAGACCGCATCTCAGGCATTGAGTAAGAAAACTTTCAGTGACAGTAAATGCAAACAAAATGCTTTGACCTAGTGTTTACAAGTCGTTAAGATTTGAACCAATTTCTCAATGAATTTGTAGCGCTGTTCTTTGTAGGCTTTTATTATTTCTTTTTTTATTCTGTTTTTTTGTCTTGTAAGTCTAAATCCAGACCCAACTGTGAGGCACACCTTCTGGACGTTAGCACTTGGCGGAGTGTTTCTAATGCTCTCTTTGTATGGGGTGAACCAGGCACAGGTGCAGAGATACCTCAGTTCTCAGACAGAGAAAGAAGCTGTAATGTAAGTGACCTTTAAACCAGGTGTGTCTGACTTCAGTAATGGAGCATCACAGCACTGCAGAGTTTAGCAGTCTGACTCATTTAACACACTAGATTCAAGTCAACCAAGGCCTTCATGAGATGAGTCTGGTGTAGGCTAAGGTTCTTCAGGAATTTGTCCCCTCTGCTTTACTCCACAGTAAAAGAACCTGTATCATTGACAGAAAAATTTCCTTGCAGTTCTTACTATTGTTTAAATTAACAGTATTTTAACTTGGGTGGGTGGCAGTCTTATTCGCAGAGAACTGGCTTGGCTGCGGGTTTTCTTTGCAACGACTGTGTGACCAACTGTTTGACTGAGACTTACTTAATTAAAAAACGAAATAACAGGAATTCCTACTTGATTGAAATCTGCAGTCACGCCTACCCTTCGCAGATTCATTAGTTTGGACACTCCGGATATTGCGTTTAAAATTTATAACATTTAAAATTTCACTCTCTAGTCCATGGTCAATATTGTAAATAAATCTGCAAAATCAGTCACAGCTTAATTTCCAGCAATGCACTCATAACTTCTGGTGTACATCAGCGAAATGTGTGTGAACATGTACGGTGAGCCTCTTGGTAGTAAACAGTGGAGAGGAGGAACAGTAGCTGTCATTAATGGTGGCTGCCGAGCAATTGTAAACTAAACTCATCTGACTCTCAAATCTCTGACTAATGTGGGGACAGTTCGTCTATATTCGGTTAAGATGAACACAGTGTCGGTGATATGAAAAGGGAAAAGGCTGAAAAGCAGGCGACCTTTGGGGAGCAGTTCCTCCTCAGCCTGTCTCACTCTCAGTCAAGCAGATTCACACAGAAGTATTTATATGAGTTACAAGAAGCATATCATCCTTGTCTCTAAGAACAAGGTGAACATGATTCAAGGATTTTGAAATGTCCTCGAGGAGGTAGTTCCCAGCGCTTCAACCGAATAGACATAACCATAGTTAATTACACACACACATAGTTACATACGTTTTCTATTATTCTCCATTACAATTAACTGGACAACGGCAGCTCTGTATGGTAAGGTATGAATACTAACTAATGTAGTTAAGATTGAGAAATAGCCAACCTCAACCTCACTCAAGCAAATAATGTTGGTGTGTAAGTGAAACTGGCGAATACTGACAAAGGTTGATGCTTGACAGGCTTGTCCTCTGTCTTGCAGGTCATGCTACATGGTGTTTCCATGTCTTCAGATTGCTTTGGGTCTAAGCTGTCTAATGGGACTTGTTATGTTTGCATGTTATGGTGATAACAGCCCTGTAGAACACCAGTACATCACTTCTAAAGACCAGGTTGGCATCACTACAGTGTTAGCACTGGCATTACTTTATTATATTCATTACCTGTCCATGTCATTTACACATACATGTAATATTATGCCACAGATGGTCCTCTACTTCGTCATGGACATGCTGCAGAACTTCCCTGGACTGCCTGGATTGTTTGTTGCATGTTTATTCAGCGCATCACTAAGGTATGGCTGAGTAACTGCTGCATTCTTTAGGAGATTTAATTTGGTCACATTTCTACAATATATGGGACACTGAGAAAGGCCTATAAACACTGGCCTGATTGAGTCCCAATATATGGTAACATTTTATGCAACTTCTCTGAGTTTAATCACTGTTTGTGAAACTTACGCTTGCTTAAAACAAGTTACAAGACTAGTGTCAGTTGGAATTTGTTCCTCACCAAGTGTGGCGTATCATGTTTCAGGGTGTAGCGTGAAACACATTTGATATCATTAAAAATGCTTTCGAAACACAATCCTCTGCTAGAGAACTGTTTTTCATGTCACATTTCATATTTTTATGTGAGAAAGTATACCTTCAGGGTAACTTTTGTAACAGGGTACCACTACAGAGAAGATGCACTGAGAACTGTCAGTTGAGGCCAAAAACAGGTTCTGTGTAGTAGTACCCTGTTACTATACTTACCTTGAAACCCCTAAAACAGGTTCTGCACAATGGGTCTTAACAGACTGGGTGAAAGGACAAAGTTGTTATTTGACCCGCATAAACTAAGCACAGTGAAGGCTATGTTTTGTCGTCGTGAGCTTTGGAACATGATTAAAATGTTTTAACAGAACAGTCTGATAACAGCATTTAAGAACAAAAGCTCATTGGTATACACACACACATGCATGTGTACTTCCTAGCTGCGTGGGCGTTTGTGAGCTTGGGGCCAAGCAACTTTGACATACAGACTAAATGCCTTCTTTCAACGATAGGGGGTGCTATTTAAGTGTTTTAGCAACAAAGATTGAAGTATTAAAAGAAAAAGAAAAAAGAAAAACTTTTCACCTTTTGGTGAAAAATATAGTTCACATGGTCAGTCAGTCAATATATGTTTGAAGTCCAAACTGAATGTTTTTGGCTTAGAAACGGAGCTGTATATCCACTTTGCCATTGTTTTATAAATTCTTGTCTGACATGGCTGGCTGTAGCAGCGAAGTGGGTTTTTTGGGGTTTTTTTTGTTTGTTTGTTTTTTTTCAATTTTAATGATCATAGTAAGTCATATTTTATCTTAAACCATATCGTCAGGTCTGTGCCATTTTAATCAAGAACTGATTGAAGTTTTAGGAATGTATTTATGGAAACAATTTGGGTGAATATTAATTTCTAGTATTTGATAGGAACATTACCCCATAGCTCCAGTTCTAGAGAAAACATTTTTCATAAAGCAGTTGTAATGAGGACTCACAGCACTAGATCTAAACCAAATGAATTAAATAAGGACAAACAAACATGGCTTGGCTTATCAACTAACTTGTAGGAAGTTGTGCAAAACCCACAAATCTTTCTTTTAACTATGAATGTGACAATACACTCGGCAAAGATAACATCTGAATGAAGAAAAATGCAGACCTTAATCTAGTTGTTTTATTATATATAACAGAATGTATTAGCATTCATTTGTGAATGACATTCCCTTTTCGAAGCACAATATCCTCGGCTTTCAATTCCTTGGCCACAGTAACGATGGAGGATCTGATCAAACCACATTATCCGACTATGACAGAGTCTAGAGCCACTCTACTGTCCAAGATACTCGGTGAGACTTTGCAAACAGCCTCCTTCATGATGTAATATTTAGATGAGTTATACCTAATTTGATTTTGTTAATTGAAAACACTTTTCTGAGGGTTCAATCAAACTACGTACCTAACTGATGACTTATGTGATCATTTTGGTTGTATTCCCAATCCAGCCTTCGCATATGGTCTTGTATGTCTGAGTATGGCCTATTTTGTTCATTTGATGAACAGTTCTGTTTTACAGGTAAGCAGTTTTCGATTTTTGTTACAAATAACCATACCAACCCCTTGGAGTCAAAAAGTCAAGCAAAAAAACACGGATTATACTTTAACATATATTGATGTAATATATACTGACTTTCATTCTGAATCAAATGTACCATTATAACTCTTTTCAAGGCAGCACTCAGTATCTTTGGAATGGTGGGAGGACCCTTGCTGGGTCTGTTTTGTCTTGGGATATTTTTTCCTTGCGCCAATAGCTCTGTAAGTATAGCTCTGGCAGACTATTCATGTTGTGAACAGTATTCAGTGTCAAAGACCTAACCTCTGATCTTTGACTGTACTATTTGCAGGGTGCAGTGACGGGTCTGGTAGCTGGTTTGATCATGGCCTTTTGGGTTGGCATTGGTGGATTCGTGACTCGGACATCGAACAGTATCACAGTGCATCCCAACAACTGCACTGACACAGCGGCAGTAGAGAACATAACCATGGCTACTGTGACTGCTCTCTTGAATCCAGTCACTCATAAACCAAGGTAATACTTTACTGGGTATCAAACATCACTTTGAGGTTGAAAAATCATTGATATTTGAACACATCTTTAAGTAAGAAATTAGACACTGAAAAAAACAGTGATTTATTTAATAGTCCAGTAAATAATCATGCTTACTTGTATTAAGGAGTCAATATATACATGAAAACTATTGATATATTTGATACATGGACATGAAATGAGTGCATCTGCTGCTGACACTCACTAAGAAGAAAGAATTTGTATGCTTTTTTTGTTTATTTGGTTCTCAGCTAGAATCAGTTTTGAAAATAATGTGCATGTTATATTTTCACAGCCTGTAGAGGGCACTGTACTCAGGATTAAAGTCAAAGTCAAAGTGAACTTTGTCACTTCCACCATTTACAAGCTCAGGTTCCACAGTTTACATATAGTGCAACAGACATAAGACATTGTGCAACATACAAAACAGAGCAACAAGTAAAGAAGTTTAAATATAAGTAAGGTTTAACCTGTCCTGAGTATGTTGACAGCTCTCTGTATATGAGTAAAATGTACAGTGATGCAATGTAGTAGAGAATTGTGCAAGAAGTATAACCAGGATAGACACTATGACCAGTATAACCAGTATAAACATTATAAATAGTATAGACAGTAGGCCTATATCCAGTATAAACAGTAGAATAGTATAAAGCAAGTATAAATAGCAAGTTAAGTATGTTGGAACCAGGCTGGAAAAAACTGTCTTAACTTTAAATTTGAAACTTGCCGTTTACTCATGACTTCATTGCCTTACCCAAGAAAATCATGTTGCCCAGCTTTAAAATATCCATTAATATGCACACAGTTAGTTCCACAATACACTGAAAAGCAGTGTTTTTTTATACAGTACCAGTCAAAAGTTTGGACACACCATCTCATTCAATGATTTCCTTTGTTTTTATTATTGGCTACATTGTAGATTCATATTGAAAACATCACCTACTGCTCCGATGACAGCTTTGCACACTTTTTTCAATCAGATTCATGAGGAATCGACCTGGAATGGTATTTAATTAACAGGTGTTCTTCGTCAAGAGTTAGTGGTCCTATTCGACCTTGGTTCTACTCCACATTATGGCAAGAACCACTTAACTAAATAAAAAAAACATGTTCAAAACATGTTCTGGTTTGTTTAACTCTTTTTTGTTTACTGCATAATTCCATGTGTTCCTTCATCATTTTGTTTGTTTTCAATATTAATCTACAATGTAGAAAATAATAAAAACAAGGAAAAACACTGAATGAGAAAGTGTGTTCAAACTTTTGACTGGTAGTGTATGTGTAGGCCTATGAGGCATATTGCTTCTTCTAAACTCAGTCAATTTCCAGGGTAAAAATAAGATGCAATGAAGTTTAGCTGAAACAGAAAAATCCCTAAAAATGGTATCATCTCTGTGGGGAAAAAAAATATTTGTATGTTTTTTACGGTAGACAATGTCTCAAAGTTTTATAAAAAATCAAGTCCAGGCCTATAATGAACAAGCCAATTGAACAATTTCAGTGGTAAGAAAACAAAAAATCTTTAATACTGAGAGGATCCAATTTTCAGACTGAGAACACTTACTCCTGTAGGCCATACCAAAAAGCAATTACAATGAAATGAGTTATGAGAGTTGCGGTTAAAGAAATGAGATTAAACATTAAGTAGAGGCATTTCAGATCAGACGGAGCACAGATCCATGACATTTCCAAGGAATGGACAACCTTTCTTTTGGAGTAGAAAGGTGTTTTCATATATGCAGCATGTTCAGGTATAAAAACATATTGGGCAAAGAACCTAGAATAGTGTAAAGCAAACGTACACAGATTAGGACTTGATTGGTATTTATGATCCTAAACACATATGAAGCGATGACTGACAGTGATGTGCACTTAAGCGTCCAGAACCATTCAGTATTATCCAGAAGTATGTTTTTGACTTGTATTTTATTTCAGGGTTGGTGTCTACCAATGACTGTTTAGTTTAAGTGTAAAGTGTCCTTTTGTCATACATGAACACAGCACAGCATAGGACACGATGTGAACAGCACGGAATTCTTTCTCTCTATGTAATCCATTCACCCAAGTGAACTGTTCTGCTTCATCTCTCTTTTCTCCCTGTTAGACTTTGCTCTGTACTTTAGGCTGACGTCATGCTGAGAAGAAAAATATTTCTCCCCCCATGTCTTGCAGTGCTTGTGATATTGTGCTCTGTATTTGTTCTTTTGGTCTGTGTTTGTTCAGTCCCTGTTACTGACATGCAGCATTACAGCACGGTGCTTATTTCTCTACAGAGATGGTGCTTACTGAGATATTCTCTGTGTTCTCTCACTTTTTCTGAACCGTTCAGGTTCTGTGAAAATGGGTTACAACACGTTCTCATATTTCAACCGCAGTGATGTTGGTCGCTCGATAATATCTCTTACCTGTCACCTCTTCCCAGTTTGGAGGCTTTGTTTGGGTTACATGACACATCTACCTCTACCACTTCCTGATGATGGAGTACACACGCACATTACTGTTTTTGTTGTATAATTTCGGGTTTGCTCCTGCTGGTTTTCAATTTTTGGTTTTTTTTTTTCACTCTGGAAACAGTGGTGAAGGTAGTAAAAAGAATTACAAAGTATTTAAACACTGATGCCAGAGTAATTTCTAGTGAATAAATAAACGGTATTACGTATTACATATATATGCAGGGGTTGACATTATATTTTTGCTGTAGTAGTCTAATGAGTACCTACTTGAATCAATTGGTACTCATCAAAAATGTGTTTCTAGCAAATTGTGCAGAGGTCTGTGTCTCGCCCGTGGAAAAGGTTCTTTGGGGAAGAACCTTTTCTATTCCAGCATGACTGTGTCCCCCTTTCACGAACAAGGGCCATAAAGACGTGGCTGAATGAGTTTGGGGCAGAAGAATTTGACTGGCCCACACAGAGCCCTGAGCTCAACCCCATCCAACACCTTTGGGATGAACTGGAACGAAGGTAGTGAGTCAGGCCTTCTCGTCCAAAATCAGTGCCTGATCTCATAATGCTCTACAGAATAAATGGGCACAGATTCCCACAGAAAGTCTTCCAAGAAGAGTGGACGCTGTTATAGCTGCAAAGGGGGGAGCAACTCCATATTAAAGTCTTTGTATTTGATTGCAGTGTTATTAAAGTCCCTGTTGGTGAAATGGCCAGACTTCCCAATCCTTTTGTCCATATAGTTTGTATTAAATTTAAGATTAATTAAAATATTTTTGTTTGTTCTTTACATAATTTTGTTCTTTTGAGTAACAGTCACAAAAAAGCATAAAGAAATAAAAGAATACGACAATAAATATTATTAAACAGAAGGGAAGGATAAGTTCTTTATTAAAGCTGTATCTCCCAATTGTCCAGTCTTTTCTCACATACCTACCAAAAAGCGAATGTGATTTTCTTTTCCTTTTTAAACTGGCAAGATTAGCAGAACAGCACATTCTTTAGACTTAATTTTAAAGTTTCCTTTTTGTTTTTGTTCCTGACCTGTGAATGTCTTCCCCCCCCATGATGGATGTTTATTCCTCATTACAGTGTACTTTACTGTCTTATTATGTTTTTCTATTTCCTTTTAGTAAACCTGTTGGGCTGCATGGTCTCTATTCACTTTCATACATGTGGTATAGTGCGCTCAACTCCTCCGTCGTGGTCTTTATTGGACTCATTGTCAGCCTCTTCACGGGTATGGCGTAACTATTTGCAGAGATCCAAACATTTTTAAGATCCCTTTCAGATCTGGATGAAATGCGGTGCAATGGCGTGAAAAGCTGCTTAATTGATTTTTTTTGTGCTCCATTAGGACCGATGAAGGAAACGGACTTGACAGCAGGCACAATTTATCCCCTAGCGGATAAAATACAGTCTTTCCTGCAAATGCTAGTGAAGTCCAAACCGTGCTCGGGCTCCCCTCCAGAACACAGGGTAATACGTGGAACTAGCCAGGCCTCAGATATAATTAAACTGTCTTGCACATTAGCAAGCATTGTTTTGCATTGTGAGCTCTGACTACACAGTATATTTATTTGTTTCTAGCAAATTGCCACACGCCATGAGCAAATGAATGGTGTTGCCAACACACAGAAAAACACTGGAATGGAGGAAGAGAGAGAGACTTTCCTTCCCTTATGCCAGACATCTTATTTGGAGCAGGAATCATCAGTATGACACATGAACCTTAAAAAAAACTGTATGACTTGTAAGTACGGGTGTTTCATTATGATGCTGTAATTTCAGTGTAAGAACAAATCCACAGTATTACAGTATGGTATAAAATTGCTTTGTTTAGAAAAATGCCTTTTTTTCTTTTTTTATAAGGAGATATTTCAGACAGAAGAAAGGGGTTTTCATGTGAATAATTAATGCACTTATGTGAATACCAAAGCATCTTACAAGCAAATCTGGATTGTGAATAAATTAAATATAGCTGTAAGTCTTTGGTATGGTAACTAATGACTTGAATACTGCTGGTGTAGAAACTTGAGACTGTAACTTTAGTGTCTGCTTGCAAACTAGCGGATGAGCCTAATGAAACAAAACGACAATGTTATTCCAGGGGAAATGTTTATTATTGTGTTGTAACATCAGCTCTTTTTTGACTCCAGGTAAAGTGAGCAGAAGTGCATTAAGAGTGCTATTAAATTGGTAGTATGAAATAAGTATAGAAGTCCCTATTGTTTTGGTTTTTTTTTAAAAATCATTTTCTGTGGTTCTCAAACCAGTCCTCAGAGATGCCCAAATGTTTTCATCTGTCTCTATGTATTGCGTGTTGTGTTGGAGCAAAAATTAGACCACCTGGCTTGAGGACCACTTATAATCACTTTAAGAACTGCTGTTACGGCGCCGGCCGTTTGGATAAGAGCGTCAGCCAAATGCCCCCTTTACAATACACTGTCAAAAGAGCCGTATCTTCCAGGGTACAAATACTGTCACGGGTGGTACCCTCCATAGTACACCTGCAATATATTAGGCACAGTTGCACCATATTATGTTTGGTTTGGTCTTTTTTTTTTTTTTTTTTTTAAGTTGCATACATTTTTAGAGATACACCTTTGACTCCTGTATCTTTATTTTAATAGTTAAATGATGAAATAGTACAAATATAACTGAATATAGTGTACTTTTAACACCAATTTCAGGTAAACAATTGGACCTGAAGGACCATGTAGTACCTTTGTGGGTATTTACGCTGTTTTTATCTTGAGGCTCTAAAATGTACTAAGGCAGTGCTTTTTTCTCACAGTGACTCTTCTGAAAGGAAGATTATGCAAAGATACTGATGCCAGAGAGTCAAAGACACAATCAAGTTATTTAGTATGTGGGACCAAATCCTAACTTTAACTACTTTAGTTTTTCCCCAGTACTTCTGCTTACCTAAAATGGGGGAACTTAAAACACACACACACACACACACACCACACATACAACCATTCATATTTGTGTGTGTGTGTGTGTGTGTGTGTGTATGTATAAGTATATATTTTGTATTGTTTCTGGCTTTTGCTCTAGTGCGTAAGACAATAAACTTCATGACTTTCTGGTGAACTTTTCATAACAGTGGTCTCTATTGTTTCACACACTGGATTGTGCTAATATCAGAAAAGAAAGAGGAAGAATGTCATGACAGTTCTATGCAAATACAGTTGCTACATTATACGTAACATAGATCGTATCTTTCTCTAATACAAATAATGTTCCCCCATCCTCTCTAAACTAATTTGCCTGTGGGAATGAGTGTACTTTTTCCAGTGTCAGGTTTTTAAGAACAATGAACAATAGAAATGAGGCGTTCATCATTTATTTCATCATGGCATAAACACATCTATCTTACCTGGGTGCAGTCAGGTAAACTGGAATAGAAAATTTGAAACATGTGCTTTCATGTTTCAGTATGGACTCAAAATGTAAAACATATTGAAAAGAAAGTTCAGTCCAAGAAAACGGCACACTCAGACAAATCCAGAGATGAAGCACATGAATAAGCTTCATCTTTGGATTTCACTGACCTTTGAAGGAAAACAGAGAGAGAGAAAATGAGTGAGAGAGAGGGAGAGAGAGTAAGTTGAGGATTACTGGCCTTCTGTCAGCCATATGGTCACAGCTTCAGAACGGGAACTTACTTCAGCTTTGATCAGTGTACATAAGAAATATCTGCTCTCGGCTTAGAGCGTCTCAAACACAGTAAAAATTAGCACTACGTCACTGAATTAAAGAGTTTACACTATCAGAGTTCAAATGGAGTTCAAAATTCAACACTAGTTGCAGGGGCCTCTAACTCAAGCCCAGCTGGGCCGAAGCTCTGCAGCTCTCTCTAACGCAGCACTTTCTAGGACCTATAGTTTTAGACAAATATTTCCAGAAAACAAGGTGATGCGGTGAAGGCTTTTGGAAGTCAAATCATACCTTAAAGTTGCTCTGAATATTAATAAGATATTTTATGCAAATTGTTTTGGGTATCCTGAGATGCCCAAGCTGCTACTTTGCCCATGTTGCTGCCTAGGCCTGCCTAGTTGGTGGATAAATACCTCCCAGTTAAAGCTGAGCACAGATGCCATTGCAGATATATAGCTTGCTTATTGTTTGTTCTGGAGAAACTGGAAGAATTCTTTGGTGATTTTGATATTTATATGCTTCATTTGTACATTCAGTTCAGTGAGACACTTTTGAGAGGAGTGCATTTATGTAGTAAAAGAAGCAGAGCTGTCAAGAAAGGTAAGATCATTTTCTGGAAATTAAAATTTTTATAGTGGAGTGTGTGGCTCGTCGCTATGCTATGCTATGAAGGTGAAGGAAGGGGCTGAATGCGTGCTGTCTCGCTTACATTCATCCTACTGTAAGAACACGTTTGAAATTTTCTGAGGCTTAACTTTGATACGCTTGATCTTGAGGCCTTCACTGTTAACTGGTTTGCAGGAATAGGAGAAATATGTACACACCACTAAGCTAGTGTGACCAAAATTAGTTTAAAACTGTGTGTAAGTGCGACACTAGGGTGGAAAAGTAATGTATTCATACTGATTATGGAAGGTAATTATCAGTCTTATAAATAGTCACAGAGATAAGGGAAAACGCTTGGAAGTAACTAATTATAAGGAATTTAAATGATATATAGCTTTTCATTTTAGTCTTTCATATCCAAAAGACAGTGATGCTCTTCAGTCTGGATAGTCCACTGTAGATGTTTAACTTACATTTAACATACATACTAACTTAACTACATATATATTCATTTAACCTCAATCTCCTTACACTTGTAGGATGAAATGTGTACTTTTAGACCGTTGTTTTAATTAAAATGTAAAACATTTTTAATGCATTTATTTTGCATTTATTTGAATTTTTTTTCAAACAACTTAAGCTGCACTTAAGAACATTTAAGTGTCAGTTTAAAAACATTTTGAATATTTTATTACTATACTACTAAGCATACACATTTAAGATATACATTAGCGCGGGCAATACTGCACCACTAATACAAATCATTTAACCTCAACCCCAAACCTAAACCTCACCCTCCTAACACTGGTACTAATCCTAAATTTAATCCTAGGCCCCAACACTGTTGGGAATCAAATGAGCATCAGAAAACTGATTATTAATTTGATCATCTGTAGATATCCTAACTTACGGAGCCTTGCTTTAACTGGAAAAGCACAGAAAATGAAGAACACCACTAATAGAATGAACTTGGCGTTTCTATCTGGTTGTTATTTAAGTAGGAAATTATCCTTTACCTTGAAAACTGCAATGAGTGTAATGCACAAGAGTCAAGATGAAGTCTTTACAAAGCACATTACATGTGTGATTGTTCTGGTATGATAACATTATTAAGGGTCTAACAGTAGTCTTTAGGCCAGCAAGGACATGAATTTAATACAGTAATAAGACGAAAGACCGCTATGAGACTGGTTATGGGGCTTAGTCTTTAAAGACTTCAACAATTAACCTGATGTGTAATTTAACTGATAATAATACTGTGGTTGCTTTTTAGTGATTTAGTGTATGCACTGAAAACAGGCAGGGATCCGCAGTGTTGAGTCATGCCAGTTATTGTGGTTACTGATCAATTTTTTGACAGCATCGTTTTCGTGGTGTGTTTTTGATTCACACATTTTCCCTTCAAGTGATGGACTGTACTCTTGTCTGTCTCAGACATCCTGACAGCAAAATGAAATCCTGTGCAGGGCTGCTTCTCATCTTGCTGGGATTGCTTTTCAAGGTTGGTCTAACTTTCCAGAATGATTTGAAAGAGAGTGAGGCTGCGCACATCAAGGGTTCTGAATGGGCACGGAGGATAGGTACTCCCTGCACTGTACAGACCCAAATCAATATCTCCCTCAAAAATAAGGGATTTAAATGATAACAAATGAGCACTTCAAAACGTGAATTCTTGAATGTGGTTCTTGAATTTACTACACAATCGCACTTCTGTCCATGATATGTATAAATATCTGAGGTTGATATTAACTGGATTCCGAAGAGTTTGTCTTCCCAGATTGTTTTCAAAGAGTGATACTTTTAAAAATAATCAACTTAAATGAAATAATCAACTTTTTGCTCTTGGGAGAACAAGGCGTGTCACAAAAAGCAGCACAAGACTACACGTAGTGGGGATGGGACAACATAGAGTGCAAATTAAGTGAACAAACTTTAAAACTTGAGCAAGCAACTTAATACTGGATAGGACAGCGTACAGTGCAGCTGATAAAAAGCAGAAAAGGAACCAAGTGAGGATGAATGCAGTATTGTGTCAGATACAGTATTCTAACGGAGGAATAATTAAATGTGCAAAACTGCAAACAGTTGTAACGGGGTAAGAAATAACAGTTCAACTATGGAAAAACCACGTTTTTAAAACAGCTTTTTGACCTGATTGTTTTGTACTTTTGTAAAATGTAATATTGTTTGTGGAAAGATACTTTCCCCTCATTATTCCACCTTTTTTTTTTTTTTCACTGACGTAACACTCTTTTCACTTGCATATGGTTTTAGACTGCTTGGAATCAAATAGCAGAATTAAAATACTGTCATGCTTGTTCTATACTGACATCAGGGACAAAGCTAAGAGATCGCATCAGCAAGTTCATTCATTCATACCTGTTCTTGAACACCAGCTTTTTTTTTCATTTGCATTGTCCTTTTACTGGGATTCTCTTGCCTTTGAGTTGAACAGATACCAGATAAGTACATGGTGACAAACTCCACACGAAACAAGGATAGTGCATAGCACACCACAGAACATGCACCCATAATTTATAGATATTATACTAAGGTCAACATTTTACAGATACTGTCTATGGCACATTGTGCCACTTTTATTGAGTTAAACATAAACTGCACCTATCATGTTGCTAATTATTTGGCATTTTTATTTGTAGGCTTCTTCAGAAGGTAAATATGTTTGCTTGTAATTGCATTAAGTATAATGTATCCAAAGGAGCTTTATATTTTTGAGTGAAAACTGCTTCATTGCTTTGTATGTGTGTGTGCGCCAGAGAATTCAACAAATGTTTACTACATTGAGGTTCACATAGAAGCAGGAGCATACAACAATTTCACAGCGCTGCTAACTGGCCTAACTCTGGATGTGAATCAGAGTGCAACAGTAACAAACTTTAGCATAACAACAGGTAATGAGATACAGAAATGAAAATGACATCAGATTTAAAAAAAATGTGAAATACACAATACATCTACATAATGTTTATTATGTCAGCAACAGATTATTATAAATATAAAAATGTATTCATATCAAAATGTAAAATGTTGTCATTTGAAAGTATAAATTATTCTCTCAGTTTTTCATAGCACTGTGGTTTTGTCATTTTTCCTCCCCTCTGCCTGCAGAATGTAACAGTGACCCCGCAGGTGTGAAGTGTACCTGCTCTACAAACTATAGTTGGAGTGATGAGGTGTGTCGGAATTACACGAAGTGCTGCAATCAAAATGAGTGTACATTTGCAGCTTCACACCCCAGAGCCATGTGTCTTTCCAAAAACAGAGGTAATAAGGAATGAGCTTTATCAGTTATATGGTTGATTTGTGATAATCAAATCAACCATATAACTATATAATTTTCACAATGTATCTAGAACTGTTCCAAGACACTGGGAAACTGAATTTGAAAGCATTTTTCTGGAACAAGAACTGTAGACTCATAATGGCCCACCTACACACTCAACAGTGAGCTTGCAAATAAATAAAACCGGGCTCATGTTTGTGGGGGTGTATGAAAACATGCTGGCAGTGGATGCTATCAGATGGCATTCTTTTGCCTCCTTAACACTGAACACTAGCTCAAGAGTCAGACGCACAACACTTAAGATGCCTGTACAGTAGATGAGAGCACCTAGTAATGATAAAGGGAGCTCCCTATCCATGCCGTGCCAAATGTCGTCACTAAGGTCTCATCCATGCATCTCTATACCCAGACATTTTGCAGCAAGGGTCACTATTTTCCCAGATTCTACTATCTTGTTTTGAAATAAAACGTAGAGGTCTGTAGAAACAAGGTATTTTAACATATAAAACACCATAAAATGAATTAAATTAAAATTGAAAATGATATTGTTATGAAATGATATGTGCACTGTTACATCCTTAGTGCTGAGGCACAAGAGTTTTCTTGAGTTTCTTAAGGAAAAAAATAGGATTTAAAGTTTTTGGCTGCTTCTTTTAACCAGTCAGATCATTCAGATTCCATAAATGGGTTTTAACTGGTTCAGATTACCGGTAAAGTTGGAAAAGGTGCACTTTTTCTGACCTGTTTAGGCACTAGGCAGCACTGCAGCACAGTTAGTGGGAAGCTTAAGTTCTGTAGCAGAACTGAGCTCTAGTTTAGATGGCATTGTAAGCATAGCGCTCCACCCACTGAATGAATGTCCAGGAATTTTACTGTGCTGATGCGTCAGCCCTAGTTTGCATAGTTTCCAAAAAGGGTAGTGCAGTACAGTCAATGGCATGGATCAGTCATGGCTTGCGTCAGATGATCTGTTATGAAAGAATAAGGCCAAAGTTTATGCTCTCTCAGGGTTTTAATGACCTTGGGTGCCATTTAGGTGGGCCCTATTAAACATGGCATGAGGTGATGGCTGTAGGGTAACCAGGTTATGACCTAGTCTACAGGAGCTTCAGGAGCCTGGCTGCAGATGTGCAAGGCTCAGTAGCTACGGTTAAGTCTGTGGAACAGCAGTTACCCCATGCTAAGGGCTGATAGCTAGGTGAATCAGGGGCTACATCCACAATAGTAACCTAGAAGACAACCTTTTTTCAATACTCACCTGACATCAGTCGTAGTACATCGAAATGGATTTGTTTGGAGTGATAAGTGAGCCGTTTTAGAAAGGGTGCTATCATCTGAAGAACCCATAGTATCAACCAGTGAACTAGAGTTGCAACCTGAGCTAATGTTGGCTAATACAATCCAAAAGGATGAGTTGCTGTTAGTGGATCATAGTGGATAGGGTACGATACTGGAGGTTTGATATGGCTTATTAGAGCAATCTAAATGCCATCGCAAGAAAAGTGCATGACTGCATCATGTCACTGACAGAGTCTGTTGATATAATATAATGACATATGAACACACTCAAGGAGTCTCCTCTGAGATACAAAATATTTCATCTAAAACCTGTCTTTCTCTAGTTCTTATCAACGGATCATTTATTATTCCTGAAAAACCGTTTACCATGGACCATTACTATCCTACATCTGACACGTATAAAAATGATGTCCAGAACTACACTAGATCGGTGAGTACTGCACTACAAACAAATGAATCTTCATTTCATATGATTATTTGTCAGAAAAACAGTGATCTTAGGCCAGGGAGTGGGGGGTGTTATCGTCAGACAGTTGTATGGAAAAACTGTATGAAAAAGCTCCACTTTGAAAGTAATATTATATTAGAGCTAAACATGAAGGTGGATTTCAAGACTGATGTGTAAAAGCTATGTTTATTGTCGTCATGGATAAAATATCACATATATGATCATGTCTCATTTTGGTTATTGATTTAAACGATCTGTTCTTTTTTAGCTGGAATCTGTTTACAGTACTTTGGGCTGGTTTGACTCACTGGAGATCACAGGTTTTAGGTAATGGGAACAAGCAGTACTAGACATCATTCACATCAGAAATGACAATAGAACAGTTACTGGCTGCACATACTGCCATGGCTCATAAGATAAAAAGTAAAAAAAAATGCATGGATAGAAAATAACATCTGCAGAAGGGTAATTATTTTATCTTTTAAGACAGGGTAGTTTGATCACAGACTTTGTGATGCTGCTTGGTAATGCTGATTTTGAAGTGGCTCAACTTGAGAAAGCAACTAATCGCTTGGAAAATGATTTGAAAGCCAATTTCAGCCTCACAGTAACAGGTAATTTTCCTGGTAAAACTTAAAGGCACAGCTTTCTAACTTGAACGTAGGAGAACTTTCTGAAAAAGGCTGATATGTGTTTCCTAGTAGAAACAGTAGCTATCTGGCTTTCTTCTCCTAAAAAAAATTAAAACACAAAATGGCAGTGAAATGTTGTATATGGGCACATGACCCTCCAGCACCTCCTACATAACCCTCAAAAGTCCTAACACTAGTTTTTAGTTTTCATTCCTCAACCGGAATGTGGTTTTATTAGTCTGGCCAGAGTGTGTGTATAATTAAAGTTCCTGTCAGTGTGATGTTAGTGGTTTGATGTTGAGGTGTAGAGGAGTCACTCAACACTTGGTGACCTTAAGATGCAAGCATCTGCTTTCCGTTCTTTACCATCTACTTTCTATTCTTTACAACAAATGAATAAGTTTACTTTTACATAAGAGTTCAGAAAAAAAGTGGAACAACAGTACAAACACATGTATAAAGAAAATGCATAAAACAGAACTTCTTATATTGTTTGATGATTAGTTGCACTTTGAGATTTAAGATTGTTACAAATTATACTTACTTATATACACTATATGGACAAATGCATTGGGATTCTTGACCTTTACATAAACAGGGACTTTAATGACATTGCATTCAAATGCATAGACTTTAAAATGGAGTTGGTCTCCTTTTGCAGCTATCCACATTTCTTGAAAGTCTCTGTGGGAAATCTGTGCCCAGTCATTCTGTAGAGCATTTATGAAATCAGACACTGATGTGAAGGTCTGGCTTGCAATCTCTGTTCCAGTTCATCCCAAAGGTGTTGAATGGGATTGAGGTCAGGGCTCTGTGTTGGCCAGTCAAGATCTTCCACACCAAACTCATCCATCCATGTCTTTATGGGCCTCGCTTTGTGCACTGGGGCACAGTCATGCTGGAATAGAAAAGGGTTTTCCTTAAACAGTGTCCGCAAAGTTCAAAGTGTCCAAAATGTCTAGGTATGCTGAAGCATTAAGATTACCCTTCACTGGAAGTAAGGGGCCTAGCCCAAACCCTGAAAAACAGTTGTGTCCCAATACTTTTGTTCCTACTGCGTAACTTGCACTACACCAGGTATCTTTGTTAATGTTCTCATGTCATTATGTTATACTTAAAGTCTCTGTGTGCTTGCTTTTCTACAAATTCACAAGTGTGCAGTATAGAGTGGTGAACAATACACTATGTATAGACACATCTTCACGCCATCTGTTCACGCACAAAACTTGTGTAAGAGGATATTAGTTTGTGCATTGGGCATTGCCCATAGTTATCTTCATTATCTGCAATTTGATTTGTCATAAAATGACCAAGATATTTCACCTCATGAAGAATCAGAAAACTTTATCGATCCCAGAAGAAATTGCTTATTTTATGACTGCACAGACACACAGAGATATGAAGATAAGAACAATGTAAAATACAGTATAAGTCAAAATAAAACTCTAGAATTTTTCTAAAATGCTCAATACTATGGCATTTCAAAGTGATGATCATTAGATAATTCAAAACCAGAACATTTTAGACATTTGTCCTCTTTGGTTTTGGATTACAACACCCTTACTGGTAAGACATTTAATATCATGTTCCACACTCTACACAGAACATACAGTGAGGAGCTGCTTGAAATCACACGGTTCTCTGTTTACATAATATTGTTCACCAATGTATTGTTAGTCATGCACCCAGTATTACAGGCTGTCTGTTGCTTGGACAGGTCACCAATCTAAAGATAAAAAATCTTAATGTAAGAGACAGTATTCTATGATTATCACAGGAAAGGCTTTAGAAACATCAATAAAAAAACTTTACAAAATTGTTTAAGGCATATATGCACAGAGACATGAATTACTTAGTCCTTAGTGACTGGCACTAATAGAACAGTCAACACTGAGTCTGGCAAATTAGCCATGACTGATAAAGCCAGTAAAGCAAATGGCATGAAGAGGAGTTATCCTTACACAGGCATATTTAAGATGCTCAGCAGAGATGCAGTGCAATCCACAACCTTTGTTTTCAGCCAGTATGATCCTTCTTGTACAAATCACTTTAAGCACTGTTGAATAAGGTACAATAATGCTGTCTATATTGTCTATTCCAGAGATTCCCTCTGCAGCGCATGGTTAAGCTATCTTGCAGTTGTTAAAAACTCTCACTTCTTTCCAAAACTCAATGTCATTGTTACTCAGCAGCTTTTTAACCATGGAACAAGCAAAGCTTATATAGCATGCTTATATATCTATCTAAAGTTATTGTACTCAAATACAGAACGTTGTCTGTGTCTTCCTGCCGTCGCTTGTGATTTAGTGGCTACACAGGCTTCAGCATGAAATCCAGCAAAATACTTATTCCAGCCGGGCTTAATGTCATGTGTCTTATTTTTATGCTTGTAGTAGAGCTTACTGCCTTCATGCTAAGGACTTAGTATCTTATTGTACATAAAGCAGATATTTCTCTTATGCTCTCCACAGTTAACATCTCTAAATATAACTGCATTTTGAGTTTTGGGCATAATGGGCATAATGTCATATGTACAATAATGTTTGACTATTACTTTAGGTTCCTCAAGTTTACTAAATTACTTAAAAATCACATTTTTTTCCATTGACTTTTCTTGTGCTTAGGGCTCAGAAGCACAATAAAAAACTAATATAACACTAAAATAAAGCTAAAGCTCAAGTTTGCTAAATTACAAAAAGGTGATTTTTGTGTATTATTGTGGAAATAGGCTCTGCTTGCTCAAAAGCATCTCTTTTGGCTGTTGAATTAGAGTTGTAAAATAAAGCAAAAACTGCACACGCCTGCATCATCACTCAGTTTTAATTCTTTGGGTCTGAGTACTAGATTGTGAAATTAGCAAGTTATAATAGCCATCCCTATTCTGGGCTAACTAGCTGCTGTTCTCTCTTTCCAACAAATACAGTTCATCTACTTATGCTTTCTTATCAACTGAATTGATTTCAGGTATGTGTTATATTAAATCTAGTGAGGTTACAAATAGGGGCTCGTGACTTTGCAGGACAATGAAAGACAAATAGAAAACATTGCATTTTGTGTCTGTAAACAAACCAGATTAAGCAAGAAGGGCTTGTATTCTTAGCTTTCATGTTATCCATTTTCTATCATTTAAGAGATGACCTAAACTAAACTATTTTTGCTCTGAAAAGCAACTGATAGAATCTACAGACACTGATCTTAATAAGTACATCTTAGGAGGAAAAAGTTAATAGGCCTATTTAAAGGTCATTTCTCAATCATGATTACGCAGGACAACTTGTGCTTTGATTTGTTTGAATCAGACACTCATTCATGTTACTTTTTTCCCTTTGGGACTTATAGGATTGACGACTATCACAGAACTCAAGGCACCTATTCCATATCATAATTTTACCAACATAACATGCAGTACAACACATAAACTAACAAACCCCAAATGGTTCTTCCAACAAAATGCAAAGCCAATACAGGAGGTTACAAATGGGACTGAAGCAAATGTGACTTCTGATACGAAGAACACCACAGTTTCTATTAATAAAACTTCAGAAGCCTGGAAAGGTATGTTCCTGAAATCTGAATGCATGCCAAAGGTTGCTGTGATTATGATTATACCACGTATTTAAAAGTAGACAAGTCTTGTTTATTGCATTTGTTCAATATTGTCCTATGTGATTACTTGATACAGTATTCTCCATTTCCATACAGGAACATTTATATGTGATTACCGGTCTACCAGTTCACAATCAATTATTTACAGAGCCAGTCTGTATTTGGACATAGCCCTTTTGCCTCAAATTTCTATCTTCAGTGAGCCTCAATTTCCAAACTGTAGAAGCAATCAGCTGTTTAAAGTTAAAGTTCAGTGTTTAATACCTAACACCACTGAAGTCTACAATGTTACCTGGGCAGGATTTAGTTTTTACAAAGGCGTAGGTAAGAATCACTTCCTATCACACTCTGGACACACACTTTGCTGATATGATATTTTAAGTGTAAAACATTTTACTAATGTTTAGTATGTTTAAAGTCTCTCAACAGAATGATCAAATATCTCATGAAACCATGGCAGAAATCACTTGTAAAGAGGTGGTTGATGTTACATGTACATTTACCAATAGACTAAATATGGCAGCGAGTGCCAATCTGTCTATTATGACCATTAGGGGTAAGTGTTTTTTTTTTTAATTTACTTGTTTGTTTTACTTTTTAAATAAAATAACAGTTATTATGGTAGTAAAATAACTTGGCATCTTTTTAAAAGATGAAAAGGAAAATATGTTTGCTGTACACTGTTAAATATTTATTGCATGGTTTTCTCATATTTTGCACCAGCTAATTCAAGTGTTTGCCAAGAAGATAATGGATGGCCAGAGGCATTGGTGAATAAAATTGCCATAAAACTCTGTGATCCCACTTCTGTTGGTCTACAAACAAGACAATGCAACTCAGACAAAACCTGGAATATATCTGTCCCTGGATGTGTGAACAAAGCCATCAGTATTCTTTTAGATGATGCTTTGGTACAAATCTTTCCATTGTACTTATGGGCAAGACCCTTAACCTCAAGTTGCTCCAGGTAGACTGTGCCCTGTAGTTAGGGAATGGAAGTCGCTTTGGATAAAAGCGTCTGCTAAATGCTGTAGATGTAAATTGTTCTGTGTAACAATTTCTCAATCTAGCTACATTTTCTGGGATTTCACAAATTTACAATGGCATTATGCTGACTGCGATCTGTTTCTCAGTCCAGTTTTTTACACTTGGAGCAACCTAAGGGCAGAACCTAAGGGCAGGCATTTTTAACTATGACTTTGTTGCTACATTTATACGCACAAAAGTAGAATGCCAGATGTATGCAGTGCAGCAAGTTGTAACATAAATACACAATGTAAAAAGTGAAACGGCAAATATTTCTTTTGTTCATCAAGCTTATTTTTCATCACATGCAATTATTTAGCTTAACACTGTTTAACAGTGCAGTTTTCCCTTGTTCAGAAAATTAATCATGTACATTTCTGCTTCCCCACAATACAGAACCTTGAAAGAGGTATTGGGATTATTGGAGAAAACGCAGCAAACATATTTCGTCGTTTAAAAGAGCAAACTGAGCAACAAAGCATTAATGCATTTGCAAATGTCGATGTATCTGTACAAATTTTGAAAGTCATGCGAAAAACTTCCAACATACAGAATTCTGCATGGAATGTGACACAGCTTCCTGTAAGTACTGGCGGCTTCTTGCATATTAAGTGACTGACGTTTAAAAATGTATGCTAATGATATTCTCAAAAAATTATGTTAAACCCCCAGTAAAATAAAAAAATTTCCCTTTTTCAGTTTCAAGATTTTGCGCAAGCTGCAAGCAATCTTTTGAATGGCAGTCTGAATGACAGCTGGGTGCCTGTGAACAATAAAGGAGATTACAGTTTGGCTGTTGGATTTTTGCAGACCATAGAAGGATTCATGGGTCAAACAAATCTAACTAACAATAACACACACTACCTCACACAGGACAATTTGCAAATATTAATAAGTAACAACATTACCAACTCCTCAGGCCAAACATTCAGTAGTGATTTCGGTGTCAGTGTCACTATGACCTCCTCTAATACTTTGGTGAAAACTGCATTCAAGAATCTAGCTAGCAAATTGCCAGATACTGTGAACAACAAAGCAACTATTCTGAGTGGTGTCTTGTTATCAGTTATTGATCCCAGTAACACAAACATCTCAAACATCTCCATGTCCTTTACCCAAAACAGAATCAAAAACCATAAAATGTTCTGTGTGTTTTTGGATACTAATACATCTCAGTGGTCTACTAA
>JBBPCX010000001.1:32663147-32680668 GCA_037974365.1 Hydrocynus forskahlii
GTAATAAATACAATGTATGTCTCTTTTTTGTACCCAGGGCTTCCTCATACTCCTAACAGTATGTTTAGGAGAGAAAAGGGTGAGTTGTTGTTCAAGGATAACTAGTGTGTAATGGTATAATTCCAAGGGTCCCGTTTGTAATCCAATGTTCACTGGAAACTAGTTCACTTGCCATTAAAGTGCTGCTGGATTCATTGACTACAAAACATTCAGTAAACTATACTTAGAAACAATGATTCAATTAACAAATTGGAAATGAAATTACCAGAAAAAAACAGCTAAATGTTGGTATGCCTCTGAGACATCCAGATCACACCAGAATATCATCAAAGCATTGCGTTCTGTTTCCCAAAATATAAGAGCTATCACCTGCACATCAGATCTGCGATTTGAAACCCTAGTGTCGTATTCATTGACTTTCTTATAGTGGTGTCAGAAACCTTTAGGAGGTTTGTTGGAAGCTGGAGGGCAAAAGTCTTTAAAATAACGCAGGAGTACCAGTATCCCCAGATACAGACATTGTGAAGTAAGCAGTAACGATTTCAATGGAATTTTGTGCTCAATCAGTGGGTTGTATTCATGAGACCAACAAAGAAAGTTAGCCATAGTTGCTCATTAGTTCGGTAGCTTAGCCACATTCCATGGATTTTTGACAGTTTTATTCAGTAATGCAGTTTTCCACGGTTCAATCTAAGACTGCATTTCTCTCCCCCAAACTCTTGGGATCTCTAAAGCTTGTTAGACATGCATATGTTTCTAGGATACAAAAAGTGCCTTGATTTGCCTCAGCAGACCAGCATAGCTCGTTCATTAACACCCAAAACAGAAGCTCAGCATATAAACAGGTGACATACAATAGGCTAAAACACCATAAAAACAGATGCTGTATTTGATTGCACATTTCTCCTGATGGACACAATACCGCCTTTACAACACTCCTGGGGCCTTTGAAGGGTTATGAGGGTCAGATTAGTTAGGGGCCATGATTTTTGACTGAGTTATCAGTAGCAGCAGTTACTGCAAATTAAACAAATTAGACTGTAACAAATAGTATGTATATAATGATAACTGATATATTAAAACAAATCTTTTTTTCTAGGTTCGAGATGCACTGCGCAAGCGCTTCGGATCACAGGTAAATAGAGTGAAAACATCTTTTTACAGCAAGCCAAACTACCATGTGTGCTTATCTTAACTGACAAAATGATCATTTTTATTTCAGCAATCAGTGAAATCTAAAAGTGAGCCAAGCTCGACAAGAATTACACCAGCAACTAAAAGGAAATAACTGGGTTGTTTTGCAATGGTATGTAACATTTATTTAAAATTTATTTTTTATTATCATTTAAGCGCATAACTACAGATTTAACATTGGTTTTCTTTTTCCACTTCTAGGACTAAATGGTTCAGAAACTGCCTTGTTTCCTGCGACGTGTTACAAGACCTTTCCATACTGAGATTATAATGGCAAGAAACATTTAAGGCAGGGGTGCCAAAACCTGTCCAGAAAGGGCCGCTGTGGGTGCAGGTTTTCGTTCCAACCAAAAAGAAGCCACACCTGAGTAACTGTAACTTAAGACCAACTGATTACAGAGGTGGAATCAGGTGTGCCTCCTGCTTGGTTGGAACGAAAACCTGCACCCCCTTTCTGGACAGGGTTGGGCACCCCTGATTTAAGGGCTCAGAACTAACATGCCCTTCTGTTTATCTTTGTTTATCACTTTGGTGCCTTGGGACCTCATGTTTAGTTATCTGGACATTATGAAATATGTTTTAAAATGTATAGTTTGTTTATGACATTGGTTGATATGGTATAGCTGGAACTGTATAATGTTAAAATTTCTTGAAAATGGGCATGAGTTTGTAAATACCTGTCTCTTTTCATAACTAGTGTGTTCAAGTAAATATGTTTGTAATGAATTATTAAAAACAAAGAATTATTCAGTTCTTGAAATATACTTGGAATAAGTGTAATGACTCCCTTTAATGGGAAAAACCAGCAGCATAAATACTATAATTCTATACTGAAACAATGTATTTTTTAACATTATTATTAACTGATTTTATTACATTTTGTTGGGTGTGGACAATGGCTTCTAAATAAAGTTTGTAACATTACATTACTGCACAGCCAGGAAAGTCTGTTTTATGCACTCACTGATCTAATGCAATTGTCCTTTGTTTTTTGTATGATTCCTTGTTCTTTTCGGTTGTTCGCTTCTTTCTTTCTCCCAGTCATCATCGGTCTCATCTAGGGGTAGACCTTTTAGCAGTGCTGTCCGTCTGTGGTCTCTGCACTCGGTTTCTGCTCTGCAATAATCATTGACAGCTGCATATAACTTTAAAATAAGTTTCCAGTCATTACTAAACATGTGAAATCCAGTGCTTAATAGACAAGAAAACCTTACTTTTTAAGGAAATGAACACAGTCTTTATGCCCATAGATTTCAGCAATCCTGATGGGTCTGTCTCCAGAGCAGTCCTCCATGTCTATGGGGGCTCGGACTGAATGTAGAAACCGCAGCACTGACAGTTTTCCTGACTCCGCAGCAAAGTGGGCAGGTGTCCATCCGTTATCTGTTCTGAGGCAAGATCTCGCTCCATTTTCAATTAGTATCCTAACTACCTCAGTCTGTCCTGAAATGAGGCATGGTTAGACATGTCAGAACCAAATCCGAAATAACAGATCAAAATACATTGCTTTAGCTTTTTAACTGCATAATAAAACGCTATAGGGTCAGTATTGATGTAGGGTGCCTTTTGTTTCCCTATACATGTCATCCATTTATTTTTGATCTTTTTTTTTTTTTTGGATGTGTTCGTATTCATATTTGTTATAAATTGGTAGTTAAATACCAGTGTGTGAAAAAAGTGAAACCTTTTTTTTTTTCATTTATTATTCAGTTAAATCAGATTAATTAAGTATATTATAATATAATTGCATAGAGAACTATGGTCAAATATGGTTGTTTGAGATTTTAGTTGTTTATTTGTTTTAGATTTTGAGATCAAATGTAATACGACAACCTGAACAAACACAAAATACAGTTTTAAATGACGTTACTCCAAACACAGCCAGGGTTGGTTACTGCCAAATGTGCTGAACCTTAACATCACTTAAATCAAACCCTTCCAGCAATGTGAAGTAGGTTAAAAGGTCTTAACAAGCAGCACACTGGAATGGGTTACAAAACTGGTATGAAGCTAGAATAAAGTTTTACAATAAAAACAGTCTATTATAAGTCAAACATGTTGTAATAGAGTCACCAGGCGCTTTGGTGCTTCTGGGCCTGAGTGACTTGCCATAATTGACAGAACCATGGATTCTGCTTTTTAGCATAAAATCCTGTAGAACGTCTGATTGTAAGTCCATCATTTGAAGCTCAACTGCTACTAGGTTGAAGCAAGACAACGATACAAATCACAAGAGCAAGACCACCTCAAGAGAAACAAAATTAATGTTGAAGAGTGGGCCATAATCCCACAGAAATGTGAAAGGCTGATGTCCACAAGAAGCTTTTGCATCTGTTGCTTCAAAATGTGGCTCAACCAGTTATTAGGTTCAGGGCAGAGTTACTCTCTTGCAATTGTGTGATATAGATACTACAACACTTTTCAATAATTAAAAGGGTAATTTTATTGTGTTTCGCATATTTTATTTGTCCTGTATTCAATTTTGGATGAGGGCCACCATTTATTGAGACAAAATGAAAAAGGCTATTTTTTCCTTGGCACTGTAAGCTAAAGTCTCTTGGTAGAGATATAGTGGTGCATGTTTTTCTTTTTTTGTCGCAACGTCTATCCTTCCAGCCATTTACATTATATTTACATTAACAGCATTCAGCAAATGCTCTTATCAAGAGCAACTGACAAAGGACAATGTCACCATATTTATTTGCAAGGTGTAGGTAGACTGTGTGGGTGGGGTGTGTGTTACATTGACAAATGTGTAAGAAATTGGGTTCAATAGATATACATAAAAAAAAAACATAATTCAAGCACACACATGTACAGTTGTGCTCATAAGTTTACATACCTTGGCAGAAATTAAGATTTTTTAATGATTTGTGATTTTCATTTTTCAGAGAATGAATGATAACATAAAAACTTTTCTTTCACTCATGGTTAATGGTTGGCTGAAGCCATTTATTGTCAAACAACTGTTTACTCTTTTTAAATCATAATCACGACACAAACTACCCAAATGACCCTGATCAAAAGTTTACATACCACAGTTCTTAATACCGTGTATCGCCCCCTTTAACATCAATGACAGCTTGAAGTCTTTTGTGGTAGCTGTGGATGAGGCTCTTAGTCTTCTCAGACGGTGAAGCTGCCCATTCTTCCTGGCAAAAAGCTCCAGTTCCTGTAAATTCATGGGCTGGCTTGCATGAACAGCACAACTGAGGTTTCCCCAGAGTGGCTCAATGATATTGAGGTCAGGAGACTGAGATGGCCACTCCAGAACCTTCACTTTATTTTGCTGTAGACAATGACAGGTCGACTTGGCCTTGTGTTTTGGATCATAGTCATGTTGGAACGTCCAAGTACGTCCCATGCGCAGCTTGTATTTTTTGATAACTTACTGCATTCATCTTGCCATCAATTCTGACATCAATTTCCTGTGCCTTTGTAGTTCACACATCCCCAAACCATCAGCGATCCACCACTGTTTCACAGTAGGAATGGTGTACCTTTCACCATAGGCCTTGTTGACTCATCTCCAAATGTAGTCTTTATGGTTGTGGCCAAAACGTTCAATTTTAGTCTCATCACTCCAAATGACTTTGTGCCAGAATGTTTGAGGCTTGTCTCTGTGCTGTTTTGTGAGCGGGACACTTTGTGGCTTTTGCGTAATAATGGCTTTCTTATGGCAACTTGACCATGCAGCCCATCTTTCTTCAAGAGCCTCCTTGTTGTGCATCTTGAAACAGCCACACCACATGTTTTCAGAGAGTCCTGTATTTCACCTGAAGTTATTTGTGGGTTTTTCTTTGCATCCCAAACAATTTTCCTGGCAGTTGTGGCTGAAATTTTAGTTGGTCTACCTGACCACAGTTTGGTTTCAATTACTTTGATATTTTCTTATATCCCTTTCCTGTTTTATAGAGTTCAACTACCTTTTCCCACAGATCCTTCAAGGGTCTGAAGGATTCAAGGGTCTGTCAGGAGTCCAGAAACTCATTGACCTTTTATACACACCCACTAATTACAAACAGATCACAGGTGAAGATTACCTTTAATAGCCATTCAAATCTGTTTGTGTCAAGTTGTGTGCATGTTATTAGGCCAAATCACCAGGGTGTGTAAACTTTTGAACAGGGTCATTTGGGTAGTTTGTATTGTGATTATGATTTTAAAAGAGTAAACACAGTTGTTTGACAAAAAAAAGGCTTCAGCCAACCACTAACCATGAGCTGGCATTGTCCAAAATCTCTTGGTTTGCTGAAGCATTAAGATTATTGCCCTTCACTGGAAGTAACCTTGAAAAACAGGTGTGTCCCAATACTTTTGTCCATATAGTGTATGTGTGTGTGTGTGTGTGTGTATGTATTATATATATGGCACGCTGCTGTGATACTGACCCTACAGCTAATCCAAATCAAAATACAATATTTTAGAATGTGACTGTGATAAACTCAGTAGTCCAAGTTACCTTTGGCTGCAGCCCAGTGTAGAGGAGTCTTATTGTTCCAGTCAATGTCTTTCTGGTTCGGATTGCATTTGTTTGTTTTCACAATTTCTTCCACGAGATCTAAATCTCCTACTGCTGCTGCTTGGTGCAGTTCGGTCATCTGCACTTGAAAACAGACCCGTTTCACACTGGAAAATTAACGGGTACGTGCTTTTTAATAACACTTGTGTTTGAGTCAAAAGACGGAGCGAGGTCGTGTTAATAATTCGGAAAGAAGCAGCTGGCTTGGATTACATTTAAATTCCTGTCCTCTAGTGGACGTTTTAACGATATTTGCACATACCCTGGTCCGCTTAAAAAGCGCCTCCTTGCTCTATGCCGCTTTTGTTGGTGGTAACGCGTCACTGGCGCAGAAACGGGCGTAAGTAACAGACTGCGTCATTTTTTCTGCACCCGCATTCGGACAAGCCCCGCCCCCAGCTCTATGATTGGCAGCCCATCTCATTACACAAGCCAGCAGATCTCGTCAAAACGACTTCCAATGTATCTAAAAATACTATCGTCATAAAGACCTTTTGGCCCATTGGTATCTTTTGTATTCAATCATAATGATTTGCATTATTTGGACAAAAGTATTGGGACACAGCTGTTTTTCAGGGTTTGGGCTAAGTCCCTTACTTCTAGTGACGTTCAGTCTAAATGCTTCAGCATACCAAGACATTTTGGACAACGCAATGCTTCCAACTTTGTCGACACAGTTTGGGGAGGGTCATTGTCTATTCCAGCACGACTGTGCCACAGTGTAGGTACATAAAGACATGGTTGGGTGAGTTCGGTCAAGAACTTGACTGGCCCACACAATACCCTGACCTCAACCTCATCCAATACCTTCGGGATGAAGTAGGACGGAGATTGCGAGCTAGACCCTCTCGTCCAATATCAGTGACTCACCTCATGGTCATGGTCTACAGAACGAATGGGCACAAATTCCCACAGAAACTCTAAAATCTTGTGGAATGCCTTCCAAGAAGAGTGGAAGCTGTTATAGCCACAGAGGGGACCAACTCCATATTTAAGTCTTCTGTTTTTGCATGCAATGTCTTTAAAGTGTGTTACTCCAACTGTGTCTCATTTATTTCTCATCCATTTAATAATACAGCAAATAATTTAAAATCATTAATTCATACTTCTCTGTGAAACGAGTGTCAGTAAACCTTTTAGGAGCTGTTATATCCGATAGGTTTGATCTTGAATACCAGAATCTTAAACTTAAGGTATCTTGTGGAGCTTAGGGCATACACACAACAGTGCCCCCATTTGTCAAAGGAAAGCAATGACTAAATGTCATTCAATATTGTCATGTCACCTTCAGTAGTCTGTAAAAAATGACTATCCAATCGCCTCCCCACCAGATTCACAGCCTTTAGTAAGCACATGAAAGTTTGACTGACAACAAAACAACATCTAATACTGCTGCACAAACGTTTTTTATTTTACTGTTAACACATAGAAAGAGTTATGAATTCAAAGGCTCCAAAAGACTGAGTTCAAACAATTCCCATGAGACAATTACACAACAATAAATACCAAAGAGAAGCAGTGTATCACAATTCACATTAAATTATTAATTACAGCACAATGCATTTTGTTGAAATATATGAGATACACAGTATGACTGGTCCATGTTGATGCTGTTGAAGCGTGTCACATATATTCCTATCATCCATTGCCAGGTGCAGTATCTGTGCATAAACATAGCCACTGTCAATGATAAGAATTTTCCATCCACTTTGTATGGAAAATTCTTATCATTGACATCACACACACACATATATATATACATACAGCATACCTCTGCTTATTTGCGGTTCAGCAGTTTCATTTTTCTACAAATTTGTGGAAACGGCAGATATCCTCTTCCTTTTTGTTTTTTGCTTTTTTCGTGGCAATATATAATTTTTCATGCATTTTATTGCTAAATTAGTATGAAAAATATAATTTACTAATTTTGTTTCATAAGTATTAACGTAAATTTAGCTACATTTCCATATAAAATAACTACATTTTTTGGCACTGTCGAGAGAACACATTTCTCCTTGCTGCTGATTGGCTGCTGCCCTGTGACGCATCTCTGGCAGACGCAGTCCAGCATCCCCGCAGTTTCTCGCATGGAGCTGTCTAGAGTATTTCTGTGTTGCTGTGTTTTGCGTTTGGTCCTTCTTAAAGCCCTGTATTTTTATCACTGTAAATTAAATTAATTTATTACTGTATTTACCCTGCTTATACCAAAGAAAACGTGTGTGCATGAATTACAGTGCATTCTATACAGGGATAACATCAGTATTTTACAGTCTAGCACTGCGGGAGACAGCAGTTCAGTGTATACTGTACAGTACGGATACGGGTTATCTTTACATTTTCTTTAAGGATAATGTATTAAGCTGAACTTAAAATGAAATTAAAGTGTTTTAGGAGCATATTTGGGGGGCATATTTAGGGTTTACACTATAAAAATATGCTTTTTTTTTTTTACCACATCACAAACTTTTTTCACCATACACAGGTGCTCTTGGAACGTAACCCAGAGTGTCGCGAGTGTCTAACACAGGTAAGCTATCAGGATGTAGCCTTAGAAAGGTGAACACAGCAGGGGCTATGACATGTGCTATGACAAGTATGTGGAGCTATGACAAGGACTGTAAGAAGAACCACATTAAATCTGCATGATGACTGCAAACTGTAAAATGTAGAAATGCAGATGTTCTTCTAGCCAAACATTTTACTATTTAATTAACTTCATACTCTAATGGAAATGAATGCATTTTTTATACATGTGGCTTGTTTCTGTTTATCCAACCTGAATCTTTAACAAGGCCAGAGTCTGTGCATTTGAAAACCCCATCTATCTTGGCACTGCAACCTGTTAATTTACAAAAATAAATAATTAGTAAACTGTAAAACACCCACTTTTTTCTCAACACAGCTTAGTAAATATTAGGAATTTTCCACGACTATCCTTGGATGTGGATAACACCACATACCTCATCACCAGAGAAGCAGGTACACAGAAAAGTAGGTGCATCATCAACAACAATATTAAACAATATTAAAAGGTTGACCAAAGGTTGATGTACTAGACACATATGCACTAGTTATAGCCGCAAAGGGAACCAGCTCCAAATTAAAGTATATGTATTTGCATGCAGTGTCTTTAAAGTGTGTCACTCCAACTGTGCATTTATATCTACTAGCCAAATTAGTCCCTCAACTGATTCATGCACTCAATTTCAAAGACCAATTCTAAAAAGCAAATACATCTATCTAAATGATGCTATGTGACCCAATCTTGGTCAGACCCACTTTCTAGTAGGAAGTAAATGATAACCTTTATTTGAACACTTACCATCAGTTCCACTGATTTCTTTCTTGGTTTCTGAAACATGCCTATTCAATGTAAGGCATGATCCATCACCACTGATTGTGTCATGATTGGCAACAGGGGTATGCCATTCTTTCATCTTCAACTCACTTTTAACAAGCTCTTCATTTAAGTCACCATTTTGCTTAAAGGTTTCTCCATTTTCAATTCTAGGAGGTGAAGCACACTGAGACCGTACGTCACTTGTCTTGATGTTTTCCAGAAAATCATCAAGTACCGCACTGACTCTTTCATCAGGAGCAGACTGGCCAGTAGTAAGTAGTGGCTCAGGGTCTGCGTTTGGTCTTTCATTACTCTCATCAAAAGCATATGCAGAAGCACTCCAAAAATCTTTCATCTGCTCATTTACAACACATGCCTGGCACTCGACATGATATAAAGGAGAAAGACTGCCGAGATCATTCTGAATCTTCTTAACCGTCACGTTCAGGCGCTTATCCATTAAAAGCTCACAGAATTTTTCAGTAGCTTCATTATTCCAAGAGCCATCTGAGGGGTTGAATCCTTCCAGCTGACACAGAAACGCTTGAATTGGACTTTCCAGCAGACTGACGGGCAATGGCTTGACAGCATCTGCTTTAGTTTCAAACTCATTTCCAAAATCTACAAAAAGTACAGAAATAATATTTGAAGATTTTCGAATAACCTGTGCACGGTACCATATCTCATCAGTGAAGAGAGTTAAGCAAGGTTCTCCCGGGCCCATTTTATCTACTTGGATAAAATTCGTCTGTGAAGACTTCCCAGTTTCTTGTGCAATAAGAGTGATTTTGTCAAGTTCCTCAGAATTTGCATGCTGGCACCAGAAATAATTTGGTCCGACTATGGATGAAGCATGTGCCTCAACGGTTTGTCCTACAGAAATCTCTGGTTTCTTGAATGGCAGTGAGAAGGTATCTGTTTCCTTTATTTGTATTACTTGAGAGAGCTTGTGGATAGGAGAGGCATTCTGTTCATCATTAAGATATAAATCAAGAGAAAGATCTTTTTCAAGAGAAAGATCTTCTGAGCCATCCAACGAGTTTCTCTGATCACCAATTTTAACTTCCCAAACTGTTTTGTGCTCTTTGATAAACTTACAAAATAGTCTCTTTTCACAAGCATTACCAAGTGCATTTTTCAACGGACACATCTCTTGCTCCATTCCCTTCTGTTCTCTGACATGACCTTCAGCTGTAAGACAGCAATGAACGCTGAACCGTGGAAAGTGCAAAAGACGTTCATCAAGCTTGCACACTTTCAGGGCAGAAACAGTCACCTCATTTCCAAAATCTATAAATTCGACACAGATGAGGTCTTTGCCTTTTGTATCTTTGATGACAGCACGGTACCAGGAGTCATCTTCAGGAAAAACAGCCTTCACTAAACTGCCATGTAAGATGGAATGCAGCTGAACTACTGTGGAACAAGTGGAATTCAGCTCTTCTGTGAGAGAAATTAGAGTCTTTTCATCTTTTGCTAACTGTACAAAAAAACTAGATGGGCTATTAATGTGCGAAACATAAACTTCTGTTACAAAATTTTGTTCAATGGCTGGTAGGGGGAGATCTGTAATTTTAGGTAAGCACTGCATGGATGGATCAGAACCAGAAACTGCCACAGGTTTCAGAAAACCTTCATCAGTGATGCGTCTATAGACTTCAGTGGAGGAGTCATTCCAGTAGTCTGTCATGAAGTCATTGATGAGGCCCATTTTGCACTCAACTTGGACATGATACTGAGGACAGTTAGGGAAGTCTGAGGTCATCCCCACATTTTGAATAACAACTTTCAGAAGCTGATCCATCACAAGTGCACTGAATCGACATGCAGCATCATTATTCCAATATCCTTCTGTGGGTTTGAATCCTTCTAACTGACAGAGAAATGACTGAGGTGGGACGTCCAGCAGGCTGGTAGGTAATGCTTTGACTGAAGTTTGGTAAATTTTGCTCACATTTCCATAATCTACAAAAAGCACAGAACCAGAACTTCCAGATTTATTAATAACCTGTGCACGGTACCACATGTTGTCATCTGGGAAAAGACCCAAGCATGGGTCTCCTGGGCTCAAATGATCAAAAGTAATCAGATTTGTTTGAGAAGAATTTCCAGTTTCTTGGGCATTCACAGAGATTTTGTCAAGTTTTTCAGAGTCTGCAAACTGACACCAGAAGAAACTTGGCCCTGCAATAGATGAAGCATACACCTCTATTCTCTGACCTAAGGAAATCTCTGGCTTCTTGTATACTCCTGGACAGACATCTCTGGAGTAGACAGACAGTGGTGTGTTTAACTTAAAACTGCTTTCCGAGTTTAATAATGACTCAGCCAACATTGTTCCCCAATCTTCCATCCTAACCTCCCAAACAGACGCATCCTGTTTGATGAAGTTGCAAAGCAGTTTTTTCTCACCATTAGTAACAGTGGCGGTTTTAAATGTTTCTATCTGTTCTTTTTTCCATTCTCTTTTTTGGTCACCTTCAAGGCAACAGTGAATACTGTATCTGGGGAATTTAAGAAACTGCAAGTTCAGTTGCCTCAATTTCAAAACAGGAAGCTTTGCCTCATTTCCATAGTCGAGGAATTCCACTTGAATTGTGCCATCTTCAGGTTTGTCTTTGACAACTGCCCTGTACCAGGCACCATCAACGGGGTACTCTGCTTTTACCACGTCACCAGGTAGCAAGTGGCTGAACTCAACCTGTAATTCATCTAACTGGGAACAATTCAGTTTCTCTACGAGAGCGCAAATATCACTCTCTTCACTGGCGAGCTGAACAAAAAAACTTGAGGGGCTATTGCAGTGTGAAACATACACTTCTGAGACAAAACCTGCTTTCATAACTCTACAAGGAAGGTCTTTCCCTTTTGAACAAAGAGAATCAAATTGTTTGTCATTATCCATTTTATTCTCTGCATTCTGAGATATGAGGACATTTTTTGAACAAACTGCAAATTCTGTACATGGCACATCTTTCTCACCAGTAGAACTCCTTTGATCAGCTGATTTTGATGCATCCCTGCAATCTTGGTTTGCTTGAAACCTGGAGTTACAATGGTCTCTTCTCCACAAAGATTCTGAGGGTTTAGGTGACATACTGTTGGCCACTCTTTTGGTTTCATGTTCCTTTCTTCTGATTTCATGCCATTTCTCCTTCACCTTTAAACTGATGTTTGTTTGGCCGTCATACAGTTCCACTGATAATTTTCCAGAGGGACTTTTCTCCATCACAGTGGCAGTAAACGTACAGTCAGTGGCTTCACTTTCAAACCAGTTGTTGAGCTCAAAGGATTCTTCTAAGGTTACATTGAAAAGTCTAAACTGGACAGCCTGAAAGGGCATGGACATGTTTGCACTGGGCTGAGCAGGAAAAGGTAAAACCTCAGACACATCTAAAACCAAAACATCGCCATAATCTACAAAATGCACAGTGATTTGGGGATTTACAGATCTGATTTGTCCTCGATACCATTGGCCATCCTTATATCTTGCAAGACACATCATCTGTGGAGAAAATGGACACATATTGTGTTGTGCCACAGCACAAAACTGCTGAATGTCTCTGGTCAGTTTCTCAACCACGGCAGCATTTCGTTCAAGATGACCATAGAAGTCGTTCACACCTTTCACACAGGTTATCCAAACCTTTTCCTTGGCACCTACTTCAAAATTACATATTGAAATAGGTGCAGATTCAATATCTACAGGCGGAGGAAGAGGCTCAATACTTACTATATTGAGCACGGTACCCAGGGAGTCATACATAACTGCATGTATAGTGCATTTCAAGGAGATATTGCAGAGTGATTTGGGGGAAATACATTCAAAGGAGTCTGGTAAACCACTATCATCTGAAGCTGTGCTTTCAGAATGTACAGAGTTCAACTTGTTGACGAGGATGCACTGGAAAGCTTGGCATTTCATCTTCAGAAATTTTGCATGAATAAGTCTCAAGTCTTGCAATGGCACTTTCAACAGTTGCCCATAATCAATGAGGCGCACATCAACGTGAGGGGTCAAGTAGCTTTTTATAATCTGTGCTCTATACCACATGCCATTATCCGGATGATGTGCCACACAAACTGATCCAGTAGGCAGCTGGAACTGACTGCATGAATAATGTGCTTGGACATCTTCCATTAGCTTCTTGAGACTTGACACACTGTCAGCCATTTGGCACCAGAACTTCTGGTCACTTTCTACATATGACACATTAACGTCAACAACTCTTCCGACTGCAAACAAATATTCATCAAGTACCGGCTCTGTTTTGTTGCCCACTTGTCTTTTGTCCATCTCCGCTGCAGTGCTGGCTTCTATTGTGCTCAGCTGAATCCAAGGAGGTCCAGGCACCCTGACATCCTCAAGAGGCACAGGGTCATTTGAAAGAATACAAGAGTCTAGAGAAAGTACTGGAGCTCCATAGCTATGATTATAAAAGTCTTTGTGGGTCTCTTGACTTTGTATCTCAAAGGGGCAGCCAGAGCAAGCTTTCTCAGACATGAAAATACATTCCTCCTGGACTGCAAAAGTCTTGTTAATGTTCACATGGTTATTTCCATAGAGCGTCACATGGTAAACATGACCAGACAAATTCAGGTGCTCAAACTTCCCAGCAAATATCTGATTCAGCAAAACTGATTTCAGATGATCAATCTGATTTGCTGTCCAGCCAATTCCTTTAGCTGTAACACCATACAGGGAACATGCATAAGTAACAACAGGTAGTCTGAAGAACTTTGCAGGTAGCGGTCTGATATCTCCCACTTTGACAAAGTCCTCAATTCCGTAATCAACCTGAAACACCTTTGCAATACCAAACACTATATTTTGCTGTAAAACAGATCGATACCACTTTCCATCACTTCCTTTGGCAGCACATGGAGACCCGTCGAATAGAGGCTTTGACATTACATCAGCAGGAGTGTTTTTGCAGTACTCCTCAATCTGCTGGCTTAACTTCTTCAGTTCATGGGAGAAGACATTAAGTCTACAGAAAATATTTAATGGATCAACTACTTGTGTGACTTCCACAATCTCGATAGTTCCAGGGAGCAATTCTGGGCACAGGTACTGATGAAACTGTTCAATGTTTTCAGCACGCTCTGTCGGAACATTTGTCAGTGTAAAGCCAGATGTTGTACAGGAAACATTATCTCTCGGTTCATGAAGAAAATCCATCACAAGGATTTTAAACTCTTCAATTGGTATCTTTCTAGCAAATCCAAATTCATGCATTTGCTTGAAGACACTTGGAATCTCAAGAAGGATGATTCTGTCAGGCATGATCACATCATGAACACAACCACATAAAGTCTTACCAGATAAAGACTTGAGAAACTCAGAGGCAGTTGGAGACCATCTACTTTCAGGAGACAACGGCGACACACTGGCTATAATAAAAAGCTCCATCATGGGTGGTAGATTGAAAAAACTGCTCTGGCCCGATATCACAATACTACTTGACACCCATAATGTTCTACCCTCATCAATTAGGAAAACACTGCACTTATTCCCACATCGTGCTAGTATTCTTGCTCTATGCCAAGTTTTTTTTTCTTCAACAAGACACAAATCACCAGGGTTGCCTTCAAAATTCCATCCTCTCTCTCTCTCTGTGTGGATTTGAATTTCTCTTTTCATTTGCTGATATATTTCCTTCATTAGTTGTCTATGGTTGAAATTGCCTCCAAATTCCACAAAGGCATGCTGGGGGTGCAGGTTCACTCTGGCTATGTGAACAGTTACATTTGATCCTATTGCTGGCAGCGCATGAAGTGACATCTTGAGCAACATAGACGCTACAACGTCCCAGTGCACAATCTATGAGGAGCCTTCCCAAAAAAAAAAAAAAGTAAAGAAAAGAAAGAAAATGTGTATTAACGTTTTATGCATTCAGTAAAACAATGGACAGATTACACAGATTGTCTAGTTTCTCATTAAACATTCTTCAAATGTTCTAAAAGAACCAAACACTGATGATAATATCACTTCTGGACTATTTTGTGAAATAAAGAGTTCCCAACTACTCAAAAACAGATGCCATTTTAGAAGGCGGGCAACTAAGGCCCTGAGAAAGTCCAGACCAGTTATGGATTCTTGTCAACTGTTTTGTTTCACAGAGTTAGAGTTCAGAACTTGACCTAATTTCCTCACCTACAGATAAAGAATGTGTAACTGACACAAATACTGAACCAGTGTCATCGCTAGATCCCTTTCAGGATTCATGTGCTGAGCCTGTGCCATTTTTAACTTTACCAGTTGTTGCTTCAGTAGGAGTATGGCCTAATGAATAATCAGTTAAGAATGGGAAACTGGTATAGTACATATTACAGCTCATTTCAAATGATGCAGGCTTTCAAAAAAGGATATGGGTAATGGAGGGTGGGCGGCCTGTGCCGCAGTAGAGCTTTATGATTAGCAACAGCCCTGAACTAGACCAACTGAGAGAAAATGTTATGTTTATGGGCTGTGTACGTGTCCACAAATCATGACAGAGGTGTGGCTTTATGTTTATGTCTGGGACAATAATCACTGGTAACTCATGGAGGCTTGATTAAAAATGACCATGTTCTACCATTTAATCAGCAGAAATACTTCACTGCAAAACACACTAAACGTCCATCGACATGTCTGCATTCCACTTACCTACTTGTGCCTCTGACCAGCACCATTGTGGTGTTAGCCCCGAATCCAACAAAGCATATTCATTCTTTTTTTGCTATCAAATGTTGAAACTTGTATCAGTCCGCAACACACTTCACACACAACGTGGCGGCTCCTTACTTCAAAATCACATGGCCAACGTGTACAACCACGTGACCGCTCTGGAACCGATTTGGAAAAGGCACGTGGTTTCGTGCAGAAGTTGCGATGTTAATTGAAATGACACTATATGGACAAAATTATTGGGACGCCTACCCATTACACCAACAGGGATTTTAATGACATTGCATTTAAAAACATATGGAGTTTAATCTGGAGTTGGTCCCCCCTTTGCACTCTTATTGGAAGGCTTTCCACAAGATTTTGGAGTGTTTCTGTGGGAATTTGAGTCCATTCATTCAGTAGAGCATTTATGAAGTCAGGCACTGATGTTGGAAGGCCTGGCTCACAATCTCTGCCGTGGGACAGGGTTCCCCAAACTGGGTCCACAGTGTCTTAGTACTGAAGCATTAAGATGAAGCCCTTCACTGGAAATAAGAGTCCAAACCTTGAAAAACAGGTGTGTCTCTATACTTTTGTCCATACAGTGTATGTTTTGATAATCCAAGATGCTGAAGTGTCCAGACACCTCAAGCCATCATGCCCTTTCAGCATTTTTGATATCTGGATTTTTAAAATATTTTCACTTTTGTCACTTTGTTTTATCATTATTATATTTTAATAGCACATAGTTATGATCATTTTACATAATGAGCCAAACTTATTCTTCTAATTATGCCATAGATCATGCTTTTTAAAAAATCACACACACTCTTTTTCTGTGGTGCTGGAGGTGCAGGATGAGGTGAGTTGTAACTGCAGGTTGCAGTGCTCTGCTGGAGCTGTAGACTACGGTACGCTGCTAAAGTGGTTCGTAGATAAATCTAAATTAGATTCATTTAGTTACAAACGTCACTGCATTTGTGAGATCTAGGCATAGTTTGCTTGTTGGCTAGGACCAGCTGATGTTCATAGCCATCCCTCGATCCAACTGTTGAGCTTTCTGTCTCTCTAACTAGTCATTACTTGTGATATCATGGTGTCCAGTTGAACACTGGTAAAGGAGAGCGCATAGTTTTTACCAGTTTTTACTGAATTCAGTTTGAAATCTAGAGGCCAGCATGCAAGAGGCTGGTTGTCTTATTCTGGAGTGAAGCTGACAAGATTGGGTGTTTTTGTTTTTTCAAAGTGCCATCACTGTAGGAGCTTGTGCACAAGTTAGTGAATAAATGTCATTTTCCATAATCATACCAGCAAAAAAAGACATGAACATTTCAAAATATATACACAGTATTTACCCTAATATAGATTACTGAGCCACAAAATTCTAATCACTAAAGTCGTTGAATGTATTGCAAATAACTGCATATTAACAGATTCATAATTACTGATGTATCCCTAACAGAAGATCTTCCAAGTTTTCTATAAGCTATAACCTTGTGAAAAGACACTACACCACATGTTATGAATGTAAAAAGTTTTATTTGCTCTGGAAACTTGTTTTGAAATGCATTATTGGATTCTCATAAATCTTTTAAAATATTACTCTTTATTAAACATCGTAAAGAGTTTAGAAAATTTGCCCTGTTTCTTACAAATGCACCTGTTACCTCACATTTTCTGATATTTGAAAATAACAGCATAAATCATTGTAATAATACATTTTTCAGCAAGGCCCTGCATGTATCAGACATTTTAAGTTCATTCTCCATGGTTATAGAAATGTCTACATTTTTTATATATATATATATATATATAT
>JBBPCX010000001.1:32680768-32715768 GCA_037974365.1 Hydrocynus forskahlii
TTTTTTTTTTTTTTTTGTTTTTTTTTTTTTTTTTAATTTATTTATTTTTTTTTTTCTTCCATTGCAGAGACCACCCTGATCAGATACAGACCCACCTGCATGGTAGTCCCACTAGGGCTGCTGTTCAAGCACTCAATAGCTCCCTCTATCGGACATCATTTTTTTCCTTGCGGCTGCATTTAAATGTAGCAGAACATACAGTATTTGAAGTTGATCAGTACCGTATCCAGTTTGACACTCATTTCGGGCGGTCTGTCACCCGCGGGATCGATTTCTAGGCCACTGTAGAGTGGGTCAAATGTATTTTTTAAAAGTGATCTAGGATTCTGCTGTTTTGTGTGTATTTAAGGCCCCAACACACACACTCTGTCTGCACGAAAATGAGCGTTATCACGTTTTCCTGCCAACACAAGGTCACACCTTACAGGATCTAAATTCCACATACATACGAAAACAAGAGACTTTTAGCCAGTTTAAAAGGGGTTTTCCGTCTTGAACGGGGGTAGCAGTGGGTTTAGCCACACCTACAGTCTAACCAGGAAGCCACAAAAGCTTTTAATAAAGACACTCGCTTCCACATGCAGGGGGAATGGCGTAAGTCACATTAAAATATAGATTTCTGTTTGCACAATTATCTGAATTGCTGGCTACCTCTGTTCTGCGTTTTTGCACCTGTAGCTTCTGTTCTGCACAACTGTCTGCCGCTATGAATACAGTAGCTGTCGAAATACTGTAGCTGTTGTTGATTGCACTTAATGTTGTCTTTTCTGGTTGTTTTGTTGTTTTTGTTGTTTTTCTGTACTCTCTGTCATCCTGTCTGCACAGTTTTGTGGTGTTTCTGTTGCTGTTCTTGCACAATGATCACGCAGGCACCTTGTTTTGTTTCACTTTGTACTGTGTGTATATGGTGGAAATGTCAATAAAACAAAACCTACTGGACTTGACTGAATACCACAGAAATGCTGAGCAGTTGGAGCTCCTACATGTGCTGTGAGAGTCTGACTCTAGTCTGGAACAGTGTTATTGCTGACTGTTGATAGGAAGACTGTAGATAGTAAGGCTGTGCTGAACTTGTTTCGTTTTGGTGCTCCCTCGTCATTTTATCCCTTTAACACAATGATTAAGGTGAGCAGGTAAGAGAGGTAAGTTTTTGTGTGAGGACTGTCCTGAATGAGCACTCAGTTCATGACTTCTCACCCCATTTTTTGTCATATTTAGCAGTTTCAGACCACTTCTGACTGGACACCTCTTGTGTTGGCTGCAACAAGGAAGTCCACACATATGAAGACATCTCTCCAACTTCAGTCAGCAGAATGATCCAGCCGTGTTGTTGCCTTTTCTGCCCAGATCCAGCACCAGTTCTATCATGAACAAGAGGAAGTCCAGTGTCGAGAGTGTGGAGAAGCCCAATAAAATCCGCAGGACAGATGGAGCAGTCCACGGCCAGGAGGAAGAAGATGACACTGATGAAGAGGGAGCCACTCATCAGGAGCCCTCTTCTTCTTCTTCGGTGTGTGTGAAAATTACTCCGATTAGATCTGCATTAAAAATGACCTTTTGCACTTAATCCACTCTACCTTTGTGTTTTAGAGCGCAGGAGATATCGGGGTAATAGAGAGCATCACTTTGAAGAACTTCATGAGCCACCACCTGCTCGGCCCTTTTCAATTTGGACCAAACGTGAACTTTATTGTTGGAAACAATGGAAGTAAGACTGATCAGAATTCACACCACTTTGCTTGAATGCATTGAATTACCTTGACTCTGTTTGCTCTGGGGGATTTCCCTCCAAATGTAAGTGGCGCCTTATAGTCATGCGTAAACACACTACAGAATGACACAGTGTGAGCAGTGTGAAATTCTTTCTCTGCATTTAAAACATTCACCAAGTGCAGCAGTGGGGAGCCAGCGACACAGTGCCCGGGGAGCAGCATGCTGAAATATAGATAGGGTCATTTCGGGTGGTTTAATCTAAAAGGGTGGCATTGTAAAGAACAATATTGACTCAGATTTATTTATTATGATGGTAATAAGAGCAAGGGGTCACAATGTCTACAATGCAAACCTGTCACCATAACTGATTAACATACATATGTCATTTCATATTGTCACTGTCACCTTTAATCTCTTGTTTTTGTGACCTTTACAATGTGTGTTTCATGATAGACAAATAGAAATAATGAAAAACAGATCTGGAATGAAGTTGCTTTAACCTTCATTAAAATTTGAGCCCATGGAACTATAAGGTTAAAATAGCAAATACAATTTAGCCAAAAGTATTGAAGAACAATGTCTTGAGCATCAGGTAATATCTGTAAACCATTCAGTTCGTTTGCAAGTGTAGTTGGTGTGTTTGAGGAGGGAAACCACCAAACAGGCAACGGATGCAATGGAAGGTTCCCTTCAAGGTGTATTTCACATTAAACCCCCCTTAACTTGACTTACAACTTAATCTATTGATTATGTAGAATCTTTTACATATGTGGAAATTTCATTTAATCTATTTAAGTTACTTTTATTTGTCATCTTAATGGTGGGAGTATTCATCTGCCTTAAAACCAGTAACTCTCTGCCCTGCAGCAAATTTAAAAGTAAAATGTGTCCAAATGGGCCAAAAGCATTATTGAAAAATGATCATTAAATGATGTGTTGGGCCCCAGGCAGAATACTTGTAATGCCAAAGTTTTGTGAGAATCTTTTAAGGACAGTAAACCAGGGGTCGGTGTGGCTGCTGGTTTTCACTCCAATCAAGCACCACTGACTCCTCTGATCTGATCAGTCGGTCTCTGTTTTCAGACAGCTGATTAGCTACATGGGGTGTGCTCCTGCTTGGTTGCACTGAAAACCTGCAGCCTCACTGACCCTCTGCAGGTAAGATTGGTGACCATGTAGTAAATACTTTGAACATCTAGACTGCAAGTTTGCTTAGAATGCCACATTTCACATCAGTTTTAGTTACTGCCCTCAGCTGATTATCTGCAGTAAGAATAACCAAATTTGAACATCAGTGATAGCAATAATGTCAAAATACAGGTGGAACTTTGTAGAGGATTATGTTCATCATTATGTTCATTTAACCTCAGAGTTGAATTCTGCCTCACAGTAATAAGGGTTCTCTCAAGGAAACATGAAAAGTCTCCAAAGTGGTTCACCCTTCAGTTTTTCTCTGTGGGTAGGCTCCCACTCTTCTGCATGTATGTTTTAGTATGTGTATTTCAGAGGTTTAGCAGTGATGGGTTGTGTTTGTTTACCAGGAACAGCAAATGCCGTTTAGAAGTACTGATCATTTGACTTTGGTACCCATTGATAATGCTGCTTAATGTCGGTTATTGTTTTGATGTTAGGTGGGAAGAGTGCTATTTTAACAGCACTTATTGTGGGCTTGGGTGGAAAGGCAACAACCACCAACAGAGGAGCATCTCTGAAGAGTTTCGTAAAATACGGAGAGAGGTCGGTTGACTTTATGAAAAACTGAAGATTGCCCACTTTACAGAACTTTCTTGTGGTGTCTGTCTTTATGGTATTGTTGATGTTTTTATAGCATATGTTATTATTGTCCAGCTCTGCAGAAGTCACAGTAAAACTGCGAAACAGAGGGAGCGATGCGTATAAAGGTGAAATATATGGTGACTGCATCTCCATTGAGCAGAAGATTACAAGCGACGGATGCAGAACTTGCAAAATCAAGAATAAAGCAGGTAATATGTTGTACTTGAGCTGACCAACATGCTCATCTCAATAAAAGCTCCCCAAACTTAGATCCCCTCTGTTCCAGGTCACATTATCTCCACAAAGAAAGAAGAGTTAACCGCAATATTGGACCATTTCAATATCCAGGTGACATTTGCTTTTTATATTGAATTAAAGATACATAATGTACACTCTGCATGTATTAGACGGTTTGTTTAGTTTGTTATTTCACATTTTTTATAGGTTGACAACCCGGTCTCAATCTTAAATCAGGAAATGAGCAAGCAGTTCCTGCATTCAAAAAGTGAAGCAGACAAGTACAAGGTAAGGACTTGCTGAGAGATCTTGTTATGAAGAAAAATGAGATGGATAATTAGATAGTTCCCCCCCAAACAGGTATCACACCTGAACTGCCAAACCCACAGCATATTATTTCCTTTATACTGTTACACCTTTTATCCCGTCGCTGCTCATTTTGCACAGTAATTTATTATTATTGTTATTACTTGCCTCATTGCTCTTTGCATTTTTAATTACTAGAATAATATGACAAAATACTGTATTCTTTCTCACATGGTAATGTTTCTGATTTTAATCAGCTGTGCTGTATATTGTTCTGTCCTTTAATATTTTATCATTTTGTTTTTATGTTTTAACGTTTTGCACGTTCTTTTTGCACTGTGTGTAGTCCAGTCCGCACTTCTTTAGTCTTGTGTTGTTTTTGGGTTGCCCTATGGTCCTGGGGGGTATTCCATGAAACAATTTTTTGCACATATTGATCATAAACATACTGCATATGTAATGCAAATATATGCCAATTTGACTGTGTTGATATTTCCACTTACATTTGCCACAGCCTCGTCATTACTTTAGTCATGAATTATATTGTATGTTTTTTGTAGGCATTTAGGTGGGAAGGCAAGTTTGTCTGGTTTTAACAACACAGAACTGGATTAAATGACTGTGTTTACATCAACTCAAAACTAGCCCCTCAGGCTGTCACAATTACAGTTTTCTTACAGCTAGCACTTATTCGGCTTTTGTGGACAAAATGGCATGCGCTAGAAACAAAGGTTTATATTTTATTTGTGGTACAGATATGCACTACTAGTCAAAAGTTTGGACACATCTTCTCATTCAGTGTTTTTTCTTTGTTTTTATTATTTTTTATTATAACATTGAAATCAAACAAAATGATGAAGGAATACATTGAATTATGCAGTAAACAAAAAAGAGTTAAACAAACCAGAATATGTTTTGTAAAAAGGTAAAGATGGACTGTTGTTTATTTTTACTTAGTTAATTGGTTCTTGCCGTAATGTGGAGTAGAACCGTAGTGGAACAGGAATCCTAACTGTGTACCAACCCGACCATCACAACTGATGGTCCCAAACACATCAAGAAGGCAAGAAATTCCACTAATAAACTCTTGACGACGAACATCTGTTAATTAAATACCATTCCAGGTCGATTCCTTTGCCAATAATAAAAACAAAGGAAATCGTTGAATGAGAAGACGTGTCCAAACTTTTGACTGGTACTGTGTAGGTTGCTTGTATATAAAAATATTGATCTTGCTCAAATATTTCTTTAATTATATAGCAATAGCTAAATTGTTTGATTGTGCCTTGTTGTCCTGTATGGTCATTCAGCCTCAAGTACTATTGAAAGTGTTATCCAAGTACAGTGAAGTGAGATGTTAATGAAGGTTTTTAAAGCTCTCGACCTCACCTTGCAATCTAATTATACATTTCATTCACAGAGCCACTGTGTTTTTGTTTATTATTCTTAAAGTTTTTCATGAAGGCAACTCTGCTAGAGCAGATGAAACGAGACTACATTCACATCAAGCAGACCAAAGCTGTGACGCGGGACCAGGTGGAAAGGCAGGAGGAGGTAATCGAAGGTTTTTCTAGGGCAACTGTGATAACTGTAATATGCAGTCACATAATTCTAAAGATCCTCTTTAGATAAAACATTTCTGCACACTTTAATGTACAGTTACTGCAGCTGGATTTAATGTACTGGAAAAAAACACAAAATGTGACATGTGCTAAATATGTTATGGAGCATTTTATTTTTAATACTTTGTTTCTATTGCATTAAAGGGCACATATTATGCAAAACTCACTTTTTGCATCCTTTTGTATTTCCATTTGGGTCTCTACTGCTCCTATAAACATAAACAGCGCAGAAAAAAAACATCTATCCATTTTCTGTGAGTCAATTGAAAGATTTTGGTGTCAGGAATCATATGCTTCTATGAGCCGTTTGGACGGCTCCTATATCCTGACGTCAGGATGAGGAAATTTGCATAGAACCACCCCTCACCTGTCGAGCCCCACCCACTAAATTAGTTGAAGATCCGCCATTTTTGTCTGCTGGTTTTACGAGCACGCATAAGACACTGAGCGCTATGGCTACAGGCAAAGGCAAGTCACTCATGAAGTGTTGTGTTCATCTTGCTCGGGGTCAAACATATAGGGCTGGATAGCGCCTCTGTTTTCTGCCATTTTCACGTGTGGTAAATGCGCAGCATTTTGAAAGAGATTGAAACTGTCAAGAATAGAGCTGGTGAGATCTCTATATGCGAGAGTGATTTTGTGCAAAGAACTTCATGAACATGTTTTGAATAGCCCATAGACCTATTATAACTTGTTTAAAAAGAGGTATAATATGTCCCCTTTAAACTCAGCAAGTAAACAGAAATTGTCTGCTAGAATGAGCAAAAATGCCACACTTGAGCTTTTTTTCTGAGACTGTGTTCTTATTTATACTTATTATTTTCTAACAACAGCAAAACGTATTTTTTCGATTATTCAAACTCTTGTCTATGGTTGTACTTGTTACACAGTATCACAACCTTCTTAAATAACAGCTTCCTTCTGTGTTTTTCAGTGTCTCAAAGATTTGAAACAATTATTTTTACAAAAGAAAGAGAAGTATGAGAGTTTGTCAGCACTTGAAAATATGAAGCAGACTCTGGAGGACTTGAAGAAAAAGATGGCATGGTGTCTGGTATGTTTTCTAAGTACTACCGTGTTGTGAACTGTTTTTATGGGAATGACCCAGCTGTAAACCCCCTCATGCTTAAAACCACTTGTCTCTAATTATTCAGTTGGTGCACCAATGGAATAAGGTTGTCCTCATGCTATGCACCCCGGAACGGGGGTCGTATTAAAGACAGTTGATGGCTACTTAACTGACAGGGCTTGAAGTTTGTATGAAATGACACTCTACCCCTTTGTCAGAGAGTAAAGACGTAGAGCATTTACCCCTCTAATGTTGTGCATGCTGGTTTACTCTAACAGGTGAGGGAGAAGGACTGGCAAGTACTGCAGATGAATGAACAAATCGAAAAAGAACAGAGTGATGTTTCACAGGAGCAAAAGCTTTTGCTCTGTCAGGTATATGTGAAATAACTTCCATTGCTCTAGTTTTGGAGTTTTGGTCTGTCAGTAAATGAAAATGGTGATTGAGGTGTAAAGCTACTGTATGCTGAAAATGTGGCATTAGATTAGTAAGACACTGTGCATCTTCTTCCAGAGCAAAGTTACTCTTGCTGAAAAGAGATTGCGGGAGATCCAGCAGAAGCTTGGGAAGGTAAAAGAGGAGGAGGAAAATCTCGCAGAAGACAGTCGAAAGCTGAAAGAAGAGGTCAAGCTCAAAAATAAAGCTCAGAAGAGCCAAGAAGTAAGATAATGTCTTGATTCTCGCTCTGATAGTGTGTCTTTCAGGTACTTCTAACATGCAAAATGTTGATATTAGGTGTACCATTCTCTTGCTCACACAATGTTCAAACCAAACCTGGCTCATATCTACTCCTGCTGATATTTAGCGTTCTGTTTTTACAGGTGGTGTACTTCCGTGCTGAGAATAAACTAAAACAGTTAGAAAAGGAACAATGCCTTCTCAAGGAGAGAATTCACAAAATAAGCAATAGGTGCGTTATGTTCTCAGTGAGAAACTGTTTGACAGGGACAGTATGACATTTTCAGCAAACGTGTATTGCAAATAGCCTTGTGAATTGGTTATCTGGTCATTTTTAGAACAGTAGAATAAATAAATATTATTGGCCCGCTGTAATCTAAATTTCTGTGATAGAGTGAGTTTTTAGAATTTAACCAACACAGATCAATGTCTTGGAATGTTAAATATTTTAATTCTTGTCAAACACTTTCCTTGCCTGATCAGTCATCACTAACTATAAAGAAGAGGGAACTAATACAGTGTCTTTTAAGATTATTTGCTCAATATGAAGTACAATTCCAGAAAAAATTGAATTATATATTAATTTATATTCCTTATGAAATAATGTCTGTATCCAGTGATAGAGATAGCATAATTATCCTTATTATGCTGTATTGTGGGACAACCACAAATTATTGATGATTCATCATTGTTTTTGCTAGTAATGGCAGGAGGAATCATGAGTCAGAACACGCACAGCGGATGAAGAATATTTCTGCTCTGACAAAGCAGCAGGAAAAGCTTGAGTCTGAGTCTGCAAAACTTAATCAGGAAATCAAAGAGAAGCAGCAGGCCCTATTCAAAGGAAGAGAAGAATACGACAAGCTAAGGTAAACCTTATCATGAGTTTTTGAGCATTTTAATAGACTAAATGCTACAACATTTCTGTACATTCATGCCTATTATCATGAAAAGCATTATTTCAATGTAAAGCAGCTCCCATTTATCGTCCCATTGCTCTTGGAGGCAGTGTATACTCAGCAGTGTCATGAATTTGGAGTGTTGTTGGTGTTTATTAATTTAATATCTGGATTCTGTCATGGAACATTTTAGCATGGAAGAAAAGAACATCCAGGTCTCTCTGGAAGCCAAACTGAAGAGGAGGAACCAGCTTACAGCCAGCAGATCCAACAGACTGAGACGATTTGGTGATCGCATGCCAGAGCTGTTGGAGTCTATTGACAGAGCCCATGCTCAGGGACGTTTCATTAGGAAACCGGTGGGACCAATAGGTGACAGCTTTATTTGTGACAGTCCAGCGAATCATGTGTATAGTTAATACTCATGATATTTCTTTCTGATTTTACCTTACTTTTATGACAATTATATTATTCTGAGTTTGTCATTGCTATGACATTCGGTTGTCTTTCTGACATCAGTTGACAGTTTTAATGTAGACACTTAAAAACGCTTTCTTTTCCACTGTAAATGAATTGCATTAGGTTTTAAGTGTTGGTTCTAAGTCCAATACAGGGAACTTTCCTACTAAAACCTTGGTTCAACATACCTTTTATATTTTTTGGTACATTAAAACATGTTTCATGCATTTATGGAAACCTATAGAGGCTTTACATTTGTTTGTCATTTGTTTGTTCAGCTTTTGCTTAGACGCGATGAATGAGAAATGTCCAAATGAATTAGCTTGAAGCTTTTCTTTCTCAGGTGCGTGTATCAGCCTTAGGGATCCAGGTTTTGCTGTGGCTGTGGAAAGTTGCTTGAGAGGTTTCATGAAAACCTTTTGCTGCGACAATTACAAAGATGAAAAGGTCTTGCAGGAGCTGATGTCTCCACACTTTCCCAGAGGCAGCAGGCCGCAGATATTGGTGTCGCCTTTCACCGACCGTGTTTACAACGTTCAAAGCAGGTGAGCACATCACTTCCTATCTGTTGCTCTTCACCATTGTGAATGTGAGCAGGCAGGGAGCTCCTCGAATATGTGGATTTCCTGTCGAGGAATGCGGGTGAAATATTTACATATGAAACTGGCAGTTAAACCCATTTCCTGTTGACTTGTACTTTCTTTGTCAGTTTTTCCTCTGTGTATACCCTTTGCATGTCCACACCTCCAAAGTAATCTAATGGAGGTAACAGAGAGTTGTGTTTATAAACTGAGGATTGAAATTTCATTATGATGTTCTTAGAGGTGTGCATCACCCCGAGTTTCCATCTGTTTTGGACATCCTCATTGTTGACAACCCCGTGATCACAAACTTCCTGATAGATATGAGGAGCATTGAGTGCATTCTTGTCATCAAAGTAAGTCATCTGAACTATTTGGGTTTCAACTTGCTTTGAGAACTTGAAGTGCTTTAGTTTGAAATTGATCAAAATTGTTAAATGCAGGACAAAGCTGTCGCAAGGAGAGTTATGCAAGCGGGAAGACCACCAAGGAACTGCCGAGAGGCCTTCACTGCAGAGGGTGATCAGTTATTTACCAATCGCTATTACACCCCTGAACATGAAGTTGTGGTCAAATACCTCGGAAGCGATCCAGAGGCAGAAATTCGGCAAGTAACGCACTATCACAAGATGCTGTTTTGCCTGTTTAACGAACTGATAATGTTAAGCAGACTTAACTTTCATATTGAGCAGATTTGCATTTTCTTTTCCAAATGTGCAGTTTGGTGCAGTCAGAAGTGGAAAATCATCAGGCGCAGCTGTGCAGGTTTCAGCTTCACTTAAGCTCTGTAAAGCAGGACATTCTGTCCATGGAAGAGAAGCTGCGGGGTGTATTCATGGCATGCAAAAGAAATCAGGTATAGTGCTCAAAGCCCATGAGTTCAGCTCTCAACTCATGCAATGTCCTTTTGTAAAGATAACTTTTATATATGTGTGTGTATGTATGTACGTATGTATGTATATGTGGGTGTGTGTGTGTGTGTGTATATAAATAAATGCTGGGCAATGAATAACATTTTTAATTGTGATTAATTGCATTTAATCACATTGTTATGCACTAAATTAAATAATTAATTCAAAAGTAGTGTATTGTGCACTTTTATTTTTAAACTACTGCTATATGAACAAAAGTACAATAACATTTGGTTTGCAAACACTTTAAACAAATAGGGAGCTTTTTAACAGCAGTGTTCCCTTTAACTCAGCTGCAGTTCAAATATTTTTAAATCTCAACTTAATGTAATCAAATCAAATATAAAAACAAAGCTATTTGCTACTACAGGGCATTCACGTTTTTTCTGGTGTGTTATAAAAAAACAAGTTACCCTCAGATTCCAGAACATTATAGCAGCTGTACAGGGGGACTAACTCCATATGAAAGTCTATGTATCTGAATGCAGTGTCATTAAAGTCCCTGTTGGTGTAATGGTGAGGCGGCCCAATACTTTTGTCCATATTATATGGACAACAGTAATGGGAGCGCTACATGTGTCGGCTGGTTTTCATGGGGGTCAGGCGTCCCATTACTTTCCATATTACATAGACAAAAGTAATGGGATGCCGGCCAACACATGTAACGCTGCGCGCACCTACGAGCACAAAAAGCAACAAAATTTCAAACTAAAAGGATTTTTTTAAAATTGCGTTAACACGCAAGTCGCCATTAAGTAAATAATGCAATGCGTTAATGTGATGATAATAGTGGGTTAATGTGCCCAGCCATTTTTTATATATATATATATATATAATATATGAATGAATGGCACAGCATTGTTTTATAGAATTCACTCCTAACTAACTAACTTGGTTCAGGATTATCATGTTACTAATATTCAGTAATTCCATCTAATTGAATGTGCCTAAGCATCATTTGAGCCATTTCTCTTTTTAAAAGCCTGTGTGAGCACATTGAACATTAATTGTTGTACATTCTCTTGATCCCTGCACAGGAGAGCATAAATCGGGTTAAAGCATCCATAACAGAACTTGAGAACATTGAGGAGTCTCAGACTGAGGACATCAGTTCCCTGGTGTGTAGTCTGGGATTTGTTTTTAACGAACATATTTCATTGTGTTGATTTAATTAAGAACGGGACTCACCTCATTGACTGATATGTGACCCTGATATTCATAGGAAGAAGACGCTCAAGAAAACGAGCAGAAAATCGAATTAGAGAGACAAAATGTAAAAGAGGCGCAGAGTGAGCTGGAAAAGCATAATAAAGCTCTCACGGATATTGATCGGAAATACCAAGACGTGAGGAATAAAAAGGAGCAGCTCGCGGATGAAACAGAGCAGTTAAAGGTTGTTGTCTGACATTGCAAGTTATATGACAATAATGAATTCTACGGATTAATCACTTCTTTTGTTCTGAGTAGGAGGAGCAAGTGAAAGCTGCAGCTGAGTGCAGTAAACTTGAGCAGACGCTCAAGATTTTGGAAATAAAACTCAAAGCACATCAGGATAATATTCAGGCCATGATAGCCGAACTTGCCCAGAAGGAAGAGGATAAAGAGGTAAGGGCGAGCAGCCTCATAGCTTGTCTTGTACTGCAATCATTTTTACTCCTAGAGCTCCATGCATAATTTGCAAGTAGTAACCTACTTTTCGATTAGGCATCTGAAACGTTTGGAGAAAAGAGGAGATGTTATAAGAGGCAGATAGGTGTTTGTTTTTATATTCTGCCGTTCAGATTGTATACACTGTTAAGGTTGTATACGCACATTTAGCAAAAATACTCAGCAGGAAGAATGTTGTTATAGCACACTTGACAAAAGCATGCCTGAATTAACATGAGATGATATTTGCTTATGTACACTTTCATAAGCATGGAGAGAGGCCTTCACACGTTAGCTCAAATAGTTCTTTTGTCAAGAGCAAGACAAGTCAAGGATTCATGGGAAACATTTTGACATTTGTATCTAAATTGCTGCACAGTAGCTCCACCGTCATAGTGATGACATTAGTGGACAGAATACCCTAATGTACTGCAAATTAATTGCTTCTACTCCCCGTAGTTTTTGCTGATGATCATGTTTTAGGACGGAAAATAAATAAATAGCATAATCAATAGGCCACTGGTACCATGGCCACTGGTGTTTGGACTCCTAATTACAGCCCGTGTCATATATGGTATAAGAAGTAAACCAGAGATGCCATTTATGGAGAAGAGTTTCACTTTAGCTTTGTGGTCTCCGCTTTATCTTTAGGACTTCGAAGCAAAAGCCAGAGAAATCTGTCCAGTTCCTGAGAAAACAGATCGGAGTGCCGAAAGCATTGATGCGGAGATCACACGTCTGCGCCAAAAGATCAGCTCACAAGAGAGCAGCCATGGCAACCAGGAGCAAGTGATTAGGTACAGTTTTCCACCTGATGGACCTTGTTTTCTGTTGTTCAAAAGATATTGTTCAAAATAACCTGAACGTGTTAATTTCACTTGTTATTTTTACTTCACAGGGAATATGCAGAGGCTCATGGAAATTACAAAAACAAATTCAGCCAACTCAGAGATCTGAAGAAGTTCATTGATCGCCTGGACAACATTATGACTGACAGGCAGGCTCGATATAAAACGCTGCGAAGGTAGTCCAACTTGTTATGTGTAAACGGATGCATGCTGATCTGTTTTTTTTTGTTTTTTTTTTAACCAATAAGTTATAGTTTAACCACGTGGTCAACACAGACAACACTGAAAGATAGTCTCTAATTTACTAGAACTTACTAATAAAGGCGAATTTGATACGACTTAATCAATGACAGTGACAGAACTAACAAAATGTCGGTGGCATGCTGTTGTGGCAGATCCCTCTCTGTGAGATGCAAGTTATACTTCAACAATTTCCTCATCAAACTGCACTGCTGTGGGTCCATGATGTTCGATCACAACAATGAAACCCTCTCCATTTCGGTATGTTATGATTTTGTTTTCTTTTGAGCACTTTATTTCAGCACTGCACAGATTCCTCGTTCACCAAACAAAGTAACAAGAATTTATCTTTAGTTTTATTATATCTTGGTAGAGTTGGATGTCTCGAGACCACTTTTACGTGGTCTTGGTCTTGTCCCAGTCTCGACGGTCTTTGGTCTTGGTCTTTTCTTGGTCTCGGATCCCTCGGTCTTGTCTTGGTCTCGTTGTCTTGGTCTTGCTGTCTCAGATCTACATAGTGGTTGGGAGATTTGAACTGTTTTCTCTCTCTCCCTCCTCTCTGAAGATATGTCTATTAACAGTGATGCTCTCGTTCTCTCTCTATTTTTAAGTATTTCATCTAACTGTATTAGTCTATCAATCTGTTACTTGCAGAGATGGGGACTTGAGTCTGAGACTCAGACTCGAGTCACACTTAAGTCGCAAAAAGACTCGTGACTTGACTTTAGACTTGCCCTCAACGACCTGAGACTTGACTCAGACTTGGATGTTGTGACTCATGAGTCCTAACTCGTAAACAATGTTCATTTCATGGAATTATTTATTTATATCTCGCACTCTTTCAAACGACCCCTCGTTAGCCATAATCCGGAGTTATTAGGCGAAAACCGTTCACCTCGCCCCGGTGTCCCATTACTTTTGTCCGAGGTGAACAGTTTTTGGATAATAACTCCGGATCGCCGGGTCTATTATGCTAAATGAGGGGTCGTTGGAAAGGTGTCACCGAGCCCTAACTATGAAGTTTCACATTTAGAGTACGAGATATATTTTTCATATTTAACATTTAGATTTAAGATCAAATCCTCCATGTTGGTGAGGGAATATCACTGCACACAGTCCAGCCCCCTGCTAAGTACCAGCCAATTGTAATCACGGGGTGTGGCCAATTAGCATATCTTCTAAACATTTAGAGCTCAAAATTCCCACATTTAGTCACCATTTGTAAAAGTTCAACATTTAGATTTGGTTTTTTAACACGTTTAGCTCTAAATGTGTGAAGATTGCGCTAAATGATGAAAAAAGACACCTCTAAATCTGTTGAGCTGTTTTTACAAACGGCACCCCATAGACTTGGATTTGGGACTTGAGACTTGACTTGACATTGCCACTCAAAGACTTGAGACTTGACTTGGACTTTGTAAAAATGACTTGTGAACATCTCTGGTTATTTGTCCATAATGTCTGTGTTCTATTTTTCTTGCCCTACTGAACAACAGCCTTGATATCATTGGCAGTGTGCTGTAATCCCATGCCACTGCAGACATCAAGATGTTCTTTTAAGCACTTGTCCTTATTCTTATTAATGCACAATTTGATGTGCAGTTTGTACTGGTATGTAGTATTTGTAGTTTGCATTTGATTCATGTGACGTGTGCGCATGTGTTTATATTGTTTGATAACAGTACTTTACTTAAAATGGTGTTGTTTGACTAAATAAATGTGACCATTGACTTTTAAATAACATCTGCATATCATGTTGTGTTGATTTAACAGGCCTAATCCATTTCAGGGAAGTTAATATCATACAGTGTAATCTGGCTAGTACCAATGGGACATGATGCAATTCCAAGCTGATAATTGTGTATCTTCAATTTGATGTCACAATTTAATCTACAAATTTAGTATAATTGAAGTCAGTTACACATTTCCCATTCTTTTGTCAGTTGTTGGAGGTGTTAGCTGTTTTGTCAGATGATTTTGGGACCAGTCAGTGCCCGTCATGTCAGTACACAAAAGTTAAGGGAGGCTTTTTTTTTTTCGGTCTTGGTCCCGGTCCCGGTCTTGGTCTTGTCTCAACTTTGTCTTGGTCTTGTCTCAACTTTGTCTTGGTCTTGGTCTTGTCTTGGTCTCGATACCCTCTGGTCTTGGTAGTGTCTTGGTCCTAGTTTAGACAGTCTTGACTACAAGTCTATATCTTGGGTCAGTATATTTTTTATTACAGTCATGTCCAACAATTTAGTATGAAGGACAAGTGACAGAACTTTTGGTCCAGTGATTTTTGTTTCTATATTTTGATGTATAATATAATTTGGATTTTGTGTTTTAGTTGGTTGATTTTGTAAAAAGTGACTCTCCAAGTCAAAAACACTTTAGCCCCATTGTTTGATCAGTGTGAAAAAAATCTTCAACATTGTGCTCAGGTAAGCTCAGAGAACATGTCGACCATAATATATCATTTGTAAATGTATAAATGTATAATTTCTGGGATGGACATTAATGGGTTAGCAATTACCTGTTATTGCTGTGATAGTTAAGTGCGTGATTTGTATTATGAGAAGTGTGTGCTGTTTGTGCTGAGATCTCTCTTAACTTGGGTTAATTAAGGTGAAGCCTCCAGGTCAGGAGAAAGAAAACATCAACGACATGCGGTCTCTGTCTGGTGGAGAGCGCTCCTTCTCCACTGTTTGCTTCATTCGGTCACTGTGGGAGATCACCGAATCACCCTTCAGGTGTCTGGATGAGTTTGATGTCTACATGGTACGTATTACTGTCCACTGATGCGACTTCTGTATAAGCTCCATGTACGTGGATGCTTTTAGTACTTCATGTATGCATTTGAATGCTATTTCATTTTGGCTTAATTCTTTTTTCTGTGAAGGATATGCATAATCGGCGCATCTCACTGGACCTCCTTCTTGAGCTCTCTGAGCGTCAGCATTTGCGACAATTCATTTTCATCACCCCTCAGACAACCAGGTAAAGAGCCGTGGGTACCTCAGACTTAGAACTCATACTGTTCAAACAAGAAATGCTGAAGTAAACTATTTTTCTTGCAGCAATCTGCCCAGAAGTCCCCACATTAAAATCCACCAGCTTCAAGATCCAGAGAGGGAGAACGAAGAGACTTTACCTTAGTACCCTGTCAAACGATGGCACCCTGTCATAGTTTTATACATGATACATTTTAGTCTGTATATAGTAGCAGCTGTTCAGTATTTCTAGGTGTTTTTAGGTGTTTTTGCTCTCAGCGTTTGATATACGGGAAAGTTTTAAAGTTTAAATGCAGGTTTGATGCTTCCTGTTATTTGTGAAAAAGCCAGGTGTGGTGTTCCCTTGATGATGCGACATTACCTTCTTCCTGTTCCTGTGCTGAAGGAAAACAAGCAGCGTGTTAGAAGGCACGGGCGGTTTGCCTGCGGTTAGCTATACTCTTTTTGTCGAGTATCACACAGCCAAACACACACACCATATGTTCTGAAAACAGCCCATAGACAGTTTATTGATTTGAATCACAATGTTGTCAGTGCAACGTTACATACTGAGTTGAAGACATGCCACAAATAAAACACAAACATCATATTACACAATCAAATGACTTCTTTAAATTTGGTATTTCATTTCCATTTTAGGTACAAATATTTACATGGCAAAGATATACATCTGCAGTTTTGGGATTTTACAAACACATGATTACTTTCTACAATGAGGGCTTTGGAGGAAAGAAAAAATCTGTGCAGCACCCTGAGCCCTACTGAACATGCATGGGCTTGATGCTTATTGTGGGAAGCAAGTAAACAGGAACACTGCATTCTCCTAGTCAGGTTAACAAAAAAATTTGGAGGGATATATTAGTGGCGCTATTCACTCTTAATAAAAAAAAAAAGGCTTGTCCTGACCATCCCATAGATGTTCTGTAAAACGCCGTAAGGAATGATTCCACCCAGCACTAACCGGTTCTCAGCCTTTATTCCATAGACAAGACAGAATCATTCAACTAACTGATTCTAAGGAACCCCTTTATTAAGAGTGTGATAGTATTTTTGCTTCAAGTGGTTAAATTAAGTTGTGGCTGAAAGCTCTTGCAAAAACCCCTCAGCATTTTCCATTGAAGATGCATTGAATTACTGTAAAAGCAGTGGTTACTTCAATGTCACGAACTTGTGTAGAAATATTTTACAAAAAACAGTTCAATAAAAACTTATCACATTTAGACTGAGGTTGTGTACCAAACACAGCTGTAGCGGATTGCTTCTTGATCACGAGGAGGAGCGGTGTTATTGGAGCCCTCCAAGGAAAGAAAGGACATGATAAATTGCCTTTTCACAATGAACCATTTTAACCAAATCTACAGGCATCCATACATGCACGCGCTGATATGAATTATACAGGAAAAAAAAAAAAAAGGAAATGAGGAAATATAATGTGGTTTGGCAGTTGTGTGTCATTTGTTGGAAAAAAGAAAAAAAAAAACCTGGAATCCAGTTTGACCTATCAGCTTACGAGTGTAACAGTACTAAACAACTTATGACACAGGTGTTATAACCTTTGTCACTGCAGAGAATAAGCCAATACTAGAGTCAAACAAATGCTAAATTTGTCCAAGACGAGATCCACGACATACTGTTGTCCTTACAGATAGCTTCTACAAACACACACTGTAAGCTGTTTTGGGAGAGAACATGCACCCAAGGGAAGATATCTAATGGGCAGGTGAATCACGAATGTAAATCTCACACATCATTAGTATTGTTACTGTTATCATTTATAAGGCCTCCTTATATTATTTGCCAAGGTTGCCAAAAGAAGAGATAGGAGCAATTAGGCTTTACACTTATGACATGCATGCAAATAACTTACATTTATAATCAAGTACAAGCACATTTGGGAGGTAGGCTAAATTAACCCCTCTACCCTCCTTGCTGTTTAAGATCAAAGTTGAACATACTGTTTTTAATAGAAATTGTTACATTTAGTGTGACGTTTTGCTTTTAATACCTGAACCACCGTACGAAATACAGTAGCTATTGTGGTAAATATGATCTTTAAGTATTGTAGCTATAAATGAAATAGCCTACTGTGGAGCACTTCACTGACTAACGATGAATGGAAGAATGAAAGAACGAGTTGACTTATTTTGCACACCTTACATTGTTGCAGGTTTGAAATTAAATGTATATTCTTAACTCTTAGCATTTGACATTCCATGCATACTAGTTTTTCAACCACAAGAAGCAAGTTCATCTGAGTAGTCCAAATATATTTTGTGTTAATCTTGTGGAATTGGCTGGACATGAATAAAACATTACGACATATTCAGTCCGGAGCATGCTGGCATGCATACCCTCACTTCTGCATGTCACACTGCAAAAGCAATACGATAGATGGGTCACTCTTCGCTGCTTCTTTAAACTCATCCAGCGTGATCTGGTCATCGTTGTTCTTATCCATCTTGCTAAAGATCCGATCCACCCTCTGCTCTGGTGTCAGCCCATCCTCATTCATCTTCATCATGATCACAGTGCCAACCATTTTGTAAATTGCCTTTAAAGAAAGGGAATAAGTAAATCCTTTCTTAGTCTATGTACTAATAATAAGAGCCATACAAGATTGCGGCCATCCAAATTATTATCATTTCGCAAAACTGCTTTAAGGGGGAATTTTGGATGTGGGCTGATGTGATTTTTTTATTTCATTTTTTAGCTGGTGAATGCAGGAAGAAAAGAGAAAGAGCCTAGAAGCCGTACACTAATGCTAACCTGACTGTATTTATTAGCCTATAGCTCAGAGGCTACCAGTCAGCAGTGGTTTAGCATTGCAGGGGTCCCAAGAGGTTACGTCCTGAATAACACATGCTGGGTACTGTAGTGAGAGGACATTGATGAACATGTCAAACCGATGAGGCTGAAGGATACAGTGCTGTGCCACATAATACTGTATAACACAATAATAATAAACTAGTCTCTAGCCAGAATACCCCTTTAATTCTATTTTTGATATTATCAGTCTGAGCTGTGCCATTTTCCATTCTGGGCCAAGGGAGAACACAATTGGCCAGTTTCCCAGATGGTGTTGGGAGAAGCTAGTGGGGAGTAGTTGGGGTCACTCTATTTTATGGAGTGACACAGTTAATCAGGCATCTGCAGCATTCCGTGGTTTGCACTGCTGTCCAGATGTACCGGGATGGGACACCTTATCCATTCCAGATTGGGGCTGGAAGTCATGTAATGGGTTACACACAATAATTTTCTATTTGCTGTGGATGCACTGCGATAGTTTCTGGGCAAGCACATAAGCACTCATTTAGAATGGAATTTAGACCAGTAGGTACTTATAATAAAATAACATTTTTTTAGATCACAGTCTTTACATATCAAATAAGAGGAAACAATAGAATTGAGATGTCCCATTATTAATAGAGCAGAGATGTTAAATAGACACTTTTTTTGCCTTAGGGGCTTATTTAAGATCAGTAGAGCCATAAAAATGCTCCAATCTTTGGGTGTGAAGACACCCTGAGTTGTCAGGAAAGTGTTTATTTGGTCATTGTCTTTCTGCATGATGAGAAACCTAGTTTGAGGCAGTTACTCATATTTGCTACCAACAGCATCAGTAAGCTTAAGTTTATCATAATAATGCTGCTTTACAACAACAACGTTACACTGCAGTTTACTCATGTAACTGACGTGCAAGTGGTTTTCTAATTTGCTGGGGACTAATGAGTAAAAGGTGCAATACCGAGAATGAACACCAGGACTGGGTAACAGGTATGCACACTTTCATGTAAATTACATGGATTTGAAGATATCGTTACTGTCAGAACAAATCATTATTGTTTTTCACATTTTTGACCTCATATGAGAACACCAGCTGTCCTGTACATTGTGTGAACATTTAATGATGAATGCATTAATGGACACCCCCCAAATATTCCATTTCTGAAATTAACTGACACTGAGTTTTAAATGTCGGTTTAAAATGGAGGTACAAGACAGCAACAACACATATAATTTAGGATTTTACAACTCATCCTGTTGCACTGTTATAAAGACACCTGCCTGATGAGAATCAGCTTCAAAACACAACTGTTCAAACCCTTCTGGTGCACTACAATTAAGCGACTGGTGTTATGACTTTTAGGTGGTTTATATGTACAATTACCGTCCTTTTAAATGGGCTTCTAGTCAATACGGAATTATGCCTAAAGGAAAAAGCAGTAAATTCTGCCAGGTCACATTTCTGTGATTAATTCATTTACTAGCTTGTGTGTTAATGACGGAGATCTTCCCCAACTGAAACAGCTGGTTCCAGAACCATCTTGTCATCTGGAAATCATGACTGTCCTTAAATAATAAATAGTAGTAAAACATCTGCCTACCTCTATAATTTCCAGCATCTCTACTCGGGTGATTTTTCCATCTCCATCTAGATCATACATGTTGAAGGCCCAGTTGAGCTTTTGCTCAAAGCTTCCTCGTGATGTGATGGATAGGGCACAAATGAACTCTCTGAAGTCAATAGTGCCATCCCCATTCTTATCAAAGGTTCTGAAGGCATGTTGTGCAAACTTCGATGCATCACCGTAAGGGAAGAACTGCAAGAAACACAATTGTTTAACAGACATGAATGTAATTGTTTTATAGTAATTAGTTTTAAGTGTAAAGTGTCCATCTGTCATACATGAATACGCCTCAGCTCACAGTGTGAACAGCACGAAATTGTTCTCTGAATTTAACCCATTCACCAAGTGAAGTAGTGGGCAGCCAGAACACAGCGCCCGGGGAGCAGTGTTTGGGGATGGTACCTTGCTCAAGGGTACCTCAGTGGTGCAACTAGCAGTTCTGGCATTCAAACCCACAACCTTTTGATCACAGGGGCAACTCCCTAACCACTAGGCCACCAGCTGCCCCAAATACAATTTTAAAGTAAACCAGATTCAAAATAGTAATTCATTTCACCCATGCAAAATATAGTCCACAGTGTGATAATCTTAATAAATGCATGTCAATGCCACAAAAATGATTTGCGTCAAAGTAATGCTAGCATTTAGGTATTTCTCTGATAGAAATGTAGCCACTGAAACTGCCTGATTTTAAAGGAGTGATTCATTGAGAAATCAATTTTACAAATTTTTTCCCTTACCCCACAGACAATGGAGCTACTGGAGCCTATGAGGCTAATATAATACAGTGAAAGGTTTTGGATGGCATAGAATTTTTAGCTATTGCCCTCATAGCTCCACTGCAAAAGAAAATATTAAACTTCAGACCCCAAAGAAACCTTGTCTGAATGACTACATGTTGGATATGGAGAGAACCCATGTGGACCATTTCTTCAACAAAGCATCAACACTAAAAATGCACTGACATCTGCAGTACTGCTCGAAAAAAAACAAAAAACATGCAGTTTAATACACTACGAAACCAAACCCCTTAATTTTACCCCTTAAAATGACCTTACTTTTGACCTTAATTTTCCATACAGGGAATGAAGGAAATTTTTGGGAAAAGTACACAGAGCAAGGCTGATTAAGGGGTAAAACTACTGAATTTTCCGCTTACTATTTCAAACATGCCCCTTAAATAATAGGACCTCCTGAATTAATGACTTAAATTTAAGATTAAGGGGTTTTACACCCATGCCTTAAATTTAATTTTAAGGTAAATTAAGAGGTTGGTTTCACAAATTAACAGCCACTTAATTCAAATTAAGGAGGTTGGTGTTTTTTCAGGGGTAAATTGAGGCAGGGTTAAGCACATTTTAAGTACACTGTGTTCCATAGTAATTACAGCTAAGAGCAAAATGCACATGACAGGACACATTTGATTTTGTCTGTTGCTCAGACATCAGTCACTCAACTTTGTGCACTCAGATATGAGTCTTTATCTTCTAAAGTGTAATTTTAGTGTCTGTTATCTGGATGCGGGCCTGTCCTGTGGTGTTTCACCTGCTAACGAACAGTTTTGATATTGGCTTTCTGTCACTTCAGCACCAGTCTACACTGATCACCAGCCTGTCAGAATTTAACTGCAGTGTGTGGTACATTTGGTCTGCCAGCTGAACCATTGATAGTTTAGCAAACAAACAACAACTTCAGGCATCACAGAACATTTCATTTTGGCTTTCTATTTTTTTAATTCCAATTAAAGTTTTAGTGTGCTTAGATTTCCTAGGTTTGACATTGTACACTGAGTTCAATGTGTACAACAAACTGCAGGACTACATAAAATGTGGTGCGCATACCACATATTGCAGTCACTCTTGAAAAAGGTATGGAGGAATCAAAAACATGCATACTGTCCAACCCTACCACACTTTTTATTTGTATTTGGACAAGTCATCCTGACAAGCCTCAGATACAGGCAGTTCACTGGACATGTAAAGTGCAGATCAGTGATCGTCAACTGGCGGCCCGCGGGCCACACCCGGCCCGCCAGAGCTTTCCATCCGGCCCCCCGATGGAAATTGAATGGACGTCTAGAGAGCTAGATGGCTAAATTCTGCACTCGCCCGCGGAAGTGTTCTGAGAGTGGGAGTTCTCCTTATATAAAAATATCTCTGATATTACTGAACCAGGTATAGCCTAGTGAGGAGGGAAAAGTACGTTCCTACATTAATTTTTTTCTAAATCAAATGAAACAAGCCTTCAATCTGTCAGTAATCCGCCGGTCACAGTGCGCGCACTTCCGGGTTCACTAAGTGCAGCAAGCGCATGGAAATGAATCGTTGTTCAAACTACGCCTGTGACAGTGATGCTAAGTGTGACAGCCTCACAAATAAGAAACCTAACATGTCACATAATGGCTTGCTGCAGTACAGGTAATATGAGTCTGTTAACATTGACAAAGGCTAGAAAATAGCAGAAATTTGGAAGGAAAATCAAATAATAATATGTTACGTAAGATACAATATTAATTGTATTTTATTTTAGGAGAGCATTTGGCCCTCACAGTGTCTGCCGAGAAAAACTCTGGCCCTTGGACAAATGTAGTTGACGATCCCTGGAGTAGATGTTCTGCACTACAGAAAACCAGTTACACTAAATCACAACAGATTTACACTTTGTACTGCACCAAAAACATTACTTAAATTCTATTTTATGGATTCTTGGTAAACATTCCCAAAGCAGCACAGCATGAATGATCTGGTCAGAAACCTGCTTCATAGAGCTACAATGAGGTGGGCAAAGGAACAATGAAACTTCCTTTATGAAGGTCTAGCTGAGTGTCATGATAAGTATAATTCAGCCATGCCTATATGAACTATACATCGAGGCATAGCTAAATCATATTAAGATCCTGTTCTAATTCACACCTGAATCTTGAGTGGGCTTTCCCCACACCTGAACTATTTTATTAGGTCACCTTGCAGACATGCTTCCTTGTGCTACATTGTGGTCTTGACTTGAAAATAGGCTACAGCTGGCTCCAAACAAAGACATACATGAATGACTAAAGCGTCGAACATTAGGAAATCCATTATGTAAGGTATACAAAAGCTCAATCTTTAAAAAATCACAATTTAAAAAAAATCACTCACCTTGACATACAGTTGCTGGAACTCATCCAGGTTTAGCTTACCGCTGGGGCAATCTTTCAAGAAGCCCTTGTACCACTGCTTGAGCTCATGTTCATTAAACTCTGTGTTCTTCACCAGGTCCTCCATCACCTCAGGGGTTAGCTTGCTGTTCTGTTTCCCCATGATCTTTGCAGAAGACAGAAATATATTTAGACACATGACTAATACCTGTTCAAGGGTTAGAATAAACAGTCTTTTGAAAAAAACATTCATCATATAATACAAGCCCTGGTACTGTGTGTAGAATTCACCAAACACCTGGATTCTAGTCAGACTGGGTGGAAGTTTCAGGCTGTTTCAAATAACTCCTTAACAGAATTCTTCTGCGTTTTAAACCTTTTTAAAATGTGTTTCTTTTTTTTATTATTTCACGAGGTTGACTGAAGGCTAAAGCGCCAAAAATTGGGGAAACTCTGATGGCAAATCCCTAGCACGCACAAGAAGTAGGGGTGGGAAATATGCCATTATTGATAATAAATCTTTATCAAGATGATTTACATCACAACATGCTTTTCTGAGTATAGAGTAGATATTATCAATGCATCAACTGACCAATTACATGTTTCATTATAAAGATAGCACAATTATTAGTGCTTAATGGGACTGAGCGGAGTGCAGTGTGTAAAACCAGAGGTCCCCAACCACCTGGCCATGGATCGGTATCGGCCTGTGAGTCATTGGTACCGCACAGAAAGACAGAATCAAAAATATTTCATTGATTATCTGAGTCTGAAAGATCTTTTATTTTGAAAAAAATGCTCGTCTCAGTCACATGATACGGTGCATCAAAAATGTAGCCCACAAGCTAGCAAAATTGATTAAAAAAACAAACTTTGGGGAGCTTCTTCGTATTTTTACGCATTTTGTTTTTGGCTGTATCTATACCAGTCTGTGAAAATATTCTTTTACATGAAACTGGTCTGTGGTGCAAAAAAGGTAATAATACTTTTGTACTTTTGACAGTAGCGTTGTACTTTTGACAGTAGTTGTTTATTAAAACAACTTATTGTTATTTTGTGCATCATTGACATTTTTGCTATATCTCCCACCTATAATAGGAAGTGCAATTACTATGCTAAAGTAACCTAATGCTATTATGCCATTAATCAATAATACATTAGCTCTGTTTTAATGTATGCTTTACGTTTCTGATACATTACGAATGAACACACTGACTTTCATTTTGGGAAACAATCAGCATAATTTTGCTTTCTAATTAAAGTAATGTCCTTGCATCCTTATTTGCTGAAGAGTTAAGCATGCGGGGCAAATGTATGATAGTCATAATTACACTTCAAAGGACCCACACTGTGGAAAACCCATTTCTCCTGATGTTTTTATTTCATAAAACAGTTTGGTATAATATGTAAACAAGTGTCAACGCCATGTACAGACTCAAAGCTACAAATTCACTGATTTTGTATTTACATATATGTGTCTATTTAGCCTACAGCGCTTTAGCATCAACCCTTCGCAATAAGGTTTCAATGTTTCACTTTTCAGAATCAGAATCAGAAAACTTAATTGATCCCAGAGGAAACTGCTTAAATAATGCAAAGCAGCCCATCAAAACAGAAGTCATATATCTGTCTGTGAATGTAAATTATAAAAATGTAAATTATAAAAAAAATTGCTGCAAAATGGATGTGTAAAAATGTATTATTCATGGTTTGGAGACACAAAACTACCAACTTCATAAGTGGACCCAAGAGGAAAAAGCAAAAAAAAAACCCAAAACAAAACAAAAAACACAACAGCGTATGACATGGGTACAACTTTCCAGGTTATCCATCTTAACACACTTTTGTTACCACAATCATCATCATCATGAAAAAGAAGAAGAAGAAAAAGAAGAAGAAGAAGAAGAAGAAGAAGAAGAAGAAGAAGAAGAAGAAGAAGAAGAAGATGATGATGATGATCATGACGGTCATGAATAGTAATCTTATGGGTCCTACTTATGTTATTATTATGATCATCATCATGAAGAAGAAGATGATGATGATGATGATGATGATGGCAGTGGTAATCTTACTATTCACAGAAGTAACAGCAGTATTTGTTATCATCACAAAATGCACCATTTTACTAAGACTGGATTTAAAGGCTTACTCTGTCTCTGAAATAACAATAAAGGCCTCAGCAATGATAAACAAAAGAGACAGGTTCATAATGAAACCTGCCAGAAGCTGGGCTTCACCATGTCCCATACCAGTTTCACACAGCACTGCTGACACACACACACGCACACACACACACACACACACGGTAAGTTGTAATGTAATGTGTGCGGAGGGGCGGGGGGTAGGGGTACATGGGGAGGGGGGCACTCCAGCACCTCCTCACCGTTTCACTGGGCTCCTCCGGGCTCTTCTGCAGGCTGTCTCGTGCGAGCAGGACCAGGGAACAGCTGCACCAAAGCCACAGCAGCAAAAGCTTTTCAGTGATAACGCGGCTAATTAAAGAGACGCAGAAATGCTTATTTAATTAGGGCCGCACCGTTAACTAACCGCCCGAGCTGTTATGTAAGAGCTGCCGAGAGCTCATTCAAGCTCCAGCCATTCAGTGAATGACCTTGAGAGAGGGAAAGCGTTGGGACACAGTCTTCCATTGCAGTCTTCCAGTCTTACGTTCGAGCCCACACGATGATGTGCAAAAGGAAAATGTGTAAACAGGACACTGCTCAGGCTTTACAGTGTTATGTACATCAGCCCTTCAGCCCATAATCTGCTCTGAGACAGGTTACGAAGGAGATGCCATTTAACAGGACCCCCCGTCCAACACATGAACTGACTATTTCTGTCGTCATACATGTCGTTTCCCATATGGGAAATGTTGGCTTTGGGAACTGCTGTGCCATCGCCTCTGCAGGAGAAAAAATAGACGCAGTCATATTTGTCTCTGTGCTGGAGTGCCATCTTCCATCCTAAACATCCCCCTCACTCCCCCCAAAAATGGTACATATAAATAAGCCGCTGTTTTACAAGGCACGAGCCGCAAAATCCTCCAGCTGAGCGCGTCCAGTGGTACCATCATGAAGCATAAGCTAGTTCCTTTTTATATAAATCACTATCTGAGCCCCCCCTCCATCACCACCATCCACCCACCCACCCACCCACCCCAGCGATAAACATGCATGCATGCAGTGTGTGCTGAAAACAGGCCATGCACCATGGTAGTCATGCATGTGCCGTATCCTCCTTCATTCACACGCTCATTCATCCGTTCATTCAGCCGTTTGCTGCAGGGAAACGCATCTGAACCCCACGCATGAACCAAGCCAGACCAGACCTGACCAGCCATCATCCCATTTCCCCCCGTGTTTTCTTCTTTTTGACGCCTCTTACCTTGGCAGGAATTTGGGAGAGGCTGACGGGGAGCGCGTGAGCGTTGGTGCTGGATGCAAGACGGTCAGGAGCCCCCAGATCCTCCCTCACGGAACGCTTCAGCAGTGTCTCCTCGCCTCGCCTCGCCTCTGTCTGTCTGTCTGTGCGTATGTGTGTATGCGCGTGTCTATGTGTGTAACTGTGTGTGTTTTCAGGCACTCCTCGGCTCCTGGGGGGATGGCTCTCCTCTCTCCAGCTCCTCGGAGGTGGCTCTCTCCTCTCCTCTCCGCTGCAGCTTTGGCTCGCGATGGCGCGGGAGCTGGAGTTTGCGCACACGGCACGTCTCCTTCTCGCGGCTCCTCATGTGAGCAAGCAGCGTTATATGGGCATGCAGTGCTGAGGCATGCTGGGCTGTGCACGGGAGACAGCGTGAGGGGGGCCATGGGGGGTAGGAGGGGGGAATATGTCATGGCATGGCACCAAAATGTATCGTGTTTTTTTTAAATGAAGGAATAATATAAATATTCGTTAAGATGTATGTAAGGTATCACAGTCCCTACACAAAGTACATTATATGGACAAAATTATTGGGACACACCTGTTTTTTGGGTCTAACCTGTTTAGGCTACACCCCTTACCTCCAGTGAAGGGCTTAATCTTGGTGCTTCAGCACACCAAGACATTTTAGACACAGTTTGGGGAAGAACCTTTTCCATTCCAGCATGACTGTGCCCCAGCGCACGAAGCAAGGTCCATAAAGACATGGCTGGATTAGTGGGGAAGCACATGGCACTCGACTGGCCTGCACATAGCCCTGACATCAACCCCATCTAACACCTTTGGGATGAACTGGAACAGAGATTGCGAGCCAGGCCTTCTCATCCAACATTAGCGCAATGTCATTAAAGTCACTGGTGGTGCAATGGCCAGGTGTCACAATAAGTTTGTCCATATTGTGTGTCTTATTATAAAATGAGCTTTTGTATAATTGCTATAGAGTAGTGCCAATAGAATGGGACACTGTCTTTAGTTATCATGCTCAATACCAGTGTCAGCCAGAAGTGTATAAAGTCCCTCTCTAGAGTACTGGGCTGTACTGTTTGCTGGAGTCTCATCAAATCATTGAGCATCGCTACATGACCTCACTGCTCTTGTGGTTTAATGCAATCCAGTCCCCACAGTAATGTTCCAACACAGAGTAAATCCTTCTCAGAAGAATAGAGGCCATTACTGCAGCAAACCCATTATTAATGCCTTTAAATTAAGAAGAACTGTGGATGAGCTGGTGTCTACAAACTTTTGGACATATTTTAGCTGATTCAGCAAATATTGCAGAAATATTGCGAGCCACAAATGACAAGTTGAATTAACTACTTGAATCCTACAGTTATTGATAATTTTTGTTTCTTAAGACTTATTACTATGAGTAACTGCTTTTAAATATTTAGTAACTACCATAGTCATTTCTAGGCTATAAGTGAGGAACTAAAGTATGGACCCACATATGGGCAATTTGGGTAGAATTACACTCAAACACCCTGTAATTCCATGTGTGACATTTCTTAATTTTACATAGGAGAGGGGAGGATGGCAGACAGTCCTATATGTGACACCAAAAAAGCAAAGATCCGCAAAAAGGGCATCTACATTCTAATGATGATACTAGTGTGACTGCTTTCTGGTTGCATTAGTTGTAGTTCCACTAGTTCAAAATGCACACACACACACATACACACATATCTATACTTGTATTCAGCTAAAGCAAGTGGAGGAGAAAGAGGATTTAGTGCTGACCACAAATGACACGTTGAATTAACTACTTGAACAGTTATTAATTGTTTATATATATATTTATATTTATATATATATATATTGCCAAGCTGTGAAATACTTTACTGAAAATACCCTGAGAAGATGCTTTCTTAACACTGAGGATGGACTATTGCAATGCCTTTCTGGCCGAATGCTCTTGTAAATCATTAAACAAGCTTCAGCTGGCCCAGAATGCAGCAGCTAGAGTGCTAGAAAATTTAATCATATCACTCAGTTGCCAGTTAAAATTCATTGCTTATTAAGTACCTCTCCTCACTTATAAAGGCCTTAATGGTCTGTAGCCCTACCTTAGTGAACCTGGTTAGTTCTTCAGACAAGAAAAAAAAATCATAGTTGGGTCAAGAGCCCTCTCTTACAAAGCACCCACCCCCTCTTTGGAGTAACCTTCATGATTCGAACACTCTCGGTTTTAAGCCCTAGTATGTTTTAAAACAAAGAATGAAAGTCTACCTATTTACACAAGCTTCTGGTTAAGTGCCATAGCATGAGCCAGCATGTTTTGTGTTGATCTGTTATCTAAGTAAAGTGCCGCCATATAGTCACGCATGAACACACCACAGCACAGCGCACAGTGTGAACAATGTGAAATGTTTTCTCTGCATTTAACCCATTCATCAAGTGAAGCAGCCAGGAACACAGGGCTAGGGACCAGTGTTTGGGGACGGTGCCTGGTTCAAGCGTGCCTCAGTGGCAGCACTGAGTCCTGGGTTTCAAAGCCACAACCTTCTAATTGCAGGAGCAACACCCTAACCACCAGGCCACCAGCTGCCCCTGTTGATCTGTTCATGCAAAATCATTTTCTGCTCAAAAGATTTGCTTTAATTTACCCATATTATTTAATATTTTCCTCCTTTTCAGATTAAATGCTTTCAATTGGACTTCAAATTTTGAAACATTCATGACTACTGCTCATTCGAAAATGTGATTAATACAGTAAGTACACAGTATAGCATGATGACGTGGTAATCTGGAGTCTCAGGTATTACTTGATCATGCAATCACAACCTTCAAAAGGAGCACTGTTACCTTCCTGTGGAGAGAACAAACAGATGGAAGTAAGGAAAAGGATATCTGAATAGTCTAAAAATCTAAATAAGTAATCGAAATAAGTAATTGGAACTAGAATTAAACTACAATTGTTTGTGTTGAGTAATATTTATTTAGATTAATATTTACGTCACACATTGGTAAAGAAACAAAACTTGCATGTTTCCTGAACATATCTGTGTGAAGTCCACATTGTCAGCATCTTTGATTGACCCCCATCCTACCCAGAATATATGTCGAGCACCCTCACAGCAACTCCCGATACTCTTCTCAGAGAAATCACGAAAACCAACAGTACTAGAAATAAAGCTCTGGGTAACTAGTGGTTTGGGAAAATAGCCACAGGGGACTCAGACTAATGAGATTAACTAATAAGGGAGAGTGAGTGGGATCAACAGAGTAGTACTAAGGGTGATGATTCAAATATATCATCACTGTCATAACAAAACCTTATTCTCAAAACCAGGTTCAACAAGACAAACTGGTAACTTTATAGATGAAAGAATAATGTTCGTACCTTTTAATGTATGGCAAAGCAATGAGAATTTATTCCTAATTTTGGTCTATTTCTACAGTTCCATTCGTCATGCACTGTACACACAATATAAACTGTAGTTACCAATTCTATGCAACACACTGTAAAAACAAATCCACAAAAATGTACCAATATAAGAATACTAGTACATTTTCCATTCAGATAAAACAGAAAATTCCAGGGCACTATTTTAATGGAAAGGTCTGGTAAACTGCAGGACAATTCTTTTGTTTCACAGATGGAACATACTGTCCTGGTACAATTTGATACTAAACATCATCAGAATCAGATTCAGAGAGCTTTATTAACCCCAGAGGAAACTGCTTACGCAAAACACTGCACAGTCACACAGAGACACAAAGACAAAAACAGTATGAAAAATATAAATATAAAGTCAAAGTAAAACTCTCCAGAAAATACTCTAAAAATACTCTGTACTGTATACACTATGTCATTTACAAAAATGCTGTGGTCTTCATGGTAAAAATAATTAAAAATATGTGAAGTGCAACCGGGGAGCTGTGTGTGGGGATAGTATTTGCTCAAGGGTAACTCATTGGCGCCACTGGCAATCATGAGATTCAAACTCACAACCTTATGACCTTAGGGGCAACTCCCTAACCACCAGGCCACCAGCTGCCCCATATATGCAAAGTAAAGTGGACCCTTGCAGTCACATGTGAACACATCACAGCATGACGCGCAATGTGAACAATGTGAAATTCTTCCTCTGGATTTAACCCATTCACCAAGTGAGGCAGTGAGCTGCCACCGATGGGGGCGCCCAGGGAGCAGTGTGTGGGGACCTCAGTGATGACACAAGCCGTGCTGGTATTCGAACCCACATCCTTTTGATTGCCGGGGCAACTCCCTAACCACCAGGCCACCAGCTGTAAAATTTGTTAAAGATATCATACCTACAGTTAGGACTGAGCAAACAGAGCAAAATTTGTAACACGCAGCCTTTCTGACAGCAGCAGTGCTGGAGAGGACTGGACTGGAGCAGATTCCTCTGCATTTATGATGGTCATTACAACAAAAACTGTTTGAAATCCACACTCCTACTCTTGAGACAGTTTGTGAAAAAAGACCCTGTTGTCTAGAAATGCTGCCCACAGCACTCGCCTACATGTTAAAAGTTTTGTTCACAGTACGTCATACTTACTGAGGTCTCTGCTGACTTCTTGTGTTGTTAGAAATGTTAGCCTGGCTGTCTTCCAGATCTAAACTAAAGAAGAAAAATGTGGATACTATACAAGAGCCGCAAAGCCTATGTAATGGGGAACTGAAGAAAGAGTCTGATTATTTTCATATGACAACCGAGCACCTGCACTGTTGGGTGGTAAGCTGTATTGAACATTCATGGAATGATTTAGGAGGATAATCTTTGAAGCCTTAGGTGTGGAGGGATTGATTTTAGCCTTGCATTATAATTGTTCAGATGCACATAATCTCTAATGTGAGGCCCAATGATTTCATTGTACAAACAATATTTTCATATTTTGTTTTTTATTTAACAATCTTTGCATTACATCCATGTTTTACCATTTGGAAAATTTTAAAATAACCCCATAGTAAAGCTGCTTCTTTTCTCCTTTGGAAGAATATTATGTATTTGAAAATCACCTAAGATGTCTGATTTTTTCATTCCTTCCATAGTTAAAACTGGTAACCCAAACACTGTTAATATCTGTCAGAGGAGATATTTGGAGAAGATTATTCTTCAAAAAGTACAGGTACTTACAGACAGTCTAACACCTGTCTAACAACTTGACCCAAAATCTGATCTGATCGAATGCAAATAGGTGTTAAATTAGGTTCAGATATGCTGACTGTGAAGGCCATAGCGTGTGATTTACATAATTTTCATACTCATCGTACCACTCAGTGACCCCTCATGCCCTGCAGTTGTGCACATTGTCATTCTGGAAGAAGAAACCATTCTCATCAAGACAGAAGTTTTTCAGCAAAGTATTAAGGAATAACTCTGTACTGATTAATTTCACTCTAAGGGGACAAGTAACCCCCAAATCATGGTGGCTGAATTCCGTAGAACCCCCAGCAACTCCCCCCGCCCCAATTAGGGATCAGGCATTCAGACCTGTACTGTTCTCTTTATGTTCACCACACATGCATCGACAAAACTGTGGATAACGTGGTGAAGGATGACTCATCAGACCACATCCCTCATTTCTAGGCCAGCGGCTGTGGCTTTTACACCACTGAACTTTCACACGTGCAGCTGTTTTCGTACTGAGGGGATTTTGCACTACAAACCTTCTACAATACCCCTCTCTGTGTAACTGTGGACATACTGTTCTAATGCATGAGCATCACGCTTATTGAATATGTGCTGTCAAACAATTTCCAATCACAATGGAAACACATACAGATTTATTTCCCACATATCTAAATGCTAATGTCACTTTAGTCTCTTGTGTAAGACTAGCCAGATGAGCAGTATTTGTGACTGAAGCATCTGCCCTAATAATGAATCTTTTGTCAAAATCATTTAGCTCTTTTCCTCTTGCCATCGTGATCCTAAATCAAGGTGAACTGGGCCTGCTCAGCATTTTTATGAGCGTCAAACAGAGCATGGTAATCTAATTACTTAACTGTATTGTGCAGCGCACCTGACTGAAAGCATATATTTTTTCCTGACAGCTAGTTCAGACAGTTTACATCAGGCTGAGTGCGGTCATTGATGGTGAGAGACAAACAATAGATCTATAGGAGCAAAACTTCAGTTTGAGTAGAGCTGGGGTTCTGTGCACAGGTTATGCCTCAACATACACAAATGATTTGAAAATGTCAGAAGACCAAGAATAAGCACAAACCAGCTTAATTCACACCAGAACTGCTATGCTTGCTATGCTAGACGTCTTGCTTCTCTGATTAATTTTTCCATCCAGCAAAGGCTAAGTAAGGAGGTTAAAAAACACTTTTTGTCCAGCTCTCTCCTTTATAGGCATGTGGCTTGTAAAAACAAAACCTCAAATAGCATGACAAAATTGTGTTTAACTGTTTCACTGATAATATTAGGCACTAACTGTCAAAACATGGGCCTCTTTTGATTTGTTTAATGTGTGCATTTTTAACAAAATAAATCAGTGCTGAAATCCAAACATTTTTTATGTTGTACAGTAGCTCTGAAGGCCTGAGGACTGAGAGACCGTTGCTGAGTCCAGAAAGACAGTTCAGCTCAAGTGTGCAACAAAACACCCTGAAATATTTTAGCAGGAATTGGGAACAAATTATAGATTTCAGCTGTCTAAAATCTTAAAGCAGCTATTTTAGATTATACATGAAATATGCAGTGGGTGCGACACATTGTAAAAATGACATTTTACACATTTAACACTTTTGCCATCCCTATAATGAACACCCTTGAGCCTACAGAGCTGTAAACTTGGCAGGGTTCGGACCACGCTTGGACCGATCTCCGGAGTATAGCTTCATGAGAGCCTAAGGACACCATGCCCAATTATAATTATCATGTCAATGGGTAAAAAAAACCCCTCCAGAACTAAACTGTGTTCTCTGAAGCTCCAATTCTAGCGCTGTTCTAGAATTGATCCAGCAAACTGTTCTCTTCTCCTTGATCTCACTCATGCTCTTGTGGCTGAATGCAATCAAATCTAAAAATCCACTGTAATGCCTTTCCAGAAGAGTAGAGGCTATTGATACCCTCAAATTCAGAAGAATCATGAGATGAGCATATGTCTACAAATCTTTGGAATTACAGTGTGTAGTGTAATTTGTATGAGCTTTTGTATGAGGCAATGATTCCCCGTTTTATCTGCAAACAATTAAGGAAGGCACAGCTGTTGTTTCACTTCTGCCTTATGTAATTATCTAATTCATTATAAAAAAATTACGAAAAAAATTATGAAACAGATATACTTTAATATCAGCAAGCCAATATGCTGGGAAATATCTTTGTACAATAACCGATAAAATGGTACATTTACATTCAGACTGTTCATACATTATAGGTCAGTTCCCAGCCAGTGACTAAGCCCAGTCTTGAATGAAATTTTCATGTCAACGGAGAATCGCCATTCAAAACGCCCTGTTGTCCAGGACCAGGCTAAATCCCTGGCCAAAACCTACAGCATCCTTTGTCTCTCTGTATGTTGAGCATGACGTTTTTTAACTTAGACCTTCTCTAGATCATAACTGGTAATTGTGTTACCCAGAAAATAATAATATATGTAAAATTAAAACCACTAACAGGTGAACAGATTGTCTTGTTACAATGATGCCTGACGAGGGGTGGGATATATTAGGCAGCCAGGGAAGAGTTGGTTGATGAGTTTGAAGCAAGAAAAATGGGCAAGTGTAAGGATCTGAGTGACTTTGACAAGGGCCAAACTGTGATGACAGGGTTGTTTGTGGCAAGTGGTGGTTATTATTCTAAAAGTGGTACTGGTGAATGAGCAACAGGGTCATGGGTTGGACCCACACAACATCAGGCAGGTTTTAATGCAGTGGTTGAGCGTGTATCACCCTCCCCAAGTGTCCTCAACTGGTTCGGCTGTTTCGGCCTGCCCATGTGCTCCTACCCCATCCGAGGGCAACTGCTCTTCACAGGAGATTGTTGCTCCTATTACTGTGGACTGGAAACTTTCAAACTACTCATCACACTGACTTCACTGCCTCTATACTGATTCTGCTGAACCTACTCTGTCACAGACTGCC
>JBBPCX010000001.1:32718684-32733939 GCA_037974365.1 Hydrocynus forskahlii
GAAGATGAGATAGAGAGAGAGAGAGAGATAGAGAGAGAGAGAGAGAGAGAGCTGGAGGGAAAAGGAGAGACAAAGAGAGAGAGAGAGAGAGAGAGAGAGAGAGAGAGATGGAGGTAAAATGAGAGAGAGTGAGAGAGAGAAAGAGAGCTGGAGGTAAAATGTGAGAGAGAGAGCGAGAGAGAGAGAGAGAGAGGAGGGGGGCTGAGACTGAGACCGTGAAGCCACGCCTAAATCATGACGTGTCTCTGTCCTGTTCGAATAAAGTTTTAAATCCTGAAGCCAAGATGGCAGCCGGTGGAGCGTCCTTGGTGTTAGTTGGTGTTGGCTGTCTTTTAAAGAGGACGTTCAGAGTAAAACCAGCTTTAGGTCATCCGACTGTCAGCAACACTGTCAGACGAGGTAGGTCACCGGTTAATTTAAGCCAGTCATTCTGTAATTTTACTGTGACTTACTAATAATCAGTCTGTCTGTTGGCTCCTGTTTAGCTGGCTGGCTAGCTGCAGAGAGGGAGCTCTGTCACACGCTGTTAATAAATATGACTTTCTTCTGTACATCACAGTAACTGGTTTTGCTTACGGGTCATTTGACATTCCACATGCTTAGAAAGAACTTAATTTCTTTAGTACTTCTCACTGACATTGTTTAGATTCGTAAACTGATTATAATTGATCTGATCAAAATGTCATTACATAATAATACAGTTGTCTCAACTGCCTTTATCATTGACTAAATACACGGTGTGGACAAAAGTATTGGAAGACACCTCTTAATTATTGAATTCTGGTGGCCCCTTACTTTCAGTAACGGACAATCTTATTTCTGCATACCAAGACATTTTGGACAATGGCATGCTTCCAACTTCAGGGACACATGTTTGGGAAGAACCTTTTCTATTCCAGCATGACTGTGCTTCAGTGCACGAAGCAAGCTCCATAAAGACATGGTTAGAAAAGTTTGATGTGAAAGAACTTAACTGGCCTGCATAGAGCCCTGGCCTCAAACCCATCCAGCACTTTTGGGATGAACTGGAATGGAGATTGCGAGCCAGGCCTTCTCGTCCAACATCAGTGGCTGACCTCATAAATGCTCTACAGAATGAATGGGCACAAGTTCCCATAGAAACTCCCCAAAATCTTGTGGAAAGCCTTCAGAGAAGAGTGGAGGCTGTTATAGCTGGGTAGGGGGACCAACTCCATATTAAAGTCTATGTATTTGAATCTAATGTCATTAAAGTATCTGCTGGTGTAATGGTCAGGTTTCTCAATGCATTTGTCCATATAGTGTATAAAGGAAGCCTATAACAATTACTGTAACTGCATAATGTGGAGTATGTGGCTGCCTGGATGTCAACTCATTATGCCATTTAATTGTTTGTTTATTAGTTTGTATTTATTTGTTTGTATTGTTTTATCCTGTGCTCGTGGTTTTTCCATAGCCTTTTTATAAATATTGTTCTACCACTTTGCTGACACCATTTTCTATTCCAAATTATTTACAGACCACAGAAATGTCAAAAAGAAGTTGTCTAAAATCACACTGTCATTCGTAACCTCTGTTCTCAATCTCAGCGTTTGCATCAGGTGTACTGTCTCAGTCCATTGAAGACACTATTTCAACAAACACTCCAAGCGGCACTTTCAGTGGACCTTTTGAACAATACAGCAGTCTCATCCAGAATGGATTACTACAAGAGGACCAGCAGCAAAGAGCTGTTATACAGGAATTAGATCGCATGCAGAAGAAACTTAAAGGATACAGCAACAATTCTACATCATTCTTTTCTAAAGTAAGAATACAATTGATCTTTTTAGTAAAATACAGGGATTTTTTTTATGTTCTGTTGCACAAATTACTGGTAATGGAATTATTGAAAGTTTACTGTAGAGAGATTTTTGGTTGATTGTGTATTAATAGCCATTGTTGAATCTCCTACAGCTATTCTCCAAACAGAAGCCCCCAAAAGGCTGCTACATTTATGGGGATGTAGGTATGTTAAACAGTGTGATACAAGCTGCAGCAACTGCTGTAGTAGTGCATTCTCTGTGTGGCCACACTGTCCTGCACTTCTGGATGTTTTTTGTTCAAAGATCATATTACTTAATAATAAACATTGTTTGAATGCTCATATTACAGGTACCGGTAAAACAATGCTGATGGACATGTTTTATAGTCATGTAGAGATAACAAACAAAAAGAGGGTCCACTTTCATGGATTTATGCTTGATGTACACAAAAGTAAGTCTGCCCTCAATAAATGTTGTCAGTACTGAATTTGCAGTGATTGTGACTTCACAAAGTGATGAATTGTGATGACTTCTGATCATTTCAAGCCATGTACCTGGTACTTTATATAATATTTAATAAAGAACGTGTTTCATAGGAATCCATCGTCTGAAACAGAGCATGCCCAAGAGAAAGGTGGGGAAAATGGCAAAAGCCTATGATCCTATTGCACCAGTTGCAGAGGAAATCAGCGAGGAAGCCTCTTTGCTCTGCTTTGATGAGTTTCAGGTGAAAAAAGTGTCTCTCCATATTTGACCTTATTTTAAAATGGTTGACACATCTATTCAGAAGCATTAGGATCAGCTAGTCTTGCCGCAGTTTTAAAAATCAATGGAATTTGTCAATGGATTGACTTTCTCTGTCTAATAGGTCACAGACATTGCAGATGCCATGATTCTGAAGCAGCTCTTTGAAAACCTCTTTCTCAACGGTGTTGTTGTTGTTGCCACATCCAACAGACCTCCAGATGGTAAGAAAGTATCAATCGAAGAATAAAACTTTTAAATATATTCCCAAAATATCAGAATTTCACCTTTCATGCAGATTTGCTAATCCGCTTTGATGAAATACTTTAACAGTAGCCACTATTTGCCTGTCAGAAACAGACAAGATTTTGCTGAGTACAAAGTCCTGTTTTACAGATTTGTACAAGAATGGATTACAGAGGGTGAACTTTGTGCCGTTCATAGGTGTGCTTAAGGTAAGCGTTCAGGCAGTATCATTTTGTAATTCTCATTTTAAGAACTGTGGTTGAAAGCTTGAAAATTTGCATTTACGAAGTATAAGTTGTCAGACATGATTAGCTAGCTATGTGAAGTAGAAACCAAATCCAAATCTTTTTTTGGAAATCAACAGTGCGCAGGTTTAGTTTGTTTGGCCTTATTAGGCCTATAATGGGGTAAAATATAGTTTATTGTGTTTTCTGAACAGGATTATTGCCAAACACTTCGCCTAGACTCTGGAATAGATTACCGCAAAAGAAGTCGACCTGCAGCCGGAAAACTCTTCTTCCTGTAAGAAGCCAAAATCGTACCTCTTAAATCAGTCTGTTTAGTTGTAGGATAGATAGTCTACTCCGTCTACTTACCCTAAGCATGAGTAAAATATGTGTAGTATTCTTGGTAAAGCTGAGAGAAATTCCACCCATTTAGTTTCAGTAATTTTACAGATCATCTTGTTTACATTTTTGTAAACCTGAAGATCTGTAACTTCATTGTATGTATTCTTATGTGTGTATTATTTCCAGATCTGTGTGTTACTTGGTTTCAGAAATGATACTGATATTTTGTCATTTTAGCTCCAGTGAAGATAATGTACAAGAAACCTTGGACAAGCTCTTTGATGAAATGGCATTCAGACAGAATGACAGTACGTTTCTAATATGGATTTGTTTATTCTGAATATTTGTTTTTTGCATTTAGTTTGAATGTCAGCATAGGAATAATTAGAGATACAAAATAGTTCAGTCGTGAGCAGAGGAGTGTGGTTATTGCAGGCATGTCAGTAATTTGACCTGAAACTTGTGAATTGAAAATGTATGCTCAGTTTTAGCTGTTGTATCAGTATCTGAAGCAAACAAATTACATTTTCATTCAGTAACCCGTCCCAGGTCTCTAAAGGTACATGGGAGGACGCTGACATTGAGCAAAACATGTGGGACCATTGCCGACTGCACTTTTGAGGAGCTGTGCGATAGGGTGAGTTTGCTACCTACATTAATGATCAGGGTGTTGCTATATCTTCCTTTCTGGACTACTAAAGAATTGAATTTATTTTCAGCCCTTAGGAGCCAGTGACTACTTGGAAATCTCTACATTGTTTGACACAGTGTTTATTCGTAACATTCCTTTACTCACTTTGAATAAGAAGACCCAGGCCAGGCGCTTCATAACACTCATTGATGCTTTCTACGATCATAAGGTAAATATCAGACAGATGTGTTGATCAGACCATGTTCTCTTTATGTCCTTTTTGAAACAAATCTCATGCAGTCCACCTGAATAATTTTGCAGGTGCGAGTGGTGTTAGAGGCTGAGGTGTCTTTAGAGGAGCTGTTTGTAAATGAAGGACACCATGATGATGAGAGCCATATTTTAATCGATGACCTGGGCTTAAAAAGGGTAATGAACCTATTTTTTGATGAATACCCACCAAATAGGATAGAAATTATAGTTACATGCTGCTTTGAAGTAAAATGTTTAAAAGGGTGTGAAATTGTAGAATTGTTTGTTTTTTTCCTGTGTAGGGATCACTTAACCTGCTTCTTGCTTGATCTAATTATCAGGATGCTGCCAGTTCGCTGTCAATCTTCACTGGAGAGGAAGAGGTGTTTGCCTTCCAGAGGACAGTGTCCCGCCTCACAGAGATGCAGACAGAGGAGTACTGGGTGCAAGGGGACCGGAGTGCTTCATAGTGCATAGCATTAATGTCTATATGCAGTGGATCTTAACTTTATGGAGTTTTATCAAAACTCCACACTATTATGCTGCACTTTATATTGTGGACGTTTCTTTTGGACGTTGGTGCCTGTACATTATTATTAGGGTAATGGAATGCCTTTCATTAATGAACTGGAAGAAGTGTCCTCTGCCAATCAAGTGTCTGAAGGGACCTGTTTTCAGGAATATCTTGCTTTTATGAATTTATGACTCATTTTGTGTGGCATCACTGACTTTTATTCAGTGTACAGTGTTATGTGACTACAGCCAGAAGGACCTATTTTAAGAGAATGATGTAAATTAAATTATTTTAAAAAATTCTCCTTGACTTTGTTTAGACCTCATTCAAACAAATATGTGAATTCATTATCTAGCCCATTCTTTGTAACTTATTGCAATTTCATTAACATTTTCCATTTATATGAAGCACAAGAGCAAAACAGACCCATGTTCTACCCACCTTTGTGTGGTTTTATAATCCATTTTTTTTTCTAGCCCTTTGAGCTGGTTTATTACTGTGCCTTTAAGAGTATCTGTACATGGCCTGTATTGTGATTGGCTGTCATGTATTGTGCCTTTTTAAAAAAAACAGTCTGAGCTGTGATGTGTGGAACAAACTGTTAAGTTTGGTCTGAAACCCTCAGGAACATTAGAAGGGAAAAAAGAACCATAGCCACTTCTTTGGGATGTCTGGGTCCCAATGCAATGCACCATTTACTTCCAGAGAGGAAGGCCCTCTACAACAGTTAATACTTTCCCTGCATCTTTCCCTTCTATATTACTGCTACAGTCTGTCTGCAGTGACAACTTCAATGTCAGTGGGTTAATGGGCCTAAGTGTATGTTGCATTATGGAAACAGCAGTCTATTGCATTAAAGTGCTTCATATGGCTCAAAACTGCAATTTAGACTTCAAGGGATAAAGTTGTTAATGTGCAGCTGGTGGTTAGGGAGTTGCCCCTGGAATTGGAAAGTTGTGGGACTGAATCCCAAGACTGCCAGTGGTGCCACTGAGGTACCTTTGAGCAAGGTACGGTCCCCACACGCTGCTCCCTGGGCACCATTGTTGGCAGCCCACTGCTTTGCTTGGTGAATGGGTTAAATGGAGAGGACTCGAGTAATTTCCTACTTGATCAATATGTAAAAATGTCATGAAAATAATTGTTCTTTTTCTATCAGAAGGGGCTCCAAATTGCGATTTGTGTATGTTGTATTTTGGAAACAGTGGTCTGTTGCATTAAAATGCTTGCCCCTGTGATCAGAAGGTTGTGGGTTTCAAATCCCAGGACTGTTGGTGGCACCACAGAGGCACCCTTGATTAAGGTACTGTCCCCACACACTGCTCCATAGGTGCCCCCCCTTTCTTCTTTCCCTATCTGCTACTTGTTCCAAACAAAGTCCACTTTACTTTCTCACTCAGATCAAATTGAATTTTTAAAGACTTCCTCAGAATGGTTGTGGAAGTAGGACTGCCTTGCACCAGATCTAGCTCAGTATATGGTCCTGGATGGAATCTACTGTTCCTGACCCAGGGCTATGAAGTGGAACTGGAAGTGTCCTGCGTCAGATCCTATTCAGCAGATTGCCCTGGGTGGATTCTGCTGTTCCTGACCCAGTGTCATGAAGTGGAACTGGAAGTGTCCTGCACCAGATCCTACACATTAGTTGCTCCTGGGTGGTTTTCCTGACCCAGTGCCATGAAGTGGCCCCTTTAAGAGGCACTTCCAGCCGTGGGCTCCAGAGGGCAGAGCTTTGCCTTCCATGTCCCCTTTTCTTGTTGCTGCAGAGGACTTTTTTAACGAGGGGTCCTTTTCTTTTAGTTGCATCGGATCGCCCAGGATGTGGGGCGCGGAGTCGTGCTGCGCTCGGGTCCGCGCTCCGGGAGGCGTGTTCTGGGGAAGAGGAACCGAAGAGAAGACGCTTGGTGCTGCTCGGGGCGGGAGGGAGGTGAAGGTAATAATGGCCTGAGAAGCTGTTTTTAAATACGCTGCAGCTACCATGAATATTCGCCCCCGCTTTCTCGGCGCTGGAAAGCTGTCCTCTTCTTCTCTCCGCCTCGACAACAGCAGCGAGGAGCTCTGAGAACATGGTGAAGATGGCAGATCCAATATCGCTAGAGGTCCATGAGCTTTCACAGCGCTGCTGCAGCTCCAGGAGCTGAACCCTAAGCAGATCGTCCACTTTCACAGCTCCTGGCTGTTTTTGCGTTCAGATGCTTCATCCCAGAATGAAACCCAGTCACTAGTAGTGTTCCTCTCTGCAGCACACGTGGGGAGAAAGAAAGAGAAAAAAATCAGACCTGGTAATTCAGAAAAGCACGGATGTGCAGTGTTAGAGTTTTCATTTGTAAAGAAATTTAAGCAGGACTGGGTCGAAACCGAGGAGCCGAGGAACCTGTCCATTGATGGAATGCGAGGTGACCCTGCTGCAACTGCTGCTTGAGCCGTGTCGTCTGAAAACCCAGCACACACAGAGAGCCCGGAGAAGCTGGAGAAAGCATGGCAGAGGGAGTGGGGGTGCCTGGAGCCTCGGACCTGGACATAGACCCGGACTTTGAGCCCCAGAAGAGGCCGCGCTCGTGCACCTGGCCGCTGCCTCGACCCGAGTCCAGCGCGGGCAAAGCAGAACCGAGCGAGGCAGACATTATCCCGGAGGAGGAGGATGATGAAGACGCCCCGGACCGCCATGTGGTCAGCAGCAGCACTCACGCAGCGGACGTGCATAGCTGCCCACAGGGCGAGCAGAAAATCAGTACCCCTGCTGCACCCACGGCCGTGACTCCTGCTGCTTCTGCTTCTGCTCCCCGTGACAAAGGCACGCACGATCCCCCCGTTAGTGGCCAGGGTCTGCCCCCCGCGGGCAGCGACTCCAGCCTGGGCAGCCTTGGGCCTCAGCAGCCCAGGAAATCATCCGCCCGCCGAAATGCGTGGGGCAACTACTCTTATGCAGATCTCATCACCCAAGCCATCGAGAGCTCTCCCGAGAAAAGACTGACCCTGGCTCAGATCTATGACTGGATGGTCAGATCTGTGCCATACTTCAAGGACAAAGGTGACAGCAACAGCTCTGCAGGGTGGAAGGTAGGTCCAGCTGCATCTAGAGCATTTCATCTTGCGATTCAGTGCATTTGTACTGTTACAACCACAACCACTACTGTTACTACCACGTCCACTCAGTTAATAGAATGTTCTGTCATTGATCTCAAGTGGGGTAATAAATATCAGGCAAATGAGTTACTAATAGGGTTGTGGGGCTTGCTGATTAACTGGGTGAAGTCAGGGATTCACCACAGGGCGTTTTAATACCAGCAGATAAATAGAGTAAGGTTGCAAATGATAACGCCCCCCAGAACACCCCCCCCCACACACACACACACATTTCGTTCAGACATATGAGTGATGTAAGCTTATAGGCAGAAGCAGCAGAAATATAGCTCTACTGGAGAGAACAGTTCCCCACGGAGATGTAGGTTGATGATCAGCATGATCTGATCTGATCTTTCAGTTGCCTTCTGCAGTGGGGAAAAAGAAGAATCCCTCCATTATAGGGCTGCAATGAACAACTGTTTTGATAACATGCCAATTATTTCTTCGACTATTTGTTAAATGGGATGAAAACACAAAAATTACATTTCTAACAACAAAAAAAAAACCAAATGTATACCAAGTGGACTGTATTAACACATTGCACAACTAAATGCATAATGTAACTCTATACAACATGTGCAAAGGTAAATACTCAATTATGAAATGCACTTAATGAATGAAGTGCACAAACATCACAGGCTTTGGAGGTGGATTGTTTCTGCAGTAGTACTTTCTCACACACTCTTTCTCTCACACTCACTGTTTCACACACTCTCTTTCTCTCTCTCACACACAGGAAACGTTAGCCAGCTAGATAAATACACTTGACATGCAATACTGAGGGAAATTTAGCTTAAATGACGGTTCACACGATCTCTCACTTTGAAATGCAATGTATACATTGGTTCTAAACTCATTTAGACCCAAGGTGTGACCCCCTTCATGTATGTCTCCATCATTTTTTCATTTTTCCTCATTGCTGCAATGCTCTCGTGCTTGTGATGTAGCCAGCAACTCTGCAAGACAGCATGCAACAACATAGACCCGACAAATCAATAGTAAAATTAATTATGATTAGTTAGATTTCATCTATTAACTGTTAGAGCAGTACTTCATTATAGGTGTTTGTCAACAAAAGGTAATTGTAGATGCAATATCAATATCAGTATAACTTTGAGAACAAGGCACAGGAGGTGAAAGCATGTCACTTTATTACTTATACCATTTATTCCTCATCAGTCTCCAGCCGGAGTTCAGGCCTCCATGCCATGTATTGCATATTCATCCTTATCCAGTTTTGTGGAACTGCCTTTTTCCCCCACGCTTCTGCACATGGCTTTGCAGCAACCTTTCACTGCACTTGGTCCTCTCATTTTTGTTTGATTTCAGGGATTTGCTTGGCTGGGAAAAGCAATTTATCCAACATGGAATCAAGTCTAGTGAATACTCGTGGCTTGGCTGGATTTGAATTAGAGGCAAACCTCTGGAAATCCGTTTGCAATTCTGCAGTTTTGAGGGCAGGAAAAAGGGGGAAATCATACATTACAGTCAATGAAATTCTGCGGAGTACATATTTGTTTTTAAATAAGAGAGAAAGTGTGGGAACTTTCTTGCAGCCAAACATTCCTCAGTTATAGATCAGAAAGAGTTATCATTGTGGAATAATCAGCATTGCCATTAAGACAATAGAAGGTTTATATGAAGAATTCTTTGCCACTTGTTATTGCATTCTTATTTCTGTTGGAAAAAGATAAAGGATTTTTTTTTTTTTGCTGTAGAGATGCGTGCTCTGGCGTTAAGGCAGTATTTATCAGCTGCATGTGCCACAGAGCTTTTACATCTGCCTGCATCTGATTTGAGGGGGGAGGGAAGGAAGAGAAAAGCCATGAGGGTTTTTTTTTTTATTATTGGTGCAAGCACTGTGATAGGCTGTTTCGACCCCACCTCTGTTTCCTATTGGCTGGTGGCTCCAGCATAGGACTCAATCAGCTGACTGGAAACTATGTAGGTCAGTGTGTAGCAAAATGTGAGGAGCTGGGTGTTTGACTCTGAGATCGAGCTTTGTGTAAACTGGCGGCGCTCCAGTCCTCTTCTGAGTGGTGCTTTGCTGAAAAGGGACGGCAGCATGGCTTCAGGAGGATGGGGGAGGGAAGCACTAGAGGTTTCGGCCCATTATTAGAGTCATTTTATTTATAGCTAGTAGTCGTTTTTGAACAGAGTGAAAGGGGAGACAACGGCACAGAATTTCCAGCAGGAATTTTTCAGGAGTCAGTCGTATTTATGAACAGACAAATCCACAAAAGCAAATCTAAATGTTATGTTATCTAACTCTTGCACTGTTATCTAACTCTTGGGTTTCTTTGTGCAACTTTTTATCGATGAGATTGTTAAATACTGGAGTAGTACATTTCAGGCCAAGCATCTGTGTTCGTGTGATATATACTGTATACTGTGCTTCTTCCTTTGCAGATTAAAATATGCCCAAACTAGTATGCTGCATAGACTTAAATAGCAATACAGTCTAAATAGCAATACACACAACTCTAAGTACAATAAAAAAAAGTCTGAGCAATGGACTGCTATCTAGTAAGTGTATTACACAGGTTTCTTGTTATATTTACCTTTAACTGTAACAAGGAGGCTGTAAACATACTTACTGGATAGCAGTATAATACTAAATGTTTTATTGTATTTAATGGTTTGACCAAAACCAGCCTTTCTGGGTTTTTCCATGTTTGGTGGAAACATGTTTGGTTTTGCTTCTTTAGTTTAGAACTCCCGCTGCAAGTCTAACATTGCTAAAAGCTAGAAGTCAGTATTCACTTCACTCATGATTAATACATCCACAAAAAATGTCTCAGCTAGCTGTTGAGAAAAGGTAGATTTCTGAGTGCTTTCTGAACAATTTGCTCAATGATGATTTTGCACATATTCTGTTTAGTGTCCACTGTAAATATCCAGATACTTTTAATTCATAGTTTATATGTACTGTTATATTGTTTATAGTTGTTTATATTTGTCAAATTATTCCATAATTCTAGCTTTTATTCTATATTCTATTTTCTATTTTTTCTGTTTTCTTGAGGAGCCATTCAGATTTACATTTCCCTGCACATTGTATGCGTATAAGCATCTTGAATCTTGAACACTCCAGCCAAAATAATAACCTTAACCATCCAAACTCCTACATCTACTCACTTTGTACTGTGGTGCTTCCTTTCTAGAGTGTGATTTTCTAAGATGACCAAAACCTCCTTCTCATGATGCATTTTAATGTGGCAGGAACTTTTGAAAAACGGTCTTTTTGCAGCCGTGTAAGTGTAGTAATTTTTTTGTAACTCTTAAGTTTTTCTTAGCACAGTAATGCTGTAGTTGTATGCCAAAGTTAAATGTTTTCTTTCCACTTCTGCAAATGAAGGGCTCAACAAGCTAAAAGCTAAAGTTACCTCTAGATACCTCAGTGTGGTTTTTGTGTAGTGTCAGAAACGTCGCTGGCTCCTTCAAAAAAATATTGTATTAATGCTAATGGTATCTTGCTAGGTTTTTTAATTGTATTACATAATTTTGTGAAAATAATTTCTTAAAATTAAAATTAAGTCTTCCAGAACTACTGTTCACCAACGCAGGAAAAAAGTTTCAGGGATTTATCTTAAGCCTGTCCATAATACTGAGCTACTTCAAGAGAAAAGGAAAAGCTGAAATGGAATTTGTGGATTAACATTATTGTGTATGAATAGTTTCCTCATAATGAGCTGATGGTATTTTTTGTTTCTTGAGAAATGTGGACTGAATGAGTACTTTTAAAATGATGTGCAGTGTGAGCTACGCATGCTGAGGGAGGACTTGTATTTGGTTTGTCAGAACGCCAGTGTGTAGGGAACGCCCCTATTTTCTGTTCTGCCCCAGTTGGGTTATTTTTTGTCCGCTAGTTGAAGATAACGCTGGGTGTCTGAGAAATGCGTAGTCAGATTTCAGTGCATATCATCCTTGTGCAATAAAAAAAAATTAATTAAAAAAAAACCTCAATTGTTTATGAATTTATATGAATTTCATACAATATGAAGGGCAGTTTATGTGTTCCAACACAGCAAAATTAGAAACTGAAAAAAGTGGAGTGATGTGACCTGTCCTTTGTCACATCACTCTTGAACTTGAACCTGAACTTGAACAGTCTGCATTAAGAACAGTGCTCTTCTCGACCCAAGCCTCAAAACCCTGCATTTTCACCTAATTGACATTTAAAATAAAACAACATAATTTAATACACTAAATTGCCTTGTTTTCATTCAAAAAATATTTTAAAGAGATTATTAGCTAAACATATATATTCACAATGTGTGCCTATATAAGACCAAAGGGGGGGAAATAATTTTGGGGGTTGGTAGTAATGGTGGAAGAAGGATTTGCTGAAGAGTACAAAAAACATCAAATGAACGTGTGTAGAATGGATCGGGCAGTGGTCGCTCAAAACTCGAAAGAAAGACATTCTGGGGAAACTTGATTACCCAAGTCCACACAAGTCACTTTCTGATTCATCCCTGATAAAACCCACTATCTGTCCTTGGGCCATGACTGATGTTTCACAAGCGCAGAGAAGAACGCATGTTGAGAAACGTCCTTCACTTCTTTTTGAGCCGTCAGATCTGTTTCTTTAATGCTCTCATGGGTGTGAGCCTATAGGTTGAACTCACTCTATTCACGAGAATATAATGGAAATGGTTGACAGTGTTTTGTTTTCAGTAAGTTTTAGTTCTGTTGATTTCTTCACAAAATGTGAAAGGGCAGCAGTCATTAGCAAATGGTATATAATTTACATTAGATGTCGGTCCCACTTTATTTTTATTTGGTTTAATTTTTTCTTCCTTCGATCCCTACTACCTTTCTTGTATCTCTGGCTGCCACCCAACCCCCCCAAAGCTTGAAGGGTCCAACTTCATGCTTAACAGTTGGCAAGGGGTCTGTTTCTGTGTGTGTGTGTGTGTGTGTGTGTGTGTGTGTGTGTGTCTTTTTTTTTTTTTTCTTTTTGGAATGCTGCTTCTTTTTTCTTCCAAACATACTTTGTGATTATAGCCAGAGAGCTCTATTTTTGTTTCACCAGTCTGTAGATAACCAAGCGCCTGTGGTTCGTCTTTAGTGGTGTGTTGCATTGCTTCAGACTTTTGTCCCAAGCTCAGAGCGAAGGTTGTACAGCACCGCCACTGTGGGCAGGTTGATCTCTGAGCTAGCCAAATTTTCATGTAGGTCCTTGGAAGTGATTTGTGGGTTTTGCTTTGCATACATGCTTGTCCGAGACTTTTCTTGTCCTCCAGATCTTATCTTGACCTCAACAGTCCTCTTTAACTTCCATTACTTAATAGTTCAAACTGTCTGAAATGTAGTATCTTTTATAGTCCTCTTTCTATGTAAGAGTCACATGGCTTTAGTTTGAGATCACCAGTCATTGGCTTAGATGTCCTTGTAGGCACAACAACCTGAGACCTTGTCACATTTTTAGGCCCTGGAATTTTCTACATCCAATTTTAGATCAAGGCTTATAGAATCAAAAAAGCTCTGAGACCCTACCAAAAAGTGGACTGAAATGCTGGGCAAACTTTTGCACATGCTGCATTTTATTTTTTTTCTTACAATGTATTAAATTCTGCAGATTTTAAACAATTTATCCTTGCGTTGGTTTTTGTAAATTATATTGGCCTTGTTACCTAAGCCTCATTGTGCCCTATAATTTTGGTTGTGGAATGTATAAATATAGTCTTGTGATATGTATCTCAGTGATTACTGTCATTTAATAGCAAAATGGTATTTTTGCAGATTTTTTTTCTATGCATCAGTGTTTGTCCGTGAAATAGTCAGTCATCATAATATACAGTGTTTCCACAATTTATGTTGTTAAGACACATAATCCCTGTGTTCATACTGGGAGTGGCGAGAGCGTCAAAGCAACCAGAAGTCATTCATTTTCTAAATGAGCTGCTGTCAGCAATGAGCAGTGGCAGTTCTTGAGCGGCGTTGGATTAGAATGATGTTAAAGTCTGGGCAAGTTTGTAGTAATTAATGATTCATTATTAATGTGGCGGATTCTGTGGCATGTCTGACATGTCCGTGTTTGTCTACAGGGACAAAAAAGGCATGAACTATGGTGTCTGAAATTCTTGGTGTTCCAGGTTAGCTAGTGAAGTACATAACACCTTGTTAAAATAGGACAGAACTATATAGCAACTTTAGAACCATAACCTTCAAAACAGTGTTGATGGGACTTGATAACATTTACTGATTCATAACAGGGTTTGCCTTAATATGTGCAACTATAACAAACTTGATATGGCTGTTTACTTATCTGTGACTTATGGATGACGCTGTCACATGGTATCAGCAGAGCTATACAATAGCCTTCTTTAGCCTGCTACATTTCACACTGTAAAAAGTTACCACGAGTGTCATTTTTAGTGGTCATATGTAACAACATGGACTAGTTCCATACTTTTCATGCTGTAAAGTCCTTCTCATAAATCTGTGGCGTATATATCATAAATATCATAAATATCATAGTTAGTCATTCTGCAGTTTGTTTAAAGTATGTAGTTTTTTATTCAGTCTCCACAAAGATATCGGTCAACAAGGCAACGCAAAGCATCCCGAACAAACTTGTAGCCACCTGTTTCATCCATGTCAAAGCATCCACAGCATTCGATAACATTGTTGGCAGAGCAGCCAAAGCAAATTTTGATGCCCACACAGCTTCCTCTGTGAACATAGGGTTAGAAACTAATATATGGGACTCGGATTAGTTGTTAAATCCAGTCAGTTTTCCTGGCCTGCTTAGCTAAGTAAAAAAAGGAAAACTGCTTGCGCATGTTAAGAATGAGATGAGAGGTGTGTTCTCCTCTGAGAACAGTAAGTTCCCTGTGGATTAAATCCAGTAATTGGCTTGAAGCAAAGGCTTTACTTGAAGTGTCACCAGCCCATTCACTCTTTAAGAAGTGTGGGCAAGGTCAGAGATCACAGTGCAGAACATATCACAGAACTTAAAGGGGTTCTGCATTCATGAAGTTCTTTGCACAAAATCACTCTCGCATAAAGAGATCTCACCAGCTCTATTCTTGACAGTTTCAGTCCCTTTCAAAAAGGGCCGTTTAAGGGCTATGTTACTTTTATGCAAATAAGCTGTTGTTGGCCACGCCCCACCCGTCCCATCCTTACGCTATGCTTTTAACACACGGGAAAATGGCAGAAAACAGAGGCGCTATCCAGCCCTGTATGTTCGACCCCGAGTCGGACCCTGAGCAAGATGAACACAACACTTCATGAGTGACTTGCCTTTGCCTGTAGCCATAGCGCTTGGCATCTTATGCATGCTTGTAAAACCAGCAGACACAAATGGAGGATCTTCAACTAATCTAGTGGGTGGGGCTCGACAGGTGAGGGGTGGTTCTATGCAAATTTCCTCATCCT
>JBBPCX010000001.1:32740428-32753684 GCA_037974365.1 Hydrocynus forskahlii
TACCATTAAAGACCCTGTTGATCCCCAGTGGTCAGGCGTCCCAATATTTTTATCCATGTAGTGTAGCTTTAGAGGCTTTGGAAATGTCAGAGGAGCATGCAGAGAGATGCGTCACTGCAGAGGGTAAGACATGCGACGACACGCACTCTGTTTATTCCTTAATACGTGCAGGGAATTATGCATGGGCTTCTGCTGCATGCATTAATTCAATAACAGTGCACAAAGGTATCTGCAGTATTCCAATGGAAATTCATTCACAACGTCCTACGACGTGCGTGCGTGCCTCTGAAAGGTCCTGCGGGGAAGAAAACGATGAGGAGTGCCCCCCACCCCCAGTGACAATAGATGTAAAGTATGCCATATGTCCTTGTGCAGTCATTGGTGGGCACCTTGGTGATGATTTCTCATTGGATATAGGCCACCTTTGCAGCTAACCAATCAGTTGTGCTGTATCCAAGTGAATTTGGGATGTTGAGCTATTTAAAACCATACTGGGAGAAAGTAAAAACAGAAATGACATATCTAAAGCACCAAAACAGCGTTTATACCATGTATGCCATTTCAAAGCACCAAAAATGCGTTTAATAACACACTGTTACTTAATTATCTATGCATCATGAACAGATTCGATTAGAAAACATAACATCAGGGTACCATTTTTACACTGATGTAGGAATTATGAATTCAACACTTAACATTAATACGTTCTTCTATGACTGCAATAAACACAATATGCATCTGTGCGTAAAAGTGCACCACGGGATGGAAACATCACATACCCTACTGACCTAGATATCAAACGCAGCATCCTCAGTTCGCCGCAGATCCTAAGAAATGTGGTTTTGCTGTGAATGCGTTTTAATCGAACTGATGTTCATCTGCCGTCCAAAATGGAAATATTCTCAGGTATACCAAACGGAGCTATTTTTTTATTCTCCACTATTTGTGTGTGCTGCATGTTGGAAGCAGCCTATTCAGCCATGCTTCCTACAGATCTATATGCATGACCACTAATAGGTCCCCCAGAGCTCTATGGTAAAGAAATGAATGGAAAGGAGAACGACTACACCTACAGATTACTCTTAAATCTCTTCTTAAACGGTGATGGAGACAGAAAATGAATCAGTGGGCTTCCATCGCCGTCTACTGTCAGAAAAATGTACAGCACACAAAAGAAACAGCCTCGACATCCTGTGAGGCTTTTAAAGAACGACAATATTTTAGGTATTATAAAGTTTTCTAACACATATAATATCACAGGCATAATGTTGTTTTGGGTTTTAATTTCATGTGGGCCTGTGTGTGTTCCAGCTTTATTTGTGTTGGCCTTTGTTTTGTTCTGGCCCCTTCAGGCCTATTGTGAAGTCTCCATGGCCACAATAGGACAACACTGCAGCTCCTTACTGACTGGACACACAGCCTTAGTCAACCAGGGAGACCTGACAAGAATGTGGATGAGGTGGCAAATGTCTTAATGACTGAAGTAAAAGAAGGAGAAAGTCTGCTGAATCTGCAGAAGGAAAAACAGTGCAGGTCTATGGAAATCTGAAATCTCTCATTTTGGGCATTTAGTCAAGACATGTCAAGTCAAGCTATGGTCAGAGCCAGAGCATACAGTGTCTCTTCCTCAGTGAAGGTGAAGCAGCTTGAGGCAGAGCTGTCTGCACATCTCCAGGCACTGAGGAGTGAGATCGAAACGAATGAAACCACGCAGGGAACATCCACCAAGGCTTACAGGTGAGTGGTAAAGAATCATTTATTTGTTTTTTCAAACATCTAAAAAGTTGGAATGAGCACTATCACATTCTCAGAAATACTATAGAAAACTATGAGTGCATTGTTTTACTTAATATTTCACATACGGCACTATGCAAAATCAAGTTGAACAGGTTATGCTCTATTTATGATGGAACATGCAGTTTGAAAGTGTTTAAAAACTACTGATGGTACACTATATGGACAAATATTACACCAACAGGCACTCTACTGACACGGCATTCAAATACATAGATTTTAAAATGGTCCCCCGTTTGCAGTTACAATAGCTTGTACCATTCTTGTCTCCCCCAAACTGTGTCCACAAAGTTGGAAGCATGGCGCTGTCCAAAATGTCTTGGTATGCTTGATTTCATACACCTTGGTGTGACTGAAACGCCTGAATTCAATTATTAAGAATTATGTCCCAATACTTCTGTCCATATAGTGTATCAATGGTATGCTCAGATAAGCAAATAATTACTTAATTTATCTCAATGACAATAAATGTCATCATCGCCCACCCATACAGGTGAGGTAGCTAAAGCTTATCCCACAGTTGTACTGGACAGTGACAACATGTCATGTAACCTGGTGTTCACACTGTTACTTCCAGCTCTGTTCATATTCCAAAGGATGTTTCTTATTTTCGCATGGAGAGGCAGCAAGTCCTCCAGAATGGGCTGCATGTGAGATTTACTTTAATAATTTTACTGAAAATAAATAATAATACAATAATTCTGTGATATTTTTTGTGTTGGGATTTTGTATGTTTATGTTCATTTACCTTGTGCTATCAGGATGTATAACCTGAGTTTTAATTATAGGTTGCAGGTGTGAAACCTGTAATATCTCAAGCAGAAGTGATTCAGAGAGAACTGGAGAGCTGCCTGGGTCCGGAGTACACCCCTGAGAGCTTACCACTTTTACTGTACCAGGTAGACTTAATCAGATTGTCTCCAATTCTGGCCCTGGAGGCCACAATACCACACAATCTCCTTCCTCAAACACACATACACTGTTACATGTGTGGAAAATGGTTCTTCTAGGCTTATACTTAAGAAGAGGTGTGCTTGGAGATCTGTAGAGTTTAGCTCCAAGTCTAATCTAGTGGTGTAGTAGTGGCCTAGTGGTGGATACGTGCTTCTGGACCAAGAGGTCATGGGTTTGAGTCCTACCTCCAGTATACCACCACTGGGTTCCTGAGCAAGACTGTCCCCTGTAATTTGGGAATGGAAGTCGCTTTGGATAAATCCTATAAATGTAATTAACACACTTCATCCAGGTAATGGAGGACATTAGGGCCATCTGAATATTACAGTCAGATGTGTTGGATCTGGACTCTCCAGGGTGGTAGATCTGCAAGACCAGAATTCAGCACAAATGTCATAGAAGAACCACTTTTGGTTCTTTAAAGAACCTCTCAATAGATAATGCAAGAAGTAGTCATTTCTGTTTAATGTACAATTACTCAATCAGTTCAACTTAACTTTATATCCATGCTAAAAACCATTTAAGAAACATTATTTTTAATATTTTGAGTGTACTAGGCCTGATGGCTAGCTGCTGAGTTGAATTGTGTGTTTGAGCACTGAAAAGAACAGACTGTGTAGGACTTTGAACTTTCATGACCAGAGCTGGTCTTTTCTGATGCATGACATTGTGATATAACAGTTGTTTAAACAAATTGTAAAACTTTTCAACATTTGTTTAAACATCCACTGGCACTTTTAATGGCATACCGTTCTACAGATCAGTCATGTTCACATTTTTTTTTTATCAGTTCTTCACAGACCGAGCACATGAGGTGGCACAATTTAAGTTCCAGCTTATGCTGAGGTGGACGAGATTCTGTAGACATTCCATCGTCCTGGAGCAGTTATTTCCTCAGTACAAAGTAATCCACTTGACATGACACACTGTGTAAAAGTTACTTTTACTAACAGTTTGTGGCGATTGTAAATTCATTTTTATCTCAACATGGCTTTGTCTAGGAAAGCATGACCCATTTGACAAGTGAATTTCAAGATGCTATGCAGAGAGCTTCCAGGCTTGCTGTGTCCAGAGAAAAGGTTCTATCAGGCACTGGCTACCCTGCCAATGTGGTAACACAAGAAGATGTGGTCATCTACTTACAGTGGTTTATATGTCATCTACATTCTCTTAAAACCATCCACGGCTTCTTACACGTCAGTCTACACATGGACCCTGTGCACACATATATATCTGCCAAACTGTGATGCTTATAAACTGTTCACAAGGTTTTAATTTGATACAGGTGCTTCATTATCTTCCTTTTTGGGAGAAGAGAGAAGCAGATTGGAGCAGTTTACCAGACTTCAGCTCCCCTGGGGAGTTTTCAGGTGAAATGTTATCCATAGTGTCTGAGTAAAATAAAAAGAGTGTCCAGTTCATTTTTAAGAATAGTGAGGGACTCTGCTGTTCTGGCAGTGGGAGTTTATTTCACAACCTGGATTCTGGGACAGGGAAGAAATAACAAAATATATCTTGATGTCTTTGCTAAACAGTTTATTAGAAAAGCCGTCAGTACAGTGTTGTGTCCAAATACTTTTCTCTCATTGTTTTATCAGGGCTGTTTGTATCAGCATCAAAAGTCCCCGTACACTCTGTAAAATTAGAGCAATTCCAAACTGAACTCCGGCACCTGCTGTCACATTACAACATACAGTACAACACACAGTCGATCAAGACTTCTGCTGATCAGATGGAACTCTTCATCATGGTGAGGCTAAACATTTATAGTTCACATTATAGTTTTCATACTAAGAACAGATCATGACAGAAGTATATCATCAACCTTGTATTTCTTACTTTGTTTTTTGTTTTTTTTAAATGCCAGCCTCTGTTCACACAATGTCATAATTAATGGACAAGTTAAATGATCTAAAAATTACAAGATAAAATCCTATTACATTATGTTACTTTGAACTTCTGTTAAGTTTCTTTGTTGGAGATACAAGACTTTGTTGTTACTTTAAGTTAATTATTTTTTTGCTTTAGGTCAACCAAGAGTTCAGAAGCATCTTCAAAAGTCAGAATTTGATGAATACCTTTCTGCAGTATGATAGCACTGAGGCCATTGAGAGGAAGTGGGGGAGGAAGACCCCAAACATGACTCTCATAAAAGAATCCAATTGGATTTCCCATATCCAGGTGTGTGATTGACAATTTACAGCATCCCTTGTATGTCATTTGCTATCTTATGGCTCTGTCTGTGGCTCTGTGGTCTCTTTGCTAATGCTTCTGCACATTCAGCTATTAAATTATGATGTGGAATTGGGTGGCTCTTGTCTAAATATTAGGGTGTAATGTTGTTTGTGTTGTCTGAATTCAAAAAGGTGAAACCAAAGAGCAATCCCTGGCAACAGAAACAAATGTCCAGACTGAAAGAGATGAGATGTGTGGATGAATTCCTTCAGATGCACAGCAGGTTCTGTGAGGTGAGTAACTAATTGGGCTTCAGATGGCACACACATTTCAATGTATGAAAATTTTAAGCAGTTATAGTTTTCCAGTCCTGGAATTCCATGTCATACTGTGTGGGCCCTGTTTTGTTTTTGTTTAAGGAGTCAGATGCCCAGAGAGTAATTGAAATCCTGAAGCAACATGCAGCTTTTGTCTTTGAGCCAGAATCCCTCGTCACCTCAAAACTAACAGCAACTTCTGCCTCTAACTTATGGAGAAACATTTATAACATCTCACATCTTTCTGAGGCAAGACACTGTTGATTTCTTAAAGTAGTTCTTGTGGTTGATGCTGTAGTTATGATTAATTCCACCTTTTCCATTCAATTCCAATTGTTTGAACATTTCAGGAATCAAGGGCCAAAGTGTCTGAGCAAGAAAGGCAGAAAAAAACTGGAAAGAAAAACCAATGGTAACATTTACAGTCTTTCACAAGTCGTCCTAGAAATTCTACTTAAATTTTAGCATTAATGGTTAAGATGTAATCTAAGCCATTCAAAGTAGTTTGCTGTGACATGCACCATTCAAACCAAGTGGGAATAGTGCTCAGCAGTGGTGATAGGAACCAGACGTCTGAAGCGTTAAATGGCTCTAAAAGGTACCTATCAAAGTTTTTACATTGTTATGAAGCGTTGCTTGAGGCCTAACAAATTGTTGCTTGATCCCTGACAAAATTGAGTTTAGGTATAGTTTCCTTGGTCTTGTTGTATAGTTTCCTTGGTCTTGTTGTAGATATAAAATGGCTATATTTGTACTGTAGATGGTTCCACCATGGCAAAGAAAATATAGTTGGTATGTTTTTCTACAGTGAACCTTTTCACATCAAACTGCTCTCAATGACTTTATTCCAAGGAATGACTTATGCAGACACTGTGAACATTTGTTTTTCCTATTTTGCATTTCTGTTATTACCAGTGCAATATGAAATCAAAACAGCAAATGTGATGCTAATCTAGAAAATTATTTAGCAAATGGTGTGATGGTGATGTGACCCTAAATGTTCAGTTACAGCTACAGTAGTAGTGCTCAGCTGCTTGGTTCGGATGAAGACCCTGAGGATGGTTCTAAAGACCCTGTTGTATCCAGAGGGGCCTACATATCTCTTTTGCATCTGCGTCACCTCAGGATCAGGGAGCTGAAGGTTGGGTGTGACCCTCTTTTTCATTAAAATATAATATTTTTTCTTTATCTGCTTAATATTCTTGATCTATTTTAACCTCTTTTAAGTTATGAACTGTGAAGTCTCTTGTCTCTGAGCGAATGTTGCCCTCTTGTTGCTGTAGCGTACCTGTCTGAGTATGCTGAACTACCTGCGATCTGTGGAAAGGAGGCTGGCAGTGGATACGGCGGGGCTGCAGGTGTCTGAGGGTGTGCGGGTGAACAGTGATGAAGAGGCTGGCTGGATGAATGCAGCTCGAGGATGCAGCGGCACTACAGGAGACCCCATCTCACGCCAGTACATCTCCAACACCCCTGGTGACTACAAGGTATCAAAACAGCACGTTTCCCTGTGGGCAGAACAGTCAGACACTGGTTGCTGAGAGTTTGTTTAGTCATCTTGTAACAGGGATGAGCTTTGTTGTTTTCTTGTCACCTGCCATATACACTATGTGGACAAAAGTATTGGGATGCCTGACCATTACACCAACAGGGACTTTAGTGACATTGCTTTCAATTATATAGACTTTAATTTGGAGAAGGTTCCCTTTGTAATTATAACAGGTTCCACTCTTCTTGGAAAGCTTTCCACAAGATTTTGGAGTTTCTGTGGGAATTTGTGTCCATTCATTCTGCATTTATGAGGTCAGGCATTGATATTGGACGAGAAGGCCTGGCTCGCAATCTCTGTTCCAGTTTATCCCAAAGGTGTTGGATGGGAAAATATCTGAAAATATCTTCCTAGTAGTCAAGAGTAGCCTGTTTTCTTTACTGTGGTTTTCCATAATTGTATGAATGCACTTTCATTTTGTGAATACATTTTTACAAAGGATATTTATGCTTTGTGTTTTTGTAACCAGACAGGTAATTCTCATTTTGTACAATGCTTGCCATCAATATGTTCTTAAGGTCCATTGCACAGAGTTTATGGAGTTCCCTGAGGTGGAGAATCTCTGTGACTACTACAGCACTGACGGGCAATATATCCACGTGCAAGATCAGAGAGGCCTTTACATTGTGTATGACGCAGCTCTGATGGACTTGAAGGAACTTGAAAACATGCTGCTGCTCATAGCATCCCATTGCATATGCAAAAACAGAGGTCAGAACAGGATGTCTATACTGTCCGTGCTTATTGACTGACTCTTGAACATTTATACTGTGCATGTTCTCACTTTTAGGCAGAAGAACCATGATTAAATTAGTCTTTTATTTAGACATAATTCAACCCATTCATTGAGCGCTTTTGTGTAATACTATACTTATGTTGTCATGAATCAGTGTTGTAATACTGACAGATACTTCTAATGGATCATTGAAATCTGGAGAGGCCCTTAAAAGCTGGACTGGAATGGATGTAGACCGAGTGGCTGTACTCCTGGACATCTGGACATGTGAGACTGCTTTCCTGGAGAACAAAATAGAGGTACTGTTGGAAAAAAAAGTAGCTTATGAGATATGCGAGCTGCATTTACGATTAACATTTTAACATTGCCCTTATTTATGTGTTCACAGCTCTTGAATTGCTACTTTGAGGCTTATCAGCATGTTATAAACCTAGAGGAGAGGTTTAGTCTGGCTCAAGTGATTACAGACATATTGCACAGAAGGCCTTGCCTGGATGTGGAAACGGAATACTTTGTACAAGCTTACAGGCAGGAGGTGGTCTGCCTGCAAAGCCACCAGCAACTTATTAAATTAGTATTAAATTCACAGGTCTTTGTTTTTTCTGCTTCAATATTTAGTTCATATTATGCATAGACATGGGATACAAGAAAGTAAATTTGCGATCTTGTTTTCTTTTGGTTAGATAGATAAGCAGCGTCAATACCTTGAGCGAATATGGAGAGGGCAGCAGAGGAGGAGCTGCCCTTATGAATATGGCTTCCCTTTAAACTATGTTCCGAACCGGCTGGTCTCAGTGGGTGGAAGTAGGTAAGCATTATAATAAATGTAAGGAAAAATCACACCAGTGCCAAAAAAAATAGGTAAAAATGCAGAAGTGCACTAGTGAATTAAGGTTTCCAGTTTGTGACATACTACTCCAACTAAAAAAGTAATATTTAATATCTGCTCCCAAAACATTGTTAAAAATAAAATTGTAATCATACCAAAATAATTTAATCAAATTTGAAATTTCATAAGGTAATTTCATGGAGAATCGTAATCTAATCAAATCCCTATGAAGTCAGAGCTTTGCACCTTTAAAGCCTGAACAAGACCTTTTTTCACATTTTACTATGGAAATGCAATACCCAGGGATAATGTATTGCTTTATAAGTTATATCCTCTTTGTTTATCGTTGCAGCCCAGCTCTGAAGAGTGTATATCTGTTAGAGTTACACCCATCGCTGTGTCTGGCCTCTGAGGTGTACATGACCCTGGAGCAGGCCCACACAGAGCTGTGTGAGCTGCAGGGAGTTAGGACTGCCTCACAGAGGGCCAAGTTGGAGCACAGGATCCTGAAGCAAGCTCTGTATCACTGGCACAGCATGGCCACTCCTGGAGCCTCATATAGCCTACAGATCCAGAAAGACGTGTGTCTTATTACTCAGCATAATGTAATACAGTACCAGCCAAGTGTTTGGACATGCCTACTTATTGAAGAGCTTGCCATATGTTTTCCACATATTAGACAGCAAAATCAAAACATCAAAACTGTACCACAGAAAATTATGCTGTGATTTTTCATTTGCCTTGATGAAGCTTTGTGCACTTTTTCTTCTTTCTCTATTATGTTTTAGTTATGGAAATGAAATCATTAATAAGCATCCATGTGACTGTTTATATTAGATTTTTAGAGACTGGAAAAAATTAGAAAAAAAAAAAATTGAGGTGTCCAGACTTTTGACTGGTACTGTAAATATAATTTATGTACTGCATATATTACACTTGGAGGCTGCTTCACTGAGCATCTGTACACTGCCTGTGTTCTTTGTAGTTGTTTTCAGATGTGTTTATTGAGGACCCGGTCCTGGTCAGAGAGGTCGGCCTCTCTGTTCTGAGGTCAGCAGAGGAGAAGGAGAGGAAACAGGGCAGGGAGAGGCAGATACTCGCAGTGGAGACGTTCTCCAAGCTTTTAGAGCTCATCACCATTCGCTACCGCCTTGTTGAATCAGCCTCAGAGGCCGAGCACCTGTCACAGTTGAGTCAAATTTGTGATGCAAAATTTGTGTAACACATTTATGAAGTAACTTAATGTTAACAAGGGGACTACACCTAACGCTCCTCACCCTTCATAAACATGTCTCTGACAAGAACGGAGGGCAGAGACATTTATATATATATAACTTATATATAACTATTACTTTGAACAGTTTGTGATATGGATATTAATATTGCTATCTCATTGCTTCTGTATAGAAAAGAAGGAAAAAGACCTGCTCCGTATGCTTTTGTCTGTTCCAGTTTGTACCGAGCGCTTACTCAGGAGATGGGTTTTGATGAATTCCATCTGTATATGCGCCCAGTGCAGTTTGAATTTGCTGCTAAGAAAGTGGTCCCCAAACAGCTCCCTCTGTTCATCACGACTCTTCTCCAGGACAGCAGTTGTGTTGACAGGTAACTAAGCGAGCTTGGAGATGCAGTCAGTTCTTTCATCCTCACCAAATTTTATAACAGTAACAACAGTACATTTGTATGAACTACAGAGCTTATTTAATCTATCCAGAATACCCTTGCCTCCTCTGCTGTTTTCTTATGGTGTTCTATATTTCCACGATGCTTCACAGATATTGCCCATCCAGTCTTCCTCTAGCCATCCAGGAACTTGATGAAAACCAGATAGGAAAATTCAGCTTTCAGTCTGAAAATGCTGTCCTGAATGTAATGGCATAAAAACTGCTTTTAAGATTCATGTTTTCATACACTGTACACCCTGTATCTCCTGTAAATATACTTGTGCATTCTGTACGGTTGTCTGTAGCTCATGAACCAGTCCAGCATAGAGAATCTGCGCGTGGTCTTGGCCTGCCAGGTCACACAGAAGAATGCTCTAATTGGAGCGCTGAAGCAGGCCTCAGTTTGCTACTGGGCCAACAGTTCAGTCGAATCTCCACAAGCCAAAGAGTGTTTAAGTTTGATGGCAGCAGGAGATGCCTCATGTACAAGAAGCAGGTAAGTTTGAGATTATTTATATATCCACACTATAGAAGATTAGGTTGATTTTGCCTACTTGGTGAGAAAATATTTCAGGTAATTTTGGACCACTTCCATTTGTTCTTTCACCATGAAATATTCACACACTGCCGAGCTAGCACTTTCAAATGATGTAAAAAAACAGATAAACTGAGTTTTTGTTATGACTGCTGCTGTATGATTTATGGGTCAACATGCTCCATATGGTAACGGCACAAAATGTCTGTTGATTCAGGCGTACAGGTGCCTTTGTGTCCATTCAGCTGGAGAAGACTGGCCCTCGGGATGAAATGCTGAACTCTTTTGTAAAGAAGAAGGAGCTGATGAGCACTTTGATGTCAAATCCAGTATGTAATACAAGATCTTTAATAAGATTTTTGATTCACAGCTGGGCATCTGAAGTAGTTTACCAGTCTATTATTTTTCCAAACAGGATGAGGTAGCTAAAACCAAGAGGAAACTGATTTTGGAGTTCTGTCGCAAGTATGTTTGCACACTTAAGAATTTTGGTGTTAACATGATAAATAATCATTCACGAGTTAGCCCATAGCTCACAGAGAGATTATGTGTTTGATCCTTTGAAATGCCAAAGGAGTCTGGCTGAGCATAATTAGCCTCCTTCTCCCTAGCAATAAGCATGATGCTAGCCAGAGATTATCTGCAGAGATTAACTCTTTTTTACAATAGCTATGGACCCACCATGGCAATAAGAATTTTGTGTTTTTTTAGATTCAGCCTGGTGATGTCTCAGTGTTGTGTGAGAGGTCAGATCATTGCCCTTTGCTACAGTCTAACCTCACTGCTGGAGCGGTTTCCCGATATTGGACAGACTCACTTTGTTACTGGACAAGCCAATGAGGTCAGGAGAGGCCATGAGCAGAGTTCTCAACCTGATCCCAGGTGAGGGGCCACAGAGCATGCCTGACGTGTTGAAATTAAGATTTTTAACTGATGTGTAACCAGTGGTGTGTGTGAGTGCCCTGGGGTCAGCTGGAGCCCCACCCAGGTTGAGTCCCTGCCTCTGGCCCCAGGCTAGGCTCTGGGTACCCACGACCCTAGTGTGTAATAAGTGGTTACAGAAAATGAGTGAAAGAGTGATTGTTTAGTAACCACAGATGATGTAACCCCTTAAACTGTAAGAGTCGACATGATACCTCACTTCTGTTACTGCCATAACTTAATTCCATGAGAGTATATAATTCATAGTAGATACTAAAAAAAAAAATCAAGTTATCATTGGTCAGATGAAAAGCATATGTAAAGAAGTGGCATGTGAACCTAATAGATTTTAGTTGTATTTGGATATTCAGAACATTTCAGGCTCGTCCCAGGCAGCTGTTGTCAGCAGATGGAACAACTCTGCTGAATCTGTGGTTTATTCCCCACTACACAGAGGTGCTCATTATGTTCAAAACACTAGAGGAGACGGTGAGTAATCCCACATTGAAGAAATGCCTCTGTATCTCATTATTATAACAGAATTTTTACATACAGGGGTTCCTTGAGTTACAAGAGTCTCAACCTACGACGTTTTGAGTTTACAATGCTCACTCCCACTCCCACTCGACTTACACCATTAGCCTCGTACTTACGGGCTACGTAGGTGAACTAGTTTGGTTACAAACGGCAGAAGAATATGCTAGGCAGCATGTCACCAGAATGTTGACATTTGTGATATTTTTATAGTTTACACTATATTATATTTATACATTTTATATATTTTATATATACATATATATACATATATATATATATATATATATATATATATATACACTTATATGTTGTGTCTGGTAATGTTTACAAAGTTCTATAAAGTTTCCTTCTGGTGCCATTTTAAGAACACACAAACAGACCAAATCTGTCTGCTATGTCAGGTTGGAATGAGATTTTTTAACCACAGAATAGCACTCAAACAGTGTGGATTATTTAAAAATTAATCCAAACTATACCGTGATGCTGTGATATATTCAGAAAATGCAAACATGTAACAATTGTCTTTTCATCAGTATCACACAGATTAGGGCTTGGTTTAGAGTTACTACATGTAGTATCACTTTATTACATTTTTAGAAGGTATAGAAACAGATGTGTGTGTGCATGTGTGTTACAGGTATGTTACCAAGCTCTTCAACACACCCTGACGATTGTATCGGCTATTCATGACATAGTGTTCTACTTGGTGGGCCTCGCTTCACTGGGGAACCCAAAAAGTTCACTCGGCTCCAGCGGTGAACTTAAGCTCACTGCAGACTGGGGCGGATCAGAAAGTATCAGTAAGCAGTAGCAGCTTCACTCACTGAGATTTGCAGAAGGCGAATCACCATTCACTGCCACAATGTCTTTTGACCATTGTTGTTCTGTGATCTTGTACAGGGGCTGAGTTGTGGGACATTCAGCAGCAGGTAGACTCTCTTACTGAGCCTGATAGTCCAGAGGCAGTAGGACAACTCCTCCAGCTACACAGGGAGGTGTTCATGCTGCGCTTTGATATAGCAGTCCGCAGCATGATTCTGTGAGTTTGTAATTATATTTGTTTTTATTAGGGTTTGACATACTGGTGGACATTATGGCAAAAAAAATCATGATACATGATGTTACAATATGTGCAATATATAGTTGTTTGTCATCAAATTTTGATATGTACAGTGGGGGAAATAATTATTTGATCCCCTGCTGAATTTGTAAGTTTGCTGACTTACAAAAAAATGAACTCTTAAT
>JBBPCX010000001.1:32774487-32807966 GCA_037974365.1 Hydrocynus forskahlii
TATTTTCCCCACTTGTTCATGTTGAACGTTTCTGATCAGTTGCCTGTTTGTTACCCAATGACAGTTAGATACTGACCTAAACCAGTAAAATGGCATTCTGAGATATGAATTGTCTTAAAGCTGGCTCACCTGCACTGAGGATGCTGGCCACAGAAATAAGGTATGATATAGAAGAGTCGTGGGTTGGAGCACTCAGGGTAGCTTTCCAAGATGCAAGTGTTTATGTCCTGAAACCAACAAAAACACAATTAAAACACTAAAAATTAGGGTCCATAAATCTGTCAAGAAATACGCTTTTTTCAGTGTGACATAAATGGGTATCAACAAATAGTCTTGTGAACAGACATGTTTATGTTCATCCACAAGGGGGCTAAGCACACAAATCCTTAAACTGTGGGGGCATTCATATCAGTCAGCCCCAGGCAGGCGACCCACGCCTGTCTATTTCCTGCCCCAAAGCAAACAAAACCTGAGCATTTCTTGTAAGATACATACAGAATTGCTTTCACAAGAGAGAACTGTACATATACAAAAAAGTGCTTCTTCAAACTTGGCTACGATATTCTACACTGTCAGAAAAAAGTACTGTCCTGATAATCGCCCCAAGAAAATGTACCCTCCAAGGTACAATATGGTCCTTAAGGTCCATTTGTGTGCCTTAAATGGGTTTTAAAGGTACACTACTTTCACTTCAGGGGAAACTTGACTCTTCTAGAAAAGTAAAATGAAAGGTCTGCAGTAACAACAGGGTGTAGGGAATCAAAAAATATAACTGGATATAACTGGAATGGAAGGTTCCCTAATGAAAGTTACTGACCCAGTGCATTTGAGCCAAGAGAGGTACAGTTTTAGAGGTACCATATAATTTACTAGTACAACGTATGTGAGAATTTTACCATTTCAAATGACACAATTAACTGAACTTCATACCAAAAACTGAAATGTAACTGAGTGGATATTCATAGCTCAGAAAGTAAAGGCAATTTATGAACTCTGTCTTCAGGGTCAATACAACAAGTTCTAAAACAGTGTGCAAGTGAAGCATCACCAGAGCACCTCAGAGAAAAAAGCAGCAGCAAAGACAGCAAAGTTGTTTCTTCCTCTAAAAATAACACGTGTTCTACTTAATAAACCCAGCCTACTACCAGAGTGGTGAAAGAGCCATTCATGCAAAACTGTAAAACACACATGAGGGAAATTTGGGCACATTCAATTTATGATTCAGCAAAGCTGTACAGTTACGGCACTCCTGCTAGCCACTGAGCGGTGGTAATTACACTATAGCGCACCCAGTGCACTGGCACTAACAACTTCTGCCAGGAACCTGAACCCAAGTTTACACTTTGGTACTTGTAACAGAATTCACTATATACATATTGCTTTCCAAACAAAAACAGTTGTCCTTTCACAAAATCCAGAAATATACCTACTGACTGAGGGGCAAAAAAAAAGCTTTAGTTTCAACATGCCTGAAATTAAAGGCTGGATGATGGGCTGTTCAGTACCCATCATTTAATAGTGAAAGTTTTGTACATTCATGCCTTGAGTCATGGATCAGCCAAATGAAGTTTCAATCTTCAGTCATCTCACACGGCTATGGCTCTCGAGTATAACTACTTACAGGTGGAAAATTATGTTGAGGAGAACATTGTATTAAACAATGCCCACTCTTATATAGCAAGAAAACTTGTAAGCATTTACGGATGTTTAGACACGGGTACCTAAAATCTCAGCCTCTCAACAGTGAGTTTTTGCAGCTCTAGATTGTTCTAAAGGAATGTGGCCTGCTCTTACAAATTTCACATTCATGAAATAAATCAATGTTAATAGACACATATGAGAAAATAAACTTCTTACTAGATATCTCTCATCATCTTTCATTCCAGGAGTGCGGACAACATGATTCTCTTCTCCTCTCCAGTCTCCAAAGCGGCGGAAAAAATAATTGGAAAGGAAGCGGTTGATCGGATCTCTAATGATGTTGATGTATACAGGCTCATCTATTCGGAACCTGTTTAAAGGGAGGTAGAGACAGGCTTCTTAACTCTCTAAGTCATTTTTGTCAGAGTAAAGCTCAGAGGACACTGACTCAATACTCTCCAACAATCACTAAGTTGGTTTGCTGTACTTTGAGTGACTATCGGGAGTCTCTAGAGTGTTCTCCCCATTCACACTTTCTAGTTGGGTAATATTAAGTCAGTGTTCCATTTCAGCAAAGCGGAATCTTCACAATCTGATTAAGATTAAGAAATTTGGCATAAAATATGCAATTTTAGAGAAACATGATGAGTCAGAATTATTTATACGAATGGTAATAGATGCCAAATGTCTAAAGAATTTAATGCTTTTAAAAACTACTTTACAGACATTCTTTTTACAAATATACTGTCTGATAGTGTTAGTATTAGGGCCTAAAATGTATTTTCTAAAATACAGTAACGGCAGTGAGACTGAATCTGGGTATCGAAAGCAAAATAGTACCGAATGAAAATGTATTTTTTTGGGTTTACCACTATTTTACCATTACATATTTTCAGCATTGCATATAAAATACGTGTAGGTCCACAGGTCATTTTGTACAGCAAATAAAATATCTATATTGACTAAAGTGTACAATTATAAAATGTTTATGAATTATGAAAATCAGCAGAACTTCGGCTTTTCAAAAACAAGCTGTGGTGTTAAGTTACCTGGTGAAATTAAGGAAATGAACATGTCGGGTGTAGAGGAATGGTTTAGGAGTAGTGCTTATGTTAATCATCAGATCCATCTGCACATCAACAAAAGGGGAGAAATGACATGAGCAAATATTTTGCAAGAGATTCATGAAACCAGCAATCCGGGAAAAATCTGGGACATTACCTGTTCGTGCTTGCTAAGTCTGGTCTTGTTGTGGATGTCTGATGAGATGAGGGTGAACTGGTTTCTTTCTGCCAGAATACGAAGGAGCAGGACAATGGTACGACTTCCACACTTCCCAACTCGATTATAAATGACTTGACTTGGGAAAGGTAATGCCTATAACAAACACATGGCCCAAAACATTAATGAACAGCTATCTGTTGGATTGTAATTCAGTCCTTGCAGTTATATTCATTTGCACAAACAGCACACAAACCACATAAGACTAGATGTTATGGCTTGGTTTACCCCATTTCATTGAAAGCATCTGTAAACTATTACATAATTTAAAACCTCTAATACTATTCTGTTAAGTGTCATTTCTTTGGACAACATATTCATTTCATACTTACTTTGGATGCTAAGGGTCCATGGTCATCAAGAAATGTTGATTTTCCTAAAAGGAAAGAATCATGTTATGCATCAGAATAAATGTGTAAAATATATAAACTCCATGTAATGTGTAGGTGACCGCTGTCTGAATGAAGATTACTGATGCACAATAAACCTCCTCGGTCCAGGCACGTCAATTAGGGCAAGGAAGTGTTGATTAGGAGACTTCCTGGCAGTTTTATGCATTGTTAGAATGTCGGGACCATAAAGAACTCTTTCATGCTGCCAATATACCGAGACACAAAGGGGCTACTTGATAACTGCTTGCGGCTCTGCCTTCTCCAGCACCTCTCCAAACACTCACTGTTTGCTCATGCTAATGGCAGGGGGCTGCGGCTGCTGCAAGGGAAATACATTCCCATTCAACAAAATAACATGCTCAAGTGTCGAGGTGGGTAGACTAAAACAATACTCATGTAGAAATACTCTTACTTCAGTTAAACTGTGATTCAGCAGGACTAAAAGTAGCTATTAAAAAAACAGTCTAAATAAAAAAACATCTAAAGGACTCTGTTTTTCCCTATTTTTTTTTGAGGTGCTATTCTTTCTTTATACATCTGGAAAGAGCTGTGAGCATCAGCCAAACAGTCCAGATGCTGTCACTAACAGAACAGTATTAAATTATATGCAAGAAAGAAATTAGGAAATAAATGTGACTAAATTGGAGCTGAGTAAAATTTAGCATCATTTCATAAAGCATATGTTTTAAACTATCTAAATTAATAAAATCAGTATCATTTGAAAATGGAAGACAATACTAAGTTTTATTCTAAGGAATTAAAAGAGATTTCTGAGTATCAAAATCATAGGCTACGTCAGTGTAAGTGGAAAATACTTACCTGCCTCTGGATGAAGTGATCTCATCTCAGAGAATCACCCCAAATGTAACTTTTTTGACAACTCGCATTACTTTAATTCACAGAAAGTCCCCACTTCTCAATGTTTTTTTCCCACAACACAAGAGGAATTCAGGAGGTAATCAATGACTGATAATGAATGACAGCTCTAGTTGGGGAATGTTGAGGCGCTGTTCCATGGCTTTCCTTCCCCAGGGAATTGTACTGATTCTATTACATTTGTGGATAATTCTATCAAGATTAGACAAAGTAATTCAGAGTGGTTTAGTGCGAAGACTGGATGGACTACAACACAGATTTGCATAAATCTGGATAAGACTGTCTGTCAAATGCTGTAATTGTCCATGTAAATGTGCCTTTGTAAAGAAAGTGGTATTATTGTTCACATCAGTGGCGATGGGAACCAGACGTCTGAAAATTTACCTTTAAAAAGCTACCTCATTAAAAGTTGTTCTAGGAAATAGAAATATGTTGTCCTATGCCTGATACACACTTTTACAAGGGTTCTGAAATACAATTTTTGATTAAAATGTATTTTCGAAAATGCATTAAGAGGTATATGCAGGGTGGTGAAAGACAAAATATTCAAAGAAAACAGGAAAAAGTTATCTGAGACCGAAAGCATCTCAATAAAATCAGTTCCAGGAGCACATAGCGTACAGCAGTCATTGCAGTGGGATACACTGTGCGGTAAATGTGATATACTGTACTGCCCATTTTATGTTTGGTTACTGATATTAGGATCTGCCATTGAGATCTCATTGTAGTAAAGTAAAAAAAACAAAAAAACATTAAAACTCACTGCCATAAAACCATCGACCATCTTGCAGCTCATTTGAGTCACTGACTCATTAATTAATCGGGCTACATGTTAGTTAGGCAGCTAGTCTTCTATGAAATTACTATAGAACTGTTAAAGACATCATAGCGTTTATTGCTTGTTCCAGGTAAGTGCTGCCTCTTACCGAAGTAGTAACGAACATGAAGCAGAAGTTGAGGTGGTCCTCCATTTAACTGCCACAAAACGGAGCCCAAACAAAACAGCAGCAGCGTGGTCAGACACAGTCCAAAATCCCTGCGAGAAACTCTCAACAAAATAACGGCCAGCCAGTTCCCCCTCCTGTTCTTCCCTCTGATATAACTCTTATGGCTGGTATTATTTCCAGCGTGCTTCGCCATCTTCTCAACACACGGTAGGAATGGCCGAGACCCATTCGACGGTATGGAGACTTTTCACTCCGAGAAGAGGGGCTACTGCAGGAGACCACTGCCAGCAGCTTCTGCCAGGCGTCTGAGAGACCTGTATGTCTCTCTGAAACCAAAGCGTCAAATTACAAATTATACAGGCACTTTTTTGCCCCACATGTAGACTCTAGGTTCCTCTTGCTCCAGCCCCTCTTGACTCTCAACCTCAAACTGAGTGAACTTCTCTATGTGCAATTCACTACTGTGATGGGCTTTTATTGTGCAAATTAGTAATGGACATATAACTAACAAGAAACCAGACACTAATTTAACATCTTACGTTTACAACAGTTCATGCAACATCAGGGAAGCACCCTGTTTTTTTTTTTTTAAATGGTCTGGAACGTCCAGAGTACAAAACCTGTTTGTTGGGTTATTAGGACAAGAATCACCTAGACTTCAATATTGTTGACCTTTTTTATTGTTTTGTTGCTGAGAAGTTCATTTTATAATCCACACACTCGCTTGAAAAGGCCACAGATGTTGTACTACATATCAAAGGAATAAAGAATGTAATGACAGGAAATATCATCAAATGCTATATTATAGCACAAAATAAATGTTCAGTTTGACAAGGTCAAACAGTTTGAGGAAAATATAAAGCAGTTTTTAAATCGTAATAACAGCCAACAACATGCTTGCCAGCAAAAAACAATGGAAAGACCCAACATTTAAGAAAAAATAAATCAAAATAGCTGAACTGACTACTTTCAACAATTGTTCCCTCAATTTCAGTAGCTACATACACAATGGTCCTTCAACCCAGTCAGTGGTCTGGTGGATACACTGGGTACTTTTGTTTTCTATGTTCTGTAAAGTGCTGACATGTTTTAGTGACTGGCCGATGAACTGAACACTGTGAGTTGTGTTACATGTGCTGCCTTACTAGGATTGACAACCCCTGACCCATGGGCGCCGGCTACACTTTTCAAAATCGCAAAATCGTTCATTTCATCCACCACAGCCCCCCCACCCCCCCAACACACACACACCTTTTCCCTCACGGACAACAGCCGAGACATAGAGCCCTGACCCCCCGAACATTAAAAATGCTTCCAGCGCCCATGCCCTGACCAAATCATAATCAGTAATTAACAATCACAACCATCATTCTATCATTTTCAATCTGAAGTTTGACACATTTTAAAACAAATGCAAATTCACAATTCATCTTACAGAGCTCCTATTCTGTATTTACATTTTAGAGGTGACAGCCATAATTTCATAATTCATATCATTCTACTTCACAATTAGTATGAGATTTAAGGAAACTTTGAAGATGGTGATCTTTGCATTAAAAATCACTAGCTTAACATCGTTTCTTGGTCAGAATGGTATGAACTGTACACTGTGTAACCATGAAAGGTTTGGAATCTTGTGTCAATGCCTTCACGCATCTAAACACACATACACTCTCGTACTTGGTCTGTTTGAAAGTCTAATACTAAAACATTAAAACTACATGTTTTCAAAGTAACCATTAATCAAAAAGACCATCTGAAACTGTCCGAGACAGAGGTTTGCCCATTTGGTCCATTGCATTTACTAGTGCTTTAAAAGCATTAGGCATTACTTCACAACAGTCTGTGACGTCCTGCGTTTTTATCCCTCATGGCTGGGTGCTATTGTGCTCTAGCAGTGGTTGTAAGATCTGTGGAATTTGTTGTAGGACGCTCTCAGTTGCAGAAGTTGCTGCAACCAACCAGACACCCATACCAGAAACAGGTCTCATCAGGTCTTCAGTGTGCTCTAATTACAGCTTTACGCAAATCTCCGATAAACCTCTCAATGGGATCTAAGGAATTAAATAAAAAAGAACATTATCAGTAAAATTGCTTGAAAAGAGCACAACAGTTGGGTTTTTCTTCACATTTATATTATACTCACTGCCATGCGGTGCTGTTTAAGAAGCTGCTGGACTCTAGTCTGATCCATGACTGTTGCAATATCACTCAAAGGCTTGTCCAAGTCTTCAGAATACCTCTGGATGAGAGAAAAGGGGACTCCATACCGGCCATGCTGTAAAGAAAAGGATTCCATTTAAGTATGTATATTACACTTAGTTATCATATATAGAACTGATCATCACAAAAGGATACCCAGATTACGCCTGCCTGTTGTCATAACAGGGCATCCATGAAAACATGGCACAACCCCATATTATTACAATAAACTATTGGATTATAACTTAAAATTCACCTCAGGATTAGCAGGTCCTGCAATAGAAGAGGCGATGAAGTGAACACTTCTGATGTTCATTTAGACTGATAGCATTGTTTTCACTGTCATTGTCAAGACAGACAAGCCATTTTTGGTTTCTGCAATTATTACTTTAGGCTAACTATTTCAAATAGATTTGTTTATAGGATTTCCGACACTGTATAACATACTGTTAACCAGTGATCATCAACATTGCTCCTGGAAATCGACCTTCCTGCAGCTCCTACCCTAATCCTCCCCACCTCAATTCTCTTGTCCTTGATTATCTGAAAGAAATGTGTTAGATTTGGGGTGGAGATGCAGGAAACCTGCAGGATGGTATAACCACTGCTGTTAACTACAAAATTAGAGGTGGATAACTACAAAATGTTGAAACAGGCATCATGAGGCCTCATGTTTGTCTTATGTTTTCCCATTTTTATGAATAGTATGTAATTCAGCGTCAACAACCACATGAGCAAAGATCAATTTGATTTTTAGCCAGACCTTCATAAAAAGCTGTAAATCATGGACGAGGATCAAGTGAGATACCTTATCAGAATAGGGCTCCTCTGTGAGGTCAATACCATCCAAGCTCAATTTCTCCTCTACAAGAGACTCCAGATTGGCTGTTTTGCCATGCTGAACTTTTTTTCCAAGCCTATGGATAAAAGGTTTGCTGGACCAAAGAGCGCTGTCAGGGCTAGTCTCCTTACTCCTTGCAAAGGGATGTTGTAGAGGTTTGGGAGGAACTGGTGGCTTCATATGATGGACTGGAGCTGCTTTAGCAGTGTCTACAGGTACCTCTTCTTCCTCCACTTCTGCTGAAATGGAATCAACAGACAGAAAAGTAGCAGACAGTTCATCTCCTGTGTCTAGCTCCGTGGATGCATCCTCTGGATTGTCACATGTCTGAGGCTCTTCTGGAAGTGCACTTTCAGTTTGAGCTGGGACATGTATCTCAGCAGAGCGTTGACTTCGCACTGCACCCTCAGATGCCTCTGAAAGGGTGGACCTCAGGTTCTCTGGGTCCTTCGAGTGGAGGATCCGATCCTGCAGAAGGTCATCCAATGAAAGGCAACGTTTCCACAGCCTCTGAGGAGCAGGGTGGACAAACAGTGCATCATAACTCTGGCTGAGGTGCTTTGCTCTGAGCAAGCAGTGGCTCATACCAAAGCAGAGGTCTTTGACGGCCGTCATTTGGAACGGGAGCAGGAGAGTGTGTGAATGGCAATTGGTGGACCCACTGGATTGGCTGTGGGGAGGTGTTGGATACTCAGGAGACGGAAAGTGACTGGACTCGAAGCCTGATGAAGACCTGCTTAAATGAGATGGCTTTTTGCCTTTCCCTAAAAAAGAGCCATGCGAGATGTGATTTACATGTAACAACAACATATCACAATAGCAAAAAACCTATTGATATTCAAGAATAATTGTCATCTGGAAAGAAAGATGAGTTTTCCACACAACTGGTTTGACAATAAAGGCACTATGTGTCTAGATATGACCATGAGCACATACAATAGACTGTTGTGAACAGAAATGGAGAGCAAATGAGCAAAGGCAGAAATAAAAGAAGGCAGTCCAAAGAGTAGATCACAGAGCAGTTTATTATTCTACAGCCTCTGTTATAACTGGACACACTGACAAAGCTGGCCTCATGGCTATTTTCCCATGAGTACATGATGGTCAACTCTAGTAAACATGGATGCTATTTTTATTTTTAGCTCCAGTTAAAAAAAAAAGAAGACATTTTCTCTTTTACTTATCTTGTCTGACTGAATAGGAGAAGCACAGTGGTATAATCTCTGTAAATGTCTGTTTTAGCTTCTGTACTTTGCATATAACAGAGGTTTTAGGCACATAAGATATTGTGCAACATTATATTATTTTGACTAGAAAAATATACACAGAGAAACAGCAAACTCTCAAGAGCACAAGCATGGAAAATACTGTTCACAAGGGCTATTGACATTCACAAGAGCATGTCATGATCACTATCGTTTATGAGACTAAATCAAAGCAAAAAAAAGTAAGGGGATAAGCAGAATTGTCAAGCTCTAACAATGAATACTGCAAGTTAAGCACTGACAAACTTATCTCAAACTACAAATTTGTCATGCTTTTGGTTCAACACATATTTAGAAAAGTGCAAAACCATCACGCAGCACCATGTTAACGGACAAAACTGAAATGTAGATGCCACTTCCACTACGGAAGAATGTTGCCATTTCCTTCTCTGAATGAGCCATGCCATGATGAACGTAGATGAGAGAATGTTCTTGCAGAGAGAGAATGTACTGGTCCCTTGTGTGTTTGGTGGAGAGTGAGACGTGTTTGAAGATGGACACATGAGGGCTAGCAGCTGAGTGCAAGACATAGAGAGATAGTCCGGCCCTCGTGACAGAGAAAAACACAGCTAGCGACAGAAAGGACAGAGATGGTGGCGAGATGAGCACGGAGAGCTAAGCGCCAGGGTGATCTCGTCACACACTGGTCACACAGTTCAGTTTGTTTGGCTTGACTCTGAAGCATACAGGCCCTGGAAGCCTGCTGAAAAGAGGCAGAGCAGGGCTGGAGAGAGTCACAGACGAGGAAGGTTGTTATTACCGTTCTCCAGCGTCTCGCTGCTCTCATAGCAGCCTGAGTCACGGGGTGAGTCTGGGGGAGCTTCACTCTGTGACAGATCCTTCTCCTCAGAGCCTCCTGATGATCCACCTTGTTCAGGGTCACTGTTACCTACACACATTTATGAAACATATCTCAATGAATCCTTTATCACAGGTTATCTCAGTATGGAAAACACCACTACTTTTTGCAACTTGTCACAAAAAAAAAAAAAATTGAACTTTTCCCCTTACATCAAAAACATCTGATCAGACAAGGCATGTTAAGAGAAGCTTGAAGCTAAAGTAGTGTAAAGTTTGCTTCTTCAGTGTGGCACTAGAAGTACCAGACTAACAAGTCGTGGAAGCTACAATAGCACAACAGAAGCAGAATACTTGTAGGAGCAGCTTTGTTCTAGAATTTATTATGAAAATGTCATTTGTAATTTTTCAAAGAAATGGAAAGTGTTTCTTGCTCATGAAGTGCCAGTGGAACTCTGTACTGATAATGAAAGAGCCTTGTAGACCAAAAGAAGTAAAACTAAAGAAGCAATTTTTGGACAGCAAGCAGGTTTTGACAGAGTAATGTGGTAAACATGGATTATTTTTTCCTGCCAAATGAATGACCTATGTGTTCAAAATCTTTATGTATGTCTCTCACTGTTAGCACACTCACTGTCATACTCCTGCAGCAGCTCCACTGCAGTCATCAGCACTGCTCTGTGCTGGGGATCTCTGATGTTCAACTCGTCTAGGTCCTCCTCCTCCAGTAACTTAAACGTGTCCAGATCTTCATAGCCGTTAAACAGGAATGTGGGCATGTGTTCCTAAAGCAGCAGACAGTGCGAGATTTCACAAACCAAAAAGTAACACTTCATAAATGTATAGTGGCAAAACTGTAGAGGTGTATGCTGTAGCACTATGGACTGGTCATAAAAGGTGCTTACTTTGAGGTTAATGCGCTCCAGAAGCTCTTCCACAGACGTGGGTTTGGGCAGCCGACTCTTCCTCCTCTTCCTGACACTGCGTTTAGGCTTCTCCTCTTCCTCACTCAGCACGTCTACATAGATGAATTTAAAGGTGCCTACCTTGTTACTCAGCAGGCCCATCCATGTACCCATGGGTGGCTTACTTATGATGTCTATTACATCTCCTCTCTGGAACAAGAAAGATGATACAGTGTGGGATTTATTACAGAGTTAAGCAGATTATAACGACACTAGGGCTGCCGCTATCACTTATATATACACTATCAATTATCTACCACTACTTTTGACCACTTAAAAAAAGGCCCACAGCATTAGGATGGGTTAAAAATAAACTTGCGAAAATTATAAGAACATTCATTTGAAAAACATTAACAAAAACACGTAAAAATGTGTGGGTCCATCAAGCTGTTTCTAACTACAAGAGAGAATGGAAGGTGATTTTAAAAGTTTGCCCTATCATGCCAAATGCATATTCGTTCTTTGAGGAAGTAAATTGTGATCAACAATTGTTTTTCTTAATTGAATAATGGAGTATCATTACAGACAAACAATTTAAAACAACATCGTAATGCATTAAATATTTTTGTTCTTCATATAAAATGTATTACCTTGAGTTTGAGGGAGTCTGTATCATAGGGGCTGGGGATAAAGTCAGTGTGAACGAGGGCGCGTCCACAGAAAGGCCCTCTGTAGGGCAGCTCGTCATCATCACCGTCCTCCGATTTCACACTCTCCCTGTTACTGGCTGAGGAATCTGTGGTGCTTACTGTCTGACCGCCTAAAAAAATGAATATCCTCTTAAATATATATCAAACGGTTTGCCAATGTGATTTAATGTGATTGTAGAGGCATTTGATCAATCACACAGGGACACACAGAAACACACACTTACTCATTGAACTCTGTCCACTTAGTGAGCTCCTCAGGCTCTCAACAGAGCCCCCGGCTTTTAGTTTGGGTTTCTCCAGGGAGTCTGTGTGTGTGTGTGCAGACTGGGGCGAGCCTGGCTCCCTGCTGGGGCTTGACTGTGTGGAACACACAGACAGCATTGTTAAATACAAATATCAGCATTTTCCGGTGACTGCCAGTAGGGGGAGCTCAACAGCTGCAAATAGACACTGTGACAAAGCTACAATGGCAATGCCAGAGAAACAAATACCCCATATTCATGCATACTGCTATACAATATGTTATGTATATAGTGCCTGTCATAAACCCGAGAATATGTTTGAAGAAGTTCTTGTGTTCTGTTTTTTTCTACCATTTCAAACTTTAACTTCACACATAGGCTGCAGTACCTTTTACAGCTAAATGAATGTGGATGAACACACTAATGTGACAAAAGTAATACAAAGCAAGGTGTTTCTTGAGAAAGATCATTCAGGAGGCAGAAGATTATAAGACTTATTGGTAACTAACATATTATTTACTAACTACTACTAACACACGTACTTGGATACATAGATACACTACGAATTATAGTATCAATACATCATTGTAGTTTGCAGCACCTAAAGCTACGTTATGTGGTAGAACATCTAACCAAACTGTTTTTTTTTAATATAAGAATGGTTTGTAAAAAACAGTACAAACGCATTAAAAATATAAAGCAGATACATTTGCTCCACATTCACCTGCTCAGACAGGGCAGAGCTGTATTTTTTGGATATGCGTTTCCTCATGGTCTCCTTCACCGACTTCACCTTCTTTCCCAGAGAGATGCGGGACGGAGTGGGGGACCTCGCTGTTTCTCTCCTGCTGCTGTCCCCACTCTCAATCTGCAGTGCAGGGATCACATGAGACTTTAGGATACTGATCATAACATAAGCTTTAGTCTTATAAGAAAGATGCAGATAAGCATTCAAATACAAAATAAATCACACTATTCACTATGCTTTATTTATTATCTCCAGACTTGGCATTTACTTAGTAAGCTTGTAAGCTTATTATGCTTACAAAAGATCACTATTTAATAATTATTAGTAATGCGTGAGCCAAGTTTTTTAATGACCCACACCTGCCTGTTCCATTATGAAAGCCAGGCTAATCGCAATGTTGCTGTAAGTTACTTATAACTTAGTTGGAAAGCTGCTTTGTAGTTCTGAGAGTAAGAAATTGAAGCATTGGCCCACATGCTGGGCCCTTAGGGTTTAAGGGCTTAAAAACACCTCTAGCACCTCTATACTTTCTCATTTAAAACTTTTTCACGATATTAAGGTGATTTCCTCTGTTATACTTACGTTAGGTTCACAGCTGCCGTCTCTCATGTATATAGACCGGTTCACAAGGTCAAACCCTCCAAAACTACAGGCCCTCTGTGAAGCAAATTATATTAACAAAGCATTAACATATGAATGAACATCTGTTTAAAAACCCAAAGTAGTTTTTAAGGTAGTATTTCGTCTGCTGACATTGATACAAAGGTACAAAGGATTGTGAGCCTTCAGCACGCCAAAACAAACAATGATGCATTTCCTTCCCTGTGGATGCACAGATAGAGGCTGAATATTAAAGAGTGTGCCTCTGCCACAATGGCTCCTACAGGCAGTTTCCTTTCTGCTGACCTCCCCCTCTTCCTATACTGCCAGGCTGACTTGGCCTGACCCCTACTGAGATGAGAGCAAAGCAGCTAGGCACAGCATAAGGATGTGCTGTGACTGCACTATGCCACCACAGCATAATGCCAGCGGGGTGAACTGGAAAAGGACATAAGGTGGTATACCGACAGCTCTCTGTTCTCAGCTTGACATATCAATGGAGCAAGGTAATGGGTCATTAATGAGGCCAGCACAATCATAGGAGATGCGCAACCCAAACCTTTCCTGAGTGCAGTTAAAATGTAATTCGGAATTATAACGATTCACCTCATCCTCTTCAGTCAACTCTTCAGATGTAGTTAAAAATTAAGTCTAAAAGAATTCCAGCATTAAACCAGCTATGATCTGTGTAACTGTGTACATAGTTATCTCACTGAGCATTTGTGTATCATCTCTGTTGTGTATTTGTGTGCTGTTGTTCTTGGGTAGGCTATCACTTTTGTGTTGTCACACAAAAAAGTGCATTGGAGCCCCTTTGATCTTAATATGGGTGCTAAAGGGTAATATAGTAAATTGCAACAGTCATATCAAAGAAGGAGGAAATGTTCTTAGTCACAATGTATATTTCACAAAACATAGCATATTATACAAATCAGTATTTAATTACAAGTAATTTTGGAACTTTTCTACTGGTCCATTCTTCGATAAATGTTGCAATTTGACAGCGATGACTGCATTTTAAAAATCAAATGTATGTAATTTCAATAGACAATAAACACTGTTGTGACAAAATCATTATAAATGGAGCCAAAAAGATACGGTAGCCTAATCTCTTTAGATTACCATTTGAGCAGCATGTGGGACTCACCCCATGGTAGTTGGAGGGGCTCAGGGCGCGTCTCATCTCTCCGTCCGTCACAGAGCGGGCCATCCTGGGCTGATCCTCACAGCAGGCCTCAGCCTCTGAAAAGGAGGAGCCGCTGCCTGCCTCAAGCTCTGGGGGAGCTCCACCTGGGCCTAAGGGGATCTGACCCAAACCCTGGCTGCTGCTGGACTTGCTGAAGGCTTTGAAGAGCTTGTTGCTGCTGTAGGTGTCCAAACTACTGGAGGAGGGGGAGGTGGTCAAACTGTCTGAATCTCCCTCCACAGACAGTTGCTCCTGCAGAACAGAGGCCAGCCCATCACCTTGGACCACTCGCTTCTGCACCCCGGTGTACAGAGGGGCATTCTCATCACAGGTGGGAGAGACCTCGGGACCCGAGTCTGAGAGAGAAAACTCACTCACTTTACATTGCATAAGTTTGGCAGATGCTCTTATCTAGAATCTAGAATTTTCCTTAAGATTAGTGCAAACAGACTAGAATCTTTCCTTAAGATTAGTGCAACGGAAAGCTAAAACAGGAAAACAATGTTGTTATATATACACTGAGGTTACAAAACAACTTTTTTGGGGGATACAATTAGATTTTGGTTTTAATTACAAGATCCAAAATGTTATTCTTATATCAAAACTCTAGACTGAATTTCATATTTTGTCTTTCGTTTCATTTTAAAACATAAGCTGATGTAAACATCATGTAAACATTTCATGGTGAGTGAATCACATGGAAAAAATCATTATGTTAAAATGTACATTATTTTCATCACAGGTAAGCTTTAAATGTTTGAAATCCAGTTTCTTAAACAATAACATTGTGATCTACATTCAGTTACTGAATATCATGTTAGTATTATCATGTTAGTATATTTTTCAATTTTCCTGATGGAATATTGTAATTACCAACTGGGCTAGTAATACTACTTAATAAATGATAATGATAATTTTCTTCACACCCAGTAGGTCTCTGCATTTGTGTGGTTAGAAATCAAAATCTAAATATTAAACCTTCTGCTGAACAAACCTGTTCATTTAATTTCTGTTAATCTCCTATACTTGAGTTTCTTTGTATGACTTACATGTACCACATTGTTCTTGTTTGGTAACGTTCTGTTTGTATAGCATAGTACAAAAGTCCTCAGATTTAAACACTGAATTCAGTTTCTGGCCCAGGACATCAAAATCACTTGACACAAGGTGGCCATGCAGTTACATTAACAATTCAATTATCCACCAGTAATTTACTGCAATCTTGTCTGTTGTATACATTTTTTATGATTTGTCAAGACTGGGTAAATTAAGGTGATGACTGCAATATTCAGCATCAACCCAAAGTTAAATAAGGTAAATAATGGTACTTGTTTACCTCTTAAACTCAGATCTACAAACTCAGATTTGCAAATTACATGATCACATATCGCTCTTCTCTAGAGTCTTTTAGTGATCACTGAGACTTCACCTTTTGATGAGAGTTTTTTGTTTTCGTCTATTTTGATTAGCTTCTTCCTCACACGGCGGGTCGAGGTGACCAGTTTGTGCAGTCTGCGAAAGGCCAGCGACTCTTCCAGCTCATCGTCTGATTGTTCCCGTGACTGCAGGCCAGGAGCAAGAAGGACCAACTTGTATTAAAAGACTGAAAAGCTTGCCTTTGGACACATTCATGTTCAAATAAAATACAAATGGTGGTAAACAAAAATGGTGGAAACAAATATTCCCATTATTTTCAGTAGAATCCCAGGAAAAGGGTGTTCATGGATGACCAAAAACAACAAACAGAAAAAATCTATTATAAAAGCTATGATACAAAGGGCCCTTTGAGCTTTTACAACCAAGTGTTCAAATATAGTCCCAGGCAGCCACAGCTCTACATGATATTTCACCGCTGATGTAACTCATGAAAGGCTTCAGCTGAAGAATTGAACTAGGTGTTGATTAAGGCCCTACAGTGCTACATATCAGCAACTACCATGGAAAACTGTTGGAATACTACATTGTGAGAATAAAATATAGAAATGCTATCATTCATAAATGTAACAAATCACGCCTATTTAATTTGCCGATTGTTTGTTGAATGTTTCATTTGCATTAATGGTAAAGACAATTCTGCACTGTTAGGACTAAAGTATAGTAAATTATTAACACTGTAAATTCAAAGCAGAGTCCAAGAGAAAACAGTGGTGATTTTAACATAGCACAGAATATTCTCTGTATATGTTCCCAGCAGTGTGGGTTTTAATAGTGGCTTGCTACAGACTTTCTGTGGAAACAAATGAGAAAAAGGCAACAGCTACATACAGCATAACCACATTTCAACCTGCAGTTCTTACCATGTATGTTCTAACCACTGAGTGTATGTTTATTAGAGACAGTAGCAGGTTGGAAATAGTGCTGAAGGTGCATTGACCACACATAGTTTTGTTTTAAATATGCACTCTGTGAACAGACCCAAACCAACTGTGTTAATAGTGTTGGTGGTTGAACATCTGTTTCCTTTCTGTGGCTTCAGAGGAGAAATGAAGATAAAACATACATCTAGTGTAAAACATTAGGATGGTTCAGTGTGTCCTACTGAAATATTTCAGATGGTCTGAGAAAGAGGACTGTGTTGGCACTGGACTGTACTAGTCTTACAAAAGTCAATGTCATTATACTGCACTAGTATGATTCTTGTCCTTGATCCTAGGGGTTCCATGAAATAGCTTTTTAAAAATAACTGCAGTTCAATGTCAGATTCATATAAGCCTGTCAGAGCCTATAGTCACCCAAAACAACATCAGAATCTATCTCTGTATATTTTCACTCAGAATCTAGTCATTAGTCTTGTGTTGTTTCTGATTTTCATTTTTGCACCATGGTCCTGGACAAACATTGTTTTGTTTCACTGTGGATGGCATATATGGTTGGAATGACTTGTCTCAGAGGACCAACTCTTTACAAAATGATTAAATGCATCGTGAAATCTAAAATTTCACCACTAAGCTAATTTGAGCTTTTATTTAAGCAATGTGACTAGAGAACCCAGTTACATATTGGTGGAACACAGACAATAAACCAATGCACCAAGGTTTAAATAGCCCATGAATTTTAATTGAGCCCCCAAAGAATGAGCACATATTTTTTTTATTATTACTATGGACCGCAATTGATTCTAGCATTTCAGAATGAATCTAGTTGAATCAACATACACCCCTTCAGGAAATGTAATGCTGCCTTAGCACTTTCGTGTCATATTCCTGAGTTGGTGTGTGAAATAAAGAAAAAAGGGGCAAAAAAAATATGGAAGAGGAACACAGGGAGCCTGTCTCGTGGAATCGATGAAATGGGCCCTGCAACTGAGCCCCCTAATCACACTATCCCTGCATAAAAGAGCTGCGGCCTGCAGAACCCAGCTCAGGCCTGCATTCAGCTGGCCAAAGCACCACAATGGGGGGTTAAAGTATTGAAGGCAATGAATAGAGCTTGGCCTGGAGGCCTGGAGGGGGGTGGGACATGGCCCTGGGGTGGACTGATGGGCTTCAGACTGGGGGGAGCACAACAGTTCACATCTAGGACATGTAGGGGGGAGGGGCATCAACAAATGCCTGGCAGAGTGGGTGACATTCCTACTGGGAGCATGCCTGGGACCAGAGGATGTGGCGCAGCCAATAAACAAGCTCATTACAACAAACAAGGATGTAGGACAGCTCATTATACACCGCGGCTATTTACTCCTGCCCATTCTGCAGCTCAATAAAGTGTAAATGCCTTAAGAGTGAGATGACTCAGTGGAGGAAGTAAGAAAAAACACTGCTACTCACATTGCAGTTGGAAGATTCATTCAAAGTGGGGCTGGATTGGTCAATCCAATCGGTTGTGTCTGTGCTGCATGACTGTCTGCTTTGTGTCTCATATTCTTTGAGCTAGGGACAAAAATTTCAGTGAGTTTTTGAAGATTTAACTGGAATGTTCAGTGCATTGAAGAAAAGAAAAGAAAAACTCTAAGAGACTAGACACACAATTGTAATAAAAAACAAAGGGCAGATGCTGAAGACTTCTATTGTAAATGTGTGTTTTAATCATCAGTTTTTCTATTCTTTTATCAGGTTCTACAAAACAGATTAAAATTACGGCTTTTAATTACATGATACAGGTTTAACAGAAAATACTCCTTTAACGATGATTTATCACCCTCAATACGCATTTTTTACGTATTCAGTACATAAATTTACGTATTATGTTCCCATCTGGATAATTTGGTAGTATAATAAATGTAATAATGTACCGCTTTATAATATTTTAAATAAATAATAAAAACAAATAGTAGTAAATGACTTAATGCACAAGTCAGAAGCTGAAGGGGTTAAAACTAATCACCGTTTCTAATGGAGTTTCCTCGCTAGGGAAATCCTGTCTGGATTAGAGGAGATGACCCATTTGGTGGACAAACAAACTTCAGATGGAGAAAACTTTAATGGACTTCAGCACCAGAAGCAGGAATAAACGCTGTGTAAATAAGTAAACGGTGTGCCATTTCTGGACTGTGCAAAGTGCCCACACAAAGCCTTATCCCAGTAGGGAGGGCAGGGCCAGCAGCTTACCCGAGCCAGAGCTTCCTCTACAGTGATCATCTTCTCCTTCACCATCATCATCAGCTGGATGCGCTCTTCATCACTCATTGTAATCTCACTGGCCACGAAGCCCAGGTCTTCACCTGTAGACAAGATTTAAGAGGAGTCAGTCCCACAATTAGGAGAACAAACGAGAATCTAACGAGAGTCTGGTTGGGTAATGAAATGACAGGTGCACCTTTTGAAGTCTGACGCATGGGGCCTTTCTGTGTCTTGCGGAAGTTTTGCCAGAAGGATTTATTTTTCTTTTTTGAGTCCCATCTCCCTGCAAGGGCAAACAGTTTCAAGAGTATGTGTATGACTAGTAACACACAGACTGACACGCAGAAACAGTTAAGGCAACATTCCGGAGTTTATGTCTCATACTACAATTATTTTTTATGTCTTTCTCTACACTTAGAAAAAGCACAAAACAGAAAATCATATGACTCAAAACATACTGAGAGTAAAAGCTAGTGGGCAATTGATTCAATGCTGCTTCTTCCATGTTTTATTTTCTTGCGTACAGGGAAACATGATGAAATTGTTGTCCTGGCGTGAGAATAATTTGACTGCCAATTAATATATACAATCTAATGTGCCTGAATTTTTGTTTTTGTCTGCGATAAATATGACTTTTCACATTACAAACACTGCAGCCTCTACACACACCAAGTACATACCTCCAGATCCATCCTCCGAGCTCGACTTGTGCATCGACAGCCTAGAAACAGAACAGTCATTATAAAATCCTGCTCTAAGGAAAGCAGCTTCCACACTCTGAGCATTTTAATCTCACCTGTTCTCCCACACTATTTTCTTCATATTGCTAAGCGCTATCCAAACATGTTCTACAGACGTATCAGTGTCTTTCCATTTGTCCAGGAATCAGCAGTGTCCATGATGCTTGCAGGCCAGTGCTCTAGTGATCGATCTCTCTGAACCGAGACAAAGGGGACAGGCTGCTGGCTCCTGGGCCAAACACACCTAACCACCGCTCACTCTAACAAAGGAGGCTTTTCACATGCAGTTGAGCTTTTGGTGCAACAGTAGTGCTCACGTGGTCTGAGCATTCCTCTGTCTGTCTGTCTGTCTGTCTCTCTCAGCTGACACTTGTTGCTGATGTTAGCTATCGGTGGTCTGTGTTGCAATGTAAGGGCGCACGTAATGCAGAGAACTAAACTCAAACTGCTCCCTGCTACAGAGATACTGCAGTGATGGCGGTCCCAGTTCACGCTAACTACTAACAAAAATGATTGTTGGTTAAAAAAAGCATCTCTACTAAAGTGACTTTTCATGCACTAATCTGTTTTCATGGTAGCTTCCTATTCTTAAAGCTATTAAATAGCCAGTTTTTGTTTAATATAACCAATGTCTGCTCTTTTCGGGCTAAATGATGCAAAACACTGAGCAGGCCTCACACATGCACAGACATGCGTGCCCTGTATTCAAATGCAGAAAAAAAAATTCCTGATCAGGCAAAATGGATATAAAATCAGCCAACTGTCAATCACAGGTTAGGAGTGAATATCAGCTGATTCCCATCCAGGACATTTACCTAGTATATCTGTTACGTTTACATGTTGCTCCTAGTGATTCAAATACTCATCACTACCCTCTACCTCCGGACATTCAATCATAGGAAGGAAGTGAGAAGGAAGAGAAACGAGTCACCAGGATACACATGAAGCATCACCTCTTGCCCCATGACCACATACATTCATAGGTGAGCATGATGTTAGCATTGTTTGCCACACAGTATCTCCAGAAGTACAAAATAAACTAAAAAGCGCACAACATGACATCAGGGAAATGATTTTCCAATCTGAAATGCATCTAAAAAGTGTAACATCATTTACTGAATAGTGAATATAATGTCAGCTACCTTCTTTCTACCTCTGGAGTGGACACAGCACTGCTCAGGCCCAGAGACTCCTTAAAAGAAATGATCAGTTAAAATTGATACTGACTTTTCAGTCTGACATAAACATAAAGCACGCTGGGAATGTGAAGCTTCAGGATTTCTCAGACACCCACCTGGATTTCTGAGCGCAGCTGAAGTGATGTGGATGTCGATTCTGCCTTTTTCTGAGAAAGAGAAACGGAAAAAAAAAGAAATCATTGACAAAAATCATATTAAATCAAGTGAGCTTTGTCTATATATTTCTGCTCTGTGGAAAGGTCTAATCACTTCTTCAACTGACATTTTAAAAACTGGATGAAACTGAAAAGAAGAAAATGTTCCTACCGTTTCTGGCTCCTGAGCCACTTTGCGTTTTCGAAGCTCTTCCATTCTTTCACACACGTCACTGTAAGAGGTGCTGTAATACTCTGAGTACTCCTTGGCCAGGTCCTCAATGTTACCCAGAGAGCCATCCTTCAACAAGCAAGAACACATACCATTAACCTCAAGAGAACACAGTCCACTCCAAAAGCTGGAATAAATTCAGCAGCCACCATCAAAAGAAAATGTCGTAACATCACATTTCATGATGAACAAACCAATAGAAATGGGTATTTCAGTATTTTTACAGAATTACAGAGTTACATTAAAATACATTCAAGAACAAAGTGTTACAGTTATTACTTTCTTGGATATTTGAGGCAAAGAAATGTTTACATGGTATTAATTTAGCATAACTGCAAATTAATGAGAGGTGATTCTCATAAATGTAACCATAATTTTTTTAAGCATTTTAAGGCTTCTTCAAGCAAGTCCAGGATTTCCCTCACTGTGACCCAGCTCTTCAGCTCCACTTGACCTCAACTTGACTGAGGCAAGGAGAGCAAGGTATGACGCATCTGCAGCCAAGAAGGACCTTGATTGAATCGACTCAAACATAACTGTGAGGGAAGGGGGCAGAGGTCTGGATAAACTGCAGAAGATTGCACTATATTCCTCACTCTGAGCAGTGCGACTTCCAGCTATTCTTTAAGACAAAGACAGTTTTGTGGTCACAGAAAGCCAACATAGCCATAATTCATCTTCTTATTTGCAAACTCATCCCCTAAAAATGCCCTCCAATTATTCATGAGCATCTTTGCATTTCCCTGGCTTGCACTCGATGATATATATTGTTGGGAAATAATTCATAATTAAAGAATGCACCACAAATATTCAGGTCACATGCTAGGAAGTCCTGAGTGCTAGGAAGTTCTCAGCCAGTATGCTTCATACAGGAAAACCATTCATAAGGCAGTCATATGTGTCTTGTTATAAAGTGTACAAAAAGAGCTCCATTTGTATTAAGCGCAACTGTGCGTGTCAAGAAAGCCCTCTGTGGTTGATAAGTCTCATTAGGCAATTATTACCGTGATATTTGCGAATACAGAATTTGTTTATTGTATTTTTCCAAAATTTCCCCCAATTTACTCATGTGTAGTTCCACTCACTAGCTAGGGCACCCAAAACCACACGTCACCACTAACAATGAGAGGGTAAAGTCCAGCACTTGCTTCCTCTGAGTCACTTGAAGCGGCGCTACATATTTCCGAACAACTGCTAACGCAACACTTGGAGGAGAAGCCTGGGATGGCTATCATTGTGCTGAGTAATAGGGCGGAGGGGCATCCTAAAACCAGCTGTGCTCTCTTGGACCTCCGGCCGTGGGTGACTGTGGCATCACCTGGGCTCAAACCAAGTACGGAACTTACGATCAAATGCTTAAACACCACTTTGGAGCCATGGATACAAATATTCACTGATGGGGTGCTAAAAGCGTAGTGGGTAAAACACTTGCCTGTGAACCTGATGACCACAAAGTTGCATGTTCAAACCCCCCACTTTCTACCATTGTGTCCTTATTTATATTTCTAGATTGTTTGTAAATTGTACCTTTTATTCTGTAGGTGTAGTTTTTTTCATTTTTACTGCTCTTACCATTGTACTGTCCTCTTTCTGCCATGACAATGCAAATTCCCCACTTGTAGGACAAACAAACGTCTATCTTATCTCATCTTATCTTGAGCAAGACACTTAATCCTCAGTTGATTGTAAGTCGCTCTGGATAAGGATGTCTGCCAAATGCCACTTTACCTTTACCTAAGTACACCTTTGTAACTACACAGGACACTCAAATCAAATCGAATCAAATGCACATAAATGTACCTTTTTGTTGTGAAGATAAAAAATAACATGTCCATGTTCGCAATTCCAGTGCACAAACTTTTTTTGGGGGGTGAAATGATAGACATTAAAAAAGTTACTCACACCGATGATCATGAAAATGAGCTGCACTCAGACAAAACAAATGTATTCAGACTTACCAATGTACTCATTAAATGTGCCCACATACTGGAGAAATTACTAGCTGCAGTGGCATCCAGATGCAAAACTTCATCACTGCTGGGGTTTTCTCTCTCCATTTTAAACAAATCGAGCCAAACAGTCGCACACAGATTATGCCAAATTCTTGACACGGCTCTAAACTTCACACGGTTCAAACAGTACGTCCCAATATATCTCCATTCTGGGGTGAAAATTTTTGCCACCACTCTTGATTGCTGAAAGTTTGAAGCCGATCCTCATTGAGGCACACTGTTCACCCCTTTCAATGAGCGGATCACGCAGTGATTTCCATAGGAAACACTCCAGCTGCTCTGTGCAGACCTCTGCTGTTAAACACACACCATGATTTCATTTTCACATTTAGCACCTCCTCTACTGTGCTACTATATCCACATGCAAGAAAAGGTAAATCAAGGACAAAATAGTGAGATTTCAAACACAGCTCTCAAGAGATCCTTTCTGCATCATCAAAAGTAATTGGGTCACTAAATGATTTAGATTTTACTGCTCAAAATACTATCTGTGGATCAGTATGTAGAAATAGCACCTGCAAGGTTTACTGCTGTCTCATAGACACAGAATGGCTTATTGGGGTTGATTAATATTCCACAGAGAAGGCAGAGAAGTGGTGAAAGAAGCCGGAGCTGGCTTAGTCTTAGTAGCATGATGTGCACATCAATGGCCCTCTCAGAGCACTGCATTCAAAACAGAATGCACCCTTAAGATTCACAAAGATAGCAACGTAATATAAAAACAAACGACGCTACTCGACAGACAGTTCACTCGACAGTTCAGATACATCGGGAGAAGCAGAAGTTAATTTAAATAATTGAAAAAGAAGCTTCCATTTGAAGCATCAAGTCATTCATATTTTTATTAAATAGTATAGCAATGACTATAACAGTGTTATGGAGCAAATGAAGTGTACTGGAGTTCCTATCTGAACAGAGAGTCACATGGGAGCATATAAAACAAACACGTCGCATGCTCGTGTTCGACACTGTCGCTGTAATCACTGCAGATCCAGACTGGTTTGGTAAGGAGATTTAGGTGATGACCCTGCACAATCACCAGACAAAGCTCATCGAGATAAATCAGTGTGGGACTACATTGGTTGGAGAATATACATGACAAACGGCGAGGCGGCCACAGGGTCATGGAAGAGAGTGAGGAGCAAATGTGTAGTCTGAAACTGCTGAAGAAGTTTATGCTGGCTACAATAGGCAAGGTGTCTAACACAAAGTGTATTGCAGTGTATGGCTGCGTAAGAGGCTGCATAGACACAGACTGGTCAGAGTGCCCATGCTGACCCCTGTCCACTGCCAAAAGTGCCTATACTGCGCATATGAGCATCAGAGCTGGACTGTGAAACAGTGGAAGAAAGTTGCTGATCAGAAGAATCATGTTTCCTTTAACATCATGAGAATGGCTGGGTGCACGTGTATCGCTTACCAGGGGAAGAGATGGCATGGACTGCGCTAAGGAAAACAGGCAATCTGGTACAGGCAGTGTGATGTAATCATTGCAAAAATTACTTTCTTGGAGAGAAGCAAGAAAAAAAAAACATTGCGAGACTGTTTTGCTTCAGGCCTTTACATTTTAGATTTTGATTCGTAATGACTTTTGTTAACCAAACTAAACATTGTTTTTACCCTTTACTGGTCAATTAAAAGAAGACAGCTTATAAAAAGTGACCAAGAATGCCATGCATGTTTCTTCAGAGGGAAAACATGTAATTTAATACAGGCGGATGCTGAGAGAAAGGCATAGAGTAGATATCTTTCTTCATAAAATGTTTCCTTCATTCCTCTCTTTGGAAGCATGCACATTCCTCCGCTGAGAGAGGCACAGGGGTCTCGTGGTGCCGCGCTCTGTGACTAGCCTGACTGTCCTCTAAAAGAGAACCATTCATTTGTTAAGTGACATGCCCTTGAGTCAAAGCTGCACGAAATCTGGCTGCTTTTCATCAGTTAAGAAAGGCAGCGGTGGCCAAATGAAAAGCACTGTACTGAGTGCGGCTGCACGGAGCTGCCCAACACAGACGCCCTCTAATAAACACTCTATTATAGCTTGATCACATGATCAATTCACTGTCGCCAATGTGTAAGTCTTTCTTTTACATGCAAAAGAGATTCAGGGGAGGGGAGAGCAGAGAAAAAATGGTCTATCATAGATTAAAGAGCTGTAATTATGAACTGCATGTATACAGAGTCTGTATGTCTAAATTATGTATAATGGATGTTTGTGCAGACCTTACTGCTTACCATCATCTGTAAAAAAAAAAAAGCATGTTTATTGGCACAGAAGACGAAGGTGGCGTAAAGAGAAGCCATAAATACCAATTGAACACATAAATCCGCAGTGGGGTTTAAAGTCAATCTGAAACCAAAAAAGTCCCTGGTCACATCAAGGTCACAGTTTCATATCATTTATATATATCCTTGTTTTCCAGTAATCATCCACCAAAATGTCAAGACATTTAGCTGTCACCATGCACCAGTGACTGGGAGCGTAATATTAACAAATAATATTAAAACTCAAAGAGAGGAGAGGCAAGAAGAGAGGCATTTCAGTCAGAAATGTGTTACTACACAAAAATAAAATGTTACAATTTCTGATTTTATTTAATTGTATCTTGTTTCATCAGTAAACAAATTGGTTGTTTCTGCTGCAACTTTGCTATTTCTTATTAAAACGAACTGATTAATGCTCAAATTTGAAATTTTACATTTACATTGTACCGATAATCGCTTGCTTATGTAAAAAAAATGTGATCGCTCAAGGTGCTACTAAGTAATCTCGGATTTTATTCCTTAAATATGAGTTTTAACAAAATAATATATTTGAATATAAATTAAACTGCGAGTCACATGTAGTTCAAAATACTCAAGTACTTACTGCTGGATGTTTAGCCAAGGTATAACTACACAAAATTTCATAACTTCACACCAATCAGAACTAATTGTGTGACATCATAATGATGCCACAGGATTTTGCAAATGAAGAGTAATCTGCCAAAGCTGTGACCTGCTGGTTGTGAGGGTCCCGAAATAAGGAAACTGTCACATTAGCCTCGACAATGAGGAGTAAATTGAGCATGGCTGAGGCGTGAGAGGCTGAGTGGTCACGGCTAAGTGCGCAGCTCATCTATCTCCCCCTCTGTAGAGCACCCCCCAAATCTCCCCTCTGGATCTTCATCAGCATAATTTTAAAGGAAATGACAAGACATCAAAATAAGAGAAATTATGCAGTGTTTACAGAACTTGAATAATTCAAAGAAAACAAATCTCTTGTTCACTCTTAAACAAAATATTACCTGTGATGTATTTCTAGTAGTGTTTTGACATCCAAGTGGTCACACTGAAAGAGGAGAGTGTTGATTACAGCTGTGGGTTTTTTTATACTTTTCCTCATTAAATAAGATTTGATTCAGATGATCACTAATCAGTACCTCTTAAAGCAGAACGAGGTGCTTGTGTAGGAATTTGACAGACACTGGCATGGAATGGTTGTCATTCTCATAGAGATGCTGATCTGAAAATAAACTGCAGTGGCCTCTTATTTTTTTCCAGAGCTCTAGATTATGAAGTAGGCATGGCAGGAGAGCAGCTTTGGAAAAGAATCACACTGCAGGAGTATGCAAATGCATAGATCCGAATTTTTTAATGAACAAAAATGATTATATTATGCTATAATGTATTCTATTATATATGATGTTATATCTTAAGGCACCGCATTATTTTAACAGTTCATTCAGTATATTTAAAAAAAATAACTTTAAAAATAACAAATTATGCATTAAATGATTAGAACTGAAAAGAACCAAACCAAATCTGAGATTTCATGATACCGTGAATCATTTTCAAAAGATCCACAATCAAATGAAATTGTTAGTCTGTTAGAAATGTACACCTCCATCCATACTGTCTCTCAGACAGTTGTCACCTAGTGTTCGCGCTCATCAGGCTCTCTAAGCGCGGGTGCAGGGTCACTGATTGGAACAGCTATGACTCACTGATGAGGTGTCACACAGAAATGACCTCTACCTGATTCCCTCACCCAGAAACCCCCCACCCCCAACTACCCGCCCCCTCACAAGCATCTTCAATGAACAGATCTCTTCCAACTGAAAAACCAATGTAGAAACAGCTCTGGGACAAGCATAATAAACCTGAAACCTGGCTTTGTCTGTATTCCGTATCTACTAAGCGTCAAAATATTAGGGACAACCATGTTTCAAATGAATGAGTGTGTTTTCACAGTCATTAATGTAATATATTAAGGACTAGGCAGGTTTGGTCTGAAGAAAACATCATTACACTCTCATTTTGGGAATAAGGCCAAACCCCACTCATTTTATTCTCTTGTTATGGTGGCAAGAGCAGCATTCAAACCTGTCATGTGTTTAAACTACCAATATGGGCTTTAACATCAGTTCACAAAAAAAGACAATACCATAATTAGACAAAACCTACTCTTCTTTTAACAAGGAAGGCACTTCAATAAATGAGTAATAATAAATGGTTATCAACAAGGCCTTTGAAGGTACTATGACTTAATTGAAAATCAACAATGAAAAACAACCATTCAGAAAAGGTGTCCCAAAACTTCTAAAGGCTGTGCATGGGGTTACTTGTAGTTAGCATATTATCTAAATCACACCCTCAGCACATTGGAATTCCTTTTGTTTCAGGAGAGCCAAACCGTGAGGCTATCAGCTTTTGATGAGCACAGCCCAGTCTCACACACTCAGCTAAACCTTGTCCTGCTGAGTGCGAATCAGTGTGAGGAAAGCCAGAGGACTCTTGTCCAGACAGGCCTAATTATTGAAGAGCACAAACAACACAGCAGGAGGGCACCGTTCACACCTACGTTTAGCATTACTATATCTGTGAGGATAGAAAGATAGATGCTTTATTGTCATTGTGTCAGTACAACGAGATGAGGTTTGGGGCTAGCCCGCAGATGCACACAGCAAAGATTTAGAAATCCAAAAATTAAAAATATAAAAATTAATATTCAGCTTAATCCTGTAATACTGTATATCTCAGGAATACTACACCTACACATAAACCGGACTCCGACCTTAACCTCAGTAACCAAAGGGCTCCGTCTGCTCTTTTACTTTTCAACAAAAATAATCAGTGGTGAAAACAGCATGGAACCAGCAAAACCTCCCACTTCTCCACATTTCCCAGTACTCCTATCAGCACATTTGGTCAAAAAGATGAACACACACACAGCGCACACACACACACACACACACATCCCCCCCTGTGTGACTTCTACCACCGTCACACACAAACACATCCCTGTGTCACTTCCAGCGGCTCGTTTTTCATCCCCAGAGCCTCAAAGACAAGCTGCTTCAACAAATCAAACAATTTTTGTTTCCAACATGCAGGAAATGATTCAAATGATGATCCTCAGGGCCAAATTCCAGCCACTGCTGCTGATTAGCTTGAATGAATGAAGACCACGGAGAGAGAATTGTTTTCACTTTACAAGTTAGGATCACCATTTCCACTCCATGACAGGGAACCTACATTCTAACTGCCTACAGGAAACATTAACTTCTTGAAATATTTATGCCAAAGCAGCGCCTTAATCAAGTACATGTGTTCTGATTCATTTTCTGTCTTCCTCTTAAGGCAGCACCCAGCGCATACATATGCACATGTCTTTATTTCTAGATTATAAATAATATGACACACATGTCCATTGATCATTTAACCCATCAAATTGCAAGGGTTTGTATGCCCATACTTAAATTCTTCACACTTTTAACTTGCATATTAGATTTACAAGAGTTACTGAACACTTCATAGAAATAATTCATAATAGTTACTGGATTACTAGACACTTTTCCAGAGCTAAATTAAGACTGGACTGAATTCTAGACAAAATAAGATGCTGAAACACCACTGAGCTTAGTTCAATCCAAGTCTCAAAAACAGCATTCTAAGTTTAGTTTTATAACTAAGTAGTAACCCTACAATTTAAGGGATGAAGAAGGAAATATGCCACGAAAGCACAGACTGGACAGGAAATCATCTTACATTTTTCTCACACTCTCTCAAGTCACCACACTACTAATCCCACCAAGAAATCAGAGCAGAGTTAAAGGTTTGCTGGAACAAAACCGGCAAAGCTGTGGGAATCAAGGTCTTGTTCCTCAAACAAGCATAAGCAAAGATATGAAACACGGGTCCACTCTGTAGACCAGTCCCTTCTCTAACAAAGCAAGAACTTTGTAGACAGAACAAAGATATTATGTCTCTGTACCCAAAAACTACATTTCAGATCACAGTTAAAGACATCATGCAACAAAACATATCCTTTTGTGTTTCTGTAGTATGCTGTCTGTAAGTACTGAGCTATGTAGTTTTAGGGACGTCCCGCTCAGCTACATGTTGGCACTCAACAGAAAACTACACTCACCACTGCTCGTGTCTACCGGCAGAGCTGCTCTGTCATGGTTCCACTGTTTGAATCCTGTTTGAAACTTTTCCTCAGTGCTCCCCGAGAACAATGCATGCTGGACGAGAGCAGGGGGGGAGTGTCCCTCACGCATTAATCATGCAGGCAGCTGGCCAGCGGTGGGGAGCAAATGACGCTAGATAGACTCTAGGGTGGAGCTCTCTCCCTCTGTTGGACACAGCTCAGCGCAAACTAGCTGACGGGAGGCAGATGCCACGACCGCACTTTAATAAACTTCCGCTGACTTTCATTCCAAATGTGCATCTGTAGGAAGAATGACTAGGGGAATGAACGGGGGTGGAGCAGATAAGATAACCCTGACAAAAGCTGAGAGGAGTTTTTTTAGATAACAACGTCACGTCTTATGCTCCTCAATGTGCAACAGGATCCATCTGCTGCTGAGTGTTACAATATAAAGAGAGACTAAAGACACAAAAGCAAAACACATAAGTCTGTACGTCTGTGGTGCATCAAGCTTCAGTTTCCCATCAGCATTAGTTTATCAGTCAGCTGTTATAGGACATGAAATAGACAATGAAGATACTATATCATTTCAGATCCATGAACCAAATATCATTTTTACAAGCTGCTGAAAACTTTGAATTCAATAAATTCAATTAAAAAAAAGCAGACAATAATACAACTGCTGCACAAAGTTTAAAAAGTTATATAGCAGTTACATAACTGGTTATAGTTATAAAATAATTACAGAAAAATAATATCCATGGTGTCTCATATTTGCAAAGAATTGGTGAAATAACAGGATGGATACTGTTGAGAATTTCTTAGAAATAAATCAGAAAATGAAGCAGTCTTGCTGTTACCAGAATGCTAGAAATGAACTAATCCATACAACTTCTGGTGTCTGTTAAATCAAATTGCTTAAAGGTACACTATATTATTACGACTATTACCACGTTTCAGCAGTTCTAAAGGCTGAAGTGTGTATTCGTGATTCGTTCTTCAACTCTGCCACTAGATGGCAGCCCATGGCAAGACTATGTAACTCGAATGGGTATGTGGTGGGTTAATGAAGAGGTAGCAAATCCCTCTAAAACACAGCATCCTCTTTCAAATCCAGTTGGGAATCTACTACATTAATAGCATCTGCTATCGGTTTTTGACTACAATGTTTGGTAACATGTATAATAGTCATGAATTTGATACGGACAGTCACATTCAGGTTAATGGTCATTATCATTGTCTGTATTCTGCCATAGCCTGAGAGGTGCAACATTGACCTGTCACATCTGTTTGTTTCCACTATACATCATGTAATCTGCATTTAAGATTAAAGCTGCTTTGGTAAATCACGCATATGACCAAAAACATGATCTATAGATGACCTCCTTCTGCAGCCCAGTCCCCAGTTCATTGGGTTGTGATTAAGAGAGAAGGGCCGGTGGTGCTCTTAGCCCTGACTTAAACCCTGTTGTAAGGAATTATAGACATCAAATCAGACTGCAGATGGGAACAGATGGGAGGGGGTAGGTAGCAGGGTGTGTGTCTGGTGTGTGTGTGAGTGTGTGTGTGAGTGTGTGTGTATGTAATGGGAACATACCAGAGGGTACAGCTGGGCCAGAAAGGGCATTTTTCCACCTCAGTGCCCTGTGCTGGCTTTTACCTAAGTACACTTTCTTAACCCTCTCCCTCTGCCCAAATTCTCCTTTACCTTGGCACACTCTTACTTCACCTGGCTGGGCACTGGCCTCTGAGAGGTTGAGTGAAGAAACATGAGTGAACCACACATTCCATATGTTCAGTTAAGCCTATACAGCTTACACACAGAGAAGCTCACAAACTGCACGTGTGGGGCCAAAGAAATAGAGTCAAGAAATGCAGCAGAGTTCTGAAGCCTGACCATAGCAAGTCATGTCTATGATGGCTTTTACTTCTTATGATGATTCAAGATTCAAGATATACACGTACAATGTGCAGTAAAATGCAACCCTGAATATAGAATACAGAAATAGAATAAAGAGTAGAATGACAGAATAATACACACAAATATACACACATGTAAACAACATACATTTTACAGTATATAAAAACTATGGAGTAAATGAGTCTGAATGTTTACAGAGAAGAAAAATAGAATTTGTGCAAATTGTCACTGATTAACAACCATATTTGTGCTTTAAATCAGATCACAAAAAATGTTTGTTTTCAGATGTAACCCTTTGGACAATGACTGTGGAAAAAGGAACAGTAATGAAAGCCCATGTAAGAGTGTCTAATTTAAAAAAGGACAATCATGATCCGGTATTCGTCTTGAATATCTGCCTCATCACTAATTCACTGCAGGGGCCAAAGATCAGACAGTGCTTCAACATAGTACTGACACACCTGCCCCATCATTTAAATTTCCTTCCCCATATAAAAATTTTCAATGTACAAGGGAGCAACTAGACATACTACTCGTCGCTGTATCAGTCTGCATCTGAAGTATCCCCATTTATTAGGATTTTTTATTTTTAAAAAATCAGATGAAACGCTTCATGCTGAATGCTGCAGAAACTATGACTCCTGGTAGAAAAGAAATGCTAACCCTGTCTAAGTCATGGATTTTAAACCATAGTTGACCTTGTAAACAACATAGAGGCCTCAGAGTGCCCAAAGTAGTTCAACCAGACAGCCAGGTGAATTCTGACAAGTCCCTGCAGAAAGGTGAGATTAAACCGAAGGGCAGTTTGTATGGAACTGTCATACACACCCTCCCACAGCCTGACACACTGCCCTGCTGAGGCAGGCTTTGACAGAGTGAATCACATGAATGATTCCAATTCTTCCATTTCCTCTTTCTCATGAAACACCAGTATTGCTTTTTCTCTTTATTTATATGGATTCAGTGCCAAGAATGATGCAAAGGGAGGCTTAGAATAGGAATCACCTGAGATAAAGGCACATTATTAACTGAAAACTATAGCATGTTATTGCTTTACAATGGGAAGCACTCATGCATATGATATGAGGCTGATGTTAGTTATATGCTGCAGGTCTGGTGACACTATCAGGCACTGGTTGTTCTTCTATAAACACAATAGAGCGTAAACTTAAAACGTAAAGAAACACACAGAAAGAAAGCACCGAAACATCAATTTGTAACTAACTATAATTTCTTCAAAAAATTCGGAGTCCTTCATGTTTTGAAAACCACTCGCCATCTTTGTTGACTTCATAGCGCATCCCATATTTCTTCACTCAAATTCCTCAGCATAATCACTGGACAACATTTCACAATGTAAAAGGACTTTATAAGCTATAATTAATTAGCTTATAACTGTGTTGCCATTATTTGAAGATTGCATGCAGTGAATGGATAGACACAACATACGAACCTTTATTCCCAACATCTTTCTCAGCCACTGGTGAATATTTCATTCAGAAGCGAGGAATCATGTTATGTGTCTCTACACTGCGTTCCAAATTGTTATGCAAAAAGTTTTTAGGAGTGATAAGGTAAGAATTTTTTTGTTCGTCAGTTGAACTCATGGATGGTGATGTGTGTCGGGGCTCTTTAT
>JBBPCX010000001.1:32808066-32825367 GCA_037974365.1 Hydrocynus forskahlii
TGACTGCAATTCATATAGGTAATTTGGAAAATCTAAGAAAAATATGATTTGCATAATAATTTGGAACGCAGTGTATGCTCACTTAATTACCCACAGCTGAGTGGACAGGCATCCCCAGAGAGGCTCTCGACGATCTGCCACACACTTGAGCTTTGCAGCTAACGTGCACTATCACCCACTCTTCTTCTCCAGAGCTGCTGTCAATCACGTTGAACACAATGACCCTGCTGGCCTGGCAAAATGGCAGCAGTTTAGCCCTCCCACACATTGACCTTTCCTCAGGGAGGCAGTAAAGAGACAGACTCAGTAGTAGTCTTAGCTACAATTTACCTACATTCTTCAAGTCACTAAAAAGCAAAGGTTACAGAGGTTTCTCCTAAGATTTAAACCACTTTACCAGACCAGACCTGAAGACTTGATTAGAGGCTAATATCAGCAGAAAACTCTGGATCACATATTGGTGAATGAATTCTTAATTCTACAATGAAAAAAGCACACACTCACACTGTATGACCTCATGTTAGCTGTGTATTTTTTCTGTGGGGTAGAACAATGTTTAAGTGAATGACAATGTTTTTCTGGATCAGGGCTACTAAACTGGAGGGCAGGTATCTAACACAGACTGGTATTTCCTCTCCTCAAACAAACTCACTAAGCCTGGCAATTAACAGTTGAGATGAACCAGGTGTGTTTGAGCAGGGAAATCACCAAACTGTGCAGGACACCGTCCCTCCAGAGCCCCTGATTTAGATCATCATCTTAAGTTAAATGCTTCAATTAAAAATAGCTGACTGTAAAGATTGGGCCCTCTCTATCAATTATATGCGCCACTAAGTAATCTAGAGATTATTATGATGATTAGTTGAGCAATCAAATGCATTCAGTTATTAACAGCAAACAATTTTACCTCATTTATGGAATTTACAACTATATTTGTAACTATAGTAACTAATTTGTAGCTATAAACGAGTGCATTCATTCTGTCTGACATACAAACGAACTGATGGCTAGATTCAGTTGCTTACACTAGTCATCTTTCAGGCAGTTGTAAAAAGGATAGACACAACATATGAACCTTTATTCTGAAACACAAGAAGGCTGAAGAAGGCGTAAAGCAATTTGAGTGCTATGCTACAAGTAAATGAAGAATGTTCAGATGACTGATGTAACTTTACAGTGACCTGCAGATTCCCTGTTTATCGGTCAAATTGTAATCATTAAGGTAATTCACTGATGTACATTTCAATCAATTATTTTCTTAAACTTTAAGTGAGATTAACTGAGTAATCAAGGCAGCCCCGAGTATAGTAATTTTAAGAAAATGGATAGGCATCAGCATTAGTTAGTACTCAAAACTGCCAATTTCAGTCTTAGTATTGGTATTAGAAAGGAAAAGTGATATTTTTAACAGCAGACAACAAAAGCATGGTGTTCTGCATGGGGAAAAGAATCTTTCTATCTTAACACTATTTTTACCTCTGGCACAGTGGTTAGCCTTGTTGCTTCACAATGAGCAGGTCCTGGGTTCAATTCATGGCTGTGTTTGCCAGGGGCCTGTCTGTGTAGAGCTGTATGCTCTCCCATTTATGCATGGGTTTCTGCCAGGAGCTCCAGTTCCTCCCACAGTCCAAAGACTTGGATATCAGGTGGACTGGAGAACTAAATCACCCCTAGGTGTGACTATGTGCATGAATGTGTTTGTCTGTGCTCCTGCTCTGCAATAGCTCAGAAAATTTATGTATTTCACATTTCTTGACATCAGAACAAACAAGAAAATGTGGGAACAAACGAACATTTCTGATGTCAAGAAATGTATAATACAAATACATATATACACACACACACACACACACACACACACACACACACACACACATATATATATATATATATATATTATATATATATAAAATACATTTCTTGACATCAAAAATGTTCTTGTTTGTTCCTACTTTTTCTTGTTTGTTCCTATATATATATATATACGTACACACACATACATACACACGGCAGTACATTTGTCTACTTCAGATCTGACAACCGTCTGGACCCAAAGCTCAAAAGCTTTAGTGATGATATGATTCATGATAGGATCATAAAAAATTTGAACCCTGAATGAGAAATGGGGTCCTATACCCAGAGGAACATGATATATTTAGACAGTTGTGCTACTCACCCCATATCATCGCACATCTTGAGATCAAAGTCTCAAGCATGTCAAAACCCACATCTGAAACAAAATCCTCCTTCTTACAACTGCCTGAAAGATGACTAGTGTGAACGACTGAATGTAACCGGCAGTTCGTTTGTATGTCACACAGAAGGGGCTTCACTGCAGGCGTGTGTGCCAGGCTTGATGTCTTCCGTAATTATGAGCTGTGGCAGGGTGATTACACGTACATCATTGTGGGCCTCTTCAAATAAGAATTGTGCTGATTATCAGGCCTAATTAATGAATGTCCTGGTGTAAAAACTTCAGCCAGTGCTTTGTGTTACAGCCGCTACACTGAGTAATGAGCACTTCATCAGTGTCGCGCTTCAAATTGTCAAATTGCAAAACTGTGTGAAAATGAATAACACCCCATATAATTACATTGATGGAGTGCCATTCTGTAAAACAATTAAAAATCTGTCATGGGACTGCAGGTTGAAATAGCGCTGTGTGGTATCCAACAAGACTGTGAAACATAAAAGATTCTGCCATTGTTGTCAGATACAATAATTAAATTGGCTGAAAGAAGTCTTAGATTCAAATCACAAAGGTACAGTCCTGTATTTTTTAGCCTAATCTACCACATCTGTAGCTGACCATGAAAAAACAAATTATCACTATATTAGTAAAAGTACAGAAAACCTGTTGACTAAAAACACACATATAAAGAAGTCAATGGACAGGTACTGAAGCAATTGCCCATGTGCTTCTATAAGTGTGTTTTGAGACCATGGGTTTAAGTGTTCTTTTCCAAGTCCATGGACATGTGCCAAAATTAATGCCAGTGGTAATTGAAATACTTTTTTAAGTGAATGTAAATAGACCATGTATGGAAGCACATGGAGCTTGTTTTTGATTTGGCTGTATTAGGAATAGTTCAGTTACCCCTGATAGCATTCTCATTTCAGTATTTTTCCACAGCCAAATCTCAGACATCTCTCTCTTTTTAAAACCCTACTTGCTCCCCAGCCTCACTCTGCAAATTCTCACCATTGTTCGGCTAGGGAAATCCTGGTTGTTTTTTAAAAAAAGGGCCTCTCTCTCACGGTGGTTTTGGGGCCACATGGGGCCCGCTCTTAATCTGTCTGTGGCTCCATAAGCCGCCTTAACTCCACCTCTTTTTTGTTGTTCTGATGCAAAAATTGCTCTGGCTGTCTCTTCAGCACTCGTATTTTCCAGCACACTGCCTCTGACACCCTGATGCTGCAGTAAAAAAGGTCCCAGAATAATCTTTACACACGCTCCTTCTGCTCCACAACTGCTTACATTCCTGACTATTCAACAATGAGCTCTGTCTGTTTTCGCTCTCAGGTAGTATTTGACTTACTTGTCTGCCCTCCTTAGCCGCACATGGTTCTGTGTGCTGGAGTTAGGCTTACAGAGCACTTACTAAAGGCCAGAAAAATGTAAAGGGAAAAATGAGAAAGTAAAACATGTGGAGGCCTACAGCCTGATCAGTCTCACCACTATGTCATTTGAAATTCACTTTGAACAGCATTAAAGTAGCATTCTACACATGACACAAGTCATTTAGACTATAATTCATCACTGGAAACATGTTGAAAACATTGCTACAGCACTCCTCACATGTGTAAGTACGGATACATTATTCGGGTACAAATGCACCATGATGGGCCATAATGAGGTGGCGCCGTGCTGCTCTGATTGAATATGCCTCATGAATCATGAAACAGATTGATTTTTCTATCGATACAGGACCACCCCTTCCTTCCCATGTGGGCAATTTACAGTAGGGTGCCTAAGTGTCAGGTTTAAATAGCCAGGAGAGCCCAGCTGGTGGCTGCATCAATACAAACTCATCCATCCACGCTGCAGACTGCTCCACATTAACCAGCCAGAGCAGCGGCCACAGCTCAGATCTATATGAATAAACCTGCTGACACAGAAACCTGCCACAGCTCCTGAGGCTTCCTCACTGAACAGTCAAAGGGATGAAACAGCCATCTTATTACATTGCGCTTTACAGGAAATACACCAGGGAATACTGACAGCAGCATATAAAATATAATCCATCTAAATCATCCCTTGATAAAAAAATATTACAGCAATGAATAATTCATGGTCCTAAGCAGAAAACAAACAGCAAATTAAAAACGGAATCATTAGAGTTATGAGTTATCTGTTTCCATTTCACCTCCCCAGATTAGTGGGCACAGATTAAATGGGCGGATTAAGTGATAAAATGGAATTCATGAAAAGGCGTGGTGCTCTGGAGAAGAGATATTTTGTCATGTGTAAAGCAGATATTTCTGTAGCACTTTTCTTTTAGTTTTCCACTGAGGTACACTGAGATTTGTGTGGGTCAATGTACCAGAAACATGACAGTTTTCCCACCTCTCTCTATACCTTAGAATTAATTATTGCTGTCACTGTAAATCTTCTCTTCTTCCTCCTGGCGTTAATCATGCGTAATTGTAGGGTCCGCTCCTGTGCAAAGCCGCCTCCATTTGGTTCAGTCCAGAACGTCATCCGGGGTGATGTTCATGTCCTCTTTGATTCAGTCCAGCCATCGTTTCTTGGACCGGCCATGGGGACGTGTTCCTTGGGGGCTAAGCCGCAGTGCTGACTTGGCCACTGAGTTCTCGTCACTTCGGATCACATGACCGCACCATCGTAGTCTTGCCTCCATCATCTTCTCCGTGATCGGTGCTATCACCAGTCGTTTCCGAACGTCAGTGTTCATGGCATGGTCCCATCTGGTCAGGCCAAGTGACCAGCGAAGCACGCGCATTTCCATAATGCTGTCACTGTAAATGACTGTCTGTGAATTATTTCTGCTCTGATTGGCTGTCCTGTTTTTGTGCCTTATTCAAAAAGCCATCTGGGATGAAACACTCCTTATAATTTTGGTGGGAACAGGGGATACTGAATAGGTGAACAAAACAGAGATATCGTGTTTTCTTTTCCAATATCAATACAGATCTTGAGTATCGTCTCATACCAGTATGAATTCAATATATTTTTAACACTCAGCTTTAAAATGAGCTTTTTAATTTATAGCATGTCACTTAAGATGAGCATCTAAAGGTACGCTCATGCTCAAACTACTCAAACACTCCACAACCCCACAGGAAAAAATACACACCTAACATGATCACACAACGTGAGTGTGTGCTGGTTAAGGCCAGATTTATTACAGGACGCATTCAAATTTGTTATTCTTTTTCCCAACTTTGTTTGCTTATATCTGCCTTATGCCAATAGCTGCTATTGGAGCAGTGCCAACCTCTAATATATGTAAATGTGAAGAAAAAACAATTACCGCTGTTTTTGCAGCTTAATTTACATATATGGCATTCATGAACTGGAATGAAAGTGGTATACTTTAAACTTTGTGTTTGAATACTGTCATTCATATTTTTCCAAAAAACCTAAGTTCTTTTATGATCATGTGCAGAGTTTTGGATGTTAAAAATGGTGGCCTACGAACAAAAATTTGATGAAAGTAAATTATAATGTTGTAACTAGATAAATAACCATAAAGGGCATTTTGAGCTTTACAGGAGACGTGAAATAGATCCTCTGAACACGGTTTCTGATTCATGGTCATGATGGCAAAAGTTTTGTGGTATCACATAACCCACTGTGCAAAAAAAATAAACCTCTTTCCCTGACAAGGCATCCTAATACTTAGAATCACTATTTAAAGCAGCTGCGGCTGTCTGCGTGTACTGAATCACACCGCTGACAGACAAATGGTTCTGCACACCCTGAAACACGGAGGCTGTCAGTGCTGAGCGCTGGGCCGGTGCTCTACATGGTTTGTCTTTTTATAATGAGTCTTTCCATCTCTGCATCCCTTCAATACTAGGGGCACAGGGGAGTGGCAGAGTTGAGGCAGATTGATATCTCAATTACCCTGCAGCAGGCCTCATATGTTCTCAGCACTTGTATTTGTGCTACCTTTACACCATACCTTCTCTTTCGTATCAACTCCATCTCTTATTCCCTCACCAAGTCCAACTACAAAGACTAACACCAGTCAGATATTGTTGCTGTTGTGCGGAAAACCCGTGAAACAGTCATTTTATATTAACAGTCATGTTGGATCATTTCTCCAGACCCATTCATCATGTTCACTCAATATAAAAGCAGCTGCCATTTTTAAATGACATAAAACCAGTAAAGAAAAAGGACCCGTGTGGACAGAGACAATATATTTAGACAATATCTTTAGCTGTATTGGACCAGCGTGGATCTATAAAGTAACGGCAGGCCAAAGACAAGAGAATGCTCAACCTCACTGCCTGCCAGGCAGACGTCCTGCGGAGAGCGCTTAATAACCTCTCTCTCAGCCAGATTCCTTCAGTTCCATGCAACAGTTCTTCTACATTTAAGGCACATCTTTGATGCAAACTCTATATGAGAAAGGTAATGCTGCATAGAGAGAAATTTCAAAGAAAAGTAAGCTGGGAATCACTTATACAGAAAAAATAGCCTGTATTTGGGCACAATAAGAAATATTGCATATTAGACATCTCTCATACGTACATATATTCCTGTACATAGATAGAAAAACCAGGGTTGAATGTAAATCGAAACAGAGACCAACAAAGTCCGGCAGAATTGGGTGATATGTTCTTCACACAGTTTTTTTTTTGCATTTTCGGCTGAAAAAATCTTTTTTAATTCTGTTACATTCGTTTAGCTCCCATTCTACTTTGCCATCGCACACACTTCTAACTTTAGAACCAACTTTGGCACTTTATTGTATATAAAACAAATTTGACAAACTCCCTATGCTGACAGATGCTTGAGGCAGTAAAACAGTTCTCGCCGAAATAGTTTTTGTGTCTACTAAAACTTTTTTTTTTTTTGGTCAATGCATTTGGTCAGGTAACACACACCGAACGCACACGTATGTGCACATGAATCAGCTTGCACTGCGACAGAAAGAGTGTCAGATTGATTTCAAACAGATTTGTAGAGTGACATGTTGACTGACAAGTTCTGGCTTGAGAAATGAACAATTATGTCTCATTTATGTTCATTTCACTTTTATGGTACGCTGGTGGTGGTTCTGTGGCTATCTGGTTCAACCATAACCACAGCACAGCAGAGGTGACCAGAAATAATAAAAATATGAGATGACTGACCTCAGCACATCTATTCCAGAGCAAACTGGGTTCTATTCCAGAGCAAACTGGTGTACTGACAATGAAAACACAGATCAAAGCTCATCTTAAAAAGACATGCTTTTCACTTGCAGTAGCCCTACTTGAGCTGGAGGACTTTTATCCAGTAAGACTGGGATGCTGGGCATTTTCACAAGTCTGACAGTGCTAATTTCAGAGTGAATTACCTTCTTTAATTTTCAGAACATCCTCAGTAATAGCTTTCCCATTCAGGTTGACGGTAACGGAATCACAAAATGTGCTGACAGCCACGGCCAAGTGCTACATTGTTATTAAGTGTAGGGCCATCTGTGTACCGCTGGCAAGTACATCTGGGACATTATGTTTCAGTCTTGGCCAGGGTAATCTGGAGAAATTTCCCAGTTACAATATGACACTACAAATCAGGCAATCAAATTCTGACAAGTTCTGGAATTACACCAATCAAGTCAGAAGCCCACCAACAGACCTGAAAAAGTACAGGTGTAGGATGAGAAGATTTCAGGGAATAATGCTGCCTGTCAGAGGAAAAAATGGAGCATGTTGTACTTGCGCCATAAAGTCCTGAGGGGGAGTTAGACAAGGAGAACAAAATCAAGCTCTAGCCCAGTGATCACAGCACTGGACAGACAGTGAGGCCACAGCTGTGTAATTATAACTTTTCCACCAGGATGCTCCCACTGATTAGCAATCAAACACAAAAGTGTTCGCAATCACTCTGTGCTGAAAACAATGGAAAAACAAAAACAAGGAAGAGCTGATGGATTTCGATTGGCCATTCATCATTCTGACACTGCTGTCGCTGCAAGTGTTTAGGGAATGAGTCTTGAGGTTACCTCAAAGCATCCGAGAGCACAAGAGCAGGCTTGCTTTCAGGACAGCTCCTATTCCAAGCATCCAAAATTAAAGAAAGTGAGAGGGAAAAAACAGAATCAGCAGCTCTAGGCTTGTCTCATCCTGATGCATCTAAATATTTGAGCTAGTAACAAGGAGTCTGAACAGACTGGACTGGAGCTATGAACACTACGCTCATGAAAATTTTGATGGCTTTACCTCATGCGAGCATAAAACACGCTCAGTCAAAGCAGCGATCACTAAAAATGTCAGTGCATGGCACTGTGCACTATATCGCTAACACTATCATTATTATTTTGTTACTAAGAAATACTGCTATTTCAGAAGGCTGCAATATGCAAATCAGCTTCTAGAGGAGCGCTGTGTGCATTTTGACCAATCCCGTGTTCATCACATGATCCAGCAAACGTAAATAAAAGTTTGTCTATTGCAGGCAATATGTAGCAATATTTAATTGCAAAATTCAGAATATTTACTGACACCAGTGGCTCTAAAAGGATGCCTGAAAGGGACTACATGCATAATTGGAAGCTATGCAGTGCATTAAGATTAGAGCAATTAATTTGTTCCAACATCCTCTCTTCACCCAGCTGACGTAAAGACCTGCTGCAATAACAAATTAACTGCCCTGTGAATAATAAACCTGAGGCCGTGCTTATGGGCGAGTCTCTTCTAAAAGGGCACAGGGGAGTCATTTGACCTTGAGTGTTAACGTGAATATCTGCTTTAGGGTTCCTGCATTACCACTCAGCCTATTAAACGCTCTCTGGCCTTTGATTGAGGTCCCAAAGAGAGACAGCGAGCTACATCGGTATATGGGTGCTAAAACACAGCCTATATCGTCTAATGGCCGTTATATCGCATTGTTATCTCATGTTCTTGGAAGATATAAAATGGCTAATGAGATGTGAGAACCTGAAATGTGTAAATGAAATTCAAAGTCCTTGTTTAATCATTTAAATCGACATTTGTAAGGTAGCTCACAATTTAACAGCCCATCCTCTGGGTAATCAAGTGTAAATAATTAAACCAATTAAAAACTGACGACAAAAAGGATCTGACAAAAGGATAAATCTTCTTAGTGTGCATTTACACAAAACTAACTGCCCCATAGCACTGTTTTTGTTTTTAAGGGTCACAATATATTGCTATCCAATGGATTATTTGCAGATCCAGAGACAAATACTGTTATTGGAATAGTGTTGAAACGACAGAACAACTTGATGCCACATTTGTGATCATACAAACTCATTTTATCCAACTGTGCAAAATAACTAACATTTATCTTTGTCACAGCTGCATTAAATGGGCATTGTTAAAATTATTATGATCACAATACAAATATTGATACCTAGACTTTGACTTTGACAGCACTCCAGCTTTTAAAGCCCATATTAACAGTATTACCAGGTCTGCGTATTTTCATTCTCGCAATATAAACCCTCTCTATCCCTTGTTCCCTCCTAATACTAGTACGACAAGAACCAGTACTACCATCCTGGTTCATGCCCTAGTAACATCAAGCATTGATTACTGTAATTCTATATCGGTCAGCCCCCCTCCCGAGCTTTTGTACAGGCTTCAGTTGGTCCAGAACTCTGCCACTCGTATTATTATGAGAGCCTCCTCCACTGAACACATTACCCCTGTTCTCTGTGAACTCCACTGGCCCCCTGTAAAACACATTGATTTCAAAATTTTGCTATTAACATTCAAAGCTCTTCACAACCTGACACCTTCACATCTGTCTGATCTGTTACATGTTTATACACATGTTCATACTCTTAGGTTTTCCTCTTCCAATCTGCTCACCATGCTCTCTGCTCGCTTGTCCAACAAGGGGTTTAGGTTCTTTAGCTTTGTTGCACCCCATCTTTGGAACTCCCTCCCTCTAAATATCCACAGCATTGATTCACTTCTGACCTTCAAATCCAGACTCAAAACTCATCTTTTCAAATTTGCTTATTTTGTTTTGTTTTATGACTATCACTTGCGGTGTTGCACTTCTATGATTACTCATGAATTGTGTTATTAATTAATTAATTTAGACAGCCAGTGCAGATTCTAGAACAGCTGTGTTTACTGCCTCATAGACGCGGACAGGACCATCTGCTTAGGTATCGAAATTTGGTGAATGATGGTATATTTTTAGTCTTCTGAAGCATTGAAGCTATTCTGTTGATACCTTAAAACTTATTTTACACCGTCCTACTCAGTGCATTTCATAAATAATTTATAGCACTTGCTTAAAAATGCAAAATACGTTGATTACTGATAGATATGTCCCACAACAGGGTGCTAATTATTGGTTATCATGATCAGCCCAGGAATTGGTCAGTATATTCCTAGTCAGGACACTTGTTGACTTCTGCCCCTCACTGATTCAATCTTTCTGCAAGACCGCATGCACAGGATGCACTGAGCAATAGACAGAAGCTAAATGTCAGTCTATCACATTTGTTGCCATCTCAGTTCATTTCAGCTTCTGCTCTGTCTCCCTTTATAAATCACAGTACAGCTGATTCTGAATGACGGATTTGAAAAAGCATCTTCTAAAAGGAAGAGTCTCTGCTGTGGCTGGACGTAACTTACAGCAGTTCTGCACAGAGTTATCTTGCAGATCAGCCTGCAAGAGTACATTGATTGGAAAGGCAGAAGAACAGACAAGATGCATTACAGTAACTTGCTGCTCTTAGCATGGACCACTTTTTGCCCTCTTTCTCCCCCAAACAACTCCGGCTCTATTAAAAAAAATGTATGTCATGAAGATGATATTATTATCTTTGAGCCCTGGAGCCATGAAAGCATGCACATGACTGGACTGCATTTCCCTTAGACTAAGCTGCACAAGTCATGGCCTTGACACAAACACTGCGTTACTCGAAGCTGCAAAGTGCTGAGGCGCAAGAATAATATTAAAGGAGCTGGCACTATTGGAATAACATTGCAGAAACTGACATTTCCCCCTATTCAATCAAATTATATAACCATGCAAAAATATTTTGGTGCTGATGCAGGTTTTCCACAGAAATTCACCTATCATTGTGTCATTGTGGTTCAGTTCTGTAGCTCGAATATTATTTAGGCAGGAGAAATCTATTTCCTCAAAAGATAATCCCCAGGCAATTTTAAAAAGAGCTGAGGGGGAACCACACTATTCTGGCTCCTGAACGAGCCAACATGATATCTTGAGGGTGAGCTCTGACGCCTCCTTTTCCACTCTTGATCTCATGACAGGAATTGCCTGAATTGCTAATGAGTGGTTGTAAGGATCTACTTCTGACCGAATTCATCAGTACAAAATATCCATTTCATATTCAGACATGCAGTGATGATCATTACGGCCGTGCATCACTTGTCAACATGATGAAACAGAAATGTGATCAGTTCATCGGTAACAACATGCCACCCCCTCTGTGAACAGCATGATTTGACCGCTAGAAGAAACTTCAAACATCTAAAGCCAACAAAAGCTAAAAGCCATTTTATTCAGTCTACAACTGTCTCAGATGCATCCTAAAGCAGGGGGAAATGGCCTGGGAGGATTCCAGGAATTACAATGCTATACACGCCAAGACAGAATCAGACTGTATCAGAAAATAAAACACATTTCCAAAACAGAAGCAGAATCGTCCACGGCCATTTCCTTTGGCTAGCGACGGAATAAATTGAAGGCAATCGTGGTCTGCTTTCTACTGACTCGACTATAAATGCAACCACAGGCTGACATTATTGTGTTTCAGTCATCATCAGTACATAAAATAATAAAGAAATAAATACATTCTAGTCAAACTGACAGTCTTAAAAAAAGACAAATAGCAAGAACACACATACCGACAGACAGAAAGAAAGACAAAAAATAAAGACAGAAGTAACAAAAGACACAGAGACAAAAATAAAAAACAGACACAAAGAAAAAGAAAATTGTTGAAAAATGTCCTCATCGATCACACTGGTGAAAAAAAAATGCAGTGCAGAGCAGTTCTAAAACATATGATGAAGAAACATCTAAGTTTCAGTGCCGAAGTTCTTCAGTCCTGCGTCTCGGGGTTTACAGTGGAGTGCAGGCATCAGCTGCTTCATGCGATTACTCTGCGTCTGCAGTCTTTCACCAGTGCTGTATGTTTGTTTTCTTATAACAGAGCAGTAAAGTGAGAGGAGCACACAGAGAGTGGGACAGAATGAGGGCAGGGCATTACGTGCTCACGCTCATAAAGACAAATTGGAGAGAGTGACAGAGATGAAGGCTTCAGAACGCCGAGGCACACCAGAGCTTCTGAGGGAGAAGAGGAGTGTGACTGAACTGAAAACACCACAATTACCCACAGCGGGGTGCTGAACACACTGTACAAACAATCAGCGCTCAGCTCTCAGGATTCAAGTTTCAAGAATAAAAGCAGAGTTTTAAACTAAACCATATATCACTGTCCAACATTTTATCTTAGTGTCACACAGTTTATTCTATAAAGAAATTACTTCTTAGATATATTTTTACTTATCTTTCATTACATTACTTTATGTTCATTTGGCTGATGTTTTTATCCAAAGCAACTTACAATATGAGGAAACACTCAAGTTTCAGGACAGTTAGAGAACCAGAGGACAGTACTAAATGCGAAAAAAAAATTATGCAAGAGTAGTGCAAGAAATATCTTGTTTATTGTATTTGTAGATTAGCTCATCTAACCCAGATTAGATGAGCACTGTGAGAATCATGTACTTTGATTTCTCCAGTGCCTTCAACACCATCCTTCCCACAATCCTAACGGAACAAGCTGGAGCACACAGGAGTGAATCATCACCTCACAACATGGATAGTGGACCACTTCACCAACCGTATGTGAGAACCCAGGGCTGTGTGTCGGACAGGCTCATTTGCAGTACTGGGGCCCCACCGGGAACGGTTATGGCACCGTTCCTCTTCACCATCTACACTGCAGACTTCACTCACAACTCCACCCACTGCTTCCTGCAGAAGTTCTCTGATGACTCTGCAATAGTCGGCCTCATCACTGATGGGGACGACAGGGAGTACAGAGAACTGACACGGGACTTTGTGGACTGGTGCCAGCAAAACTGTCAGATTGTACTACAGATGACCACACACACACACATCCAGTACAACACAGTAGCTTTCGCTTAGTTTCTCTTATGTGCAGTACTACTAGGTGCAATTTTTCTGATGCAACGTGTGCAAAATTTGGGTGAAGCTACTACTATTACTGCTGGGCAGAATGTGCAATTTAAAATGTGCAATTCTTCTGGTGCACTTCTAATGCTATTGTCAAGGCCTGTCACTCCATTGTGTACCTGTGTGTGTATCTACAGTGTTCTCATGTTTTACTTACACATCCACTCTGTATATACTTACTGTGTACATGTATACAACTTGCTCAAGTGTACATTTAGTCTATATGTATATTTTTTACAGTACAGATATCCATATTTATATTCCTAGATTTTATACTGTACATTTTTGACTGTACATTATATTTTATACTGTACTGTGAAATAGTACTTTATTCTATTCTATTGTTTTTTTGCTGCTCTTAACTCTGTACTGCCCACTTTCTGCTGTGACCAAGCAAATTTCCCACTTGTGGGACTAATAAAGGTTTATCTTATCTTATCTTATTCAAACTGCATGGAAAAGCAATTAAGATATTATTTACATTCCCATTTCATAACGAACACAGAGCAGACTCCAGTCACCGGAATTCAAATGGAACAGATTCCAATCAGGCAAAAGAGAAAACATCATGAATATTTAGCACAGCGAATATGGGCCACTGACACTACTGTGCCTGAGGATGTGCACAGATGGGGGAAAAAAACAGGATGGTGGCTTATGTCTTCCATACTTTTCCTTTGGTGTGCGACAAAAAAATTCCAGAGAGCATCCAAGATCTTATTTTTGACTCATACAGGCAACTTCATGTTTGTTACGAGTGCAGAAAATAAGTTGTTTAAGTCACTACATAAGAAATGCTAAACAAAACTGGGTTTAAACATGTAATCAGAAGAGGCAAGACCCTTCGAACACACCCACTCGAAGGGCAGCCTTGTGGTTAGGGCATTCGCCCTGCGACCAGGAAGTCGTGGGTTCGATTCCCAAGACTGCTAGGCACCTCTGAGGTACCCTGAGTAATATATATGGGCTATGTTAGTCTTTGTTTTAATACAGTATTTTGTTATAGGCCTAGAGAGAATGTTGTTATATCTTTCAACAGTTTTTACAGCACTTGTTCTGAATACTATTTGTTCATGCCCTTCGTTCAGAATATTAAAATGCACTACAATATTTAATTGTATAATATTTCAGCCATCTTGCTTTTAGGCTATTCATGAGTGGGGCCAAGTAAAATATTTTATTTCAAATTTTATTTTATATTGTGCATTGTTGAAATGCTAAATAAATATTTTAATAGTTCTGTAACAGATTTATTCTTTTAATAATTTAATAAAAATAATTTCGTTTGGTTTTCGGTTTCAGTCCAAAAAAATCATTTCAGTATTCCCTACTGAATACTGAACACTTTGAACACTGTTCCTTCTTCACTCACTTTAAACTTATCTCCTGTACTTACATGTACACTCTACACTCTTTTGCGCTACAGACATTTTACAAATACTTGCTAATGTGAAACACTGTCTACAATGAATCTTTTTATTTTACTATTTATTTTACTACTTTTATTTTATTCTACTTGTGTTGAATGTTTTGTTACTGTGCAAACATGAGGGGTCTCTAAGACCAAGAATTGCAGTGCTGGTAACGCGTTCCACTGTTAGCTGTAAATGACAATAAACGTGAAACTTTTACTTGATAACTGAACTTGAAGTAAGTTCTGATCAGTACTGATAATGCATTACCCCAATTCTTTTGCTTTTTTGCATCTCATCTGATGCAAATTCAATGAACACTTTAGTTTGATCTGACCTGACCTGTAGTATACTTTGGATCTGTCTTTCTTCAGTACAAATTTCACTTTAAAAACTAGACGTAAAGCGACACTACAAACTGAATGTTTACCAAAATGATGGAAAAAGGTGAATTTGAATACAGAGAAAAAGAATAAAAACAAACCATATTCACCACCACCACCACTACATCCCCAAACTTATTTTATTATTATAAATCAAGGTGAAATGGAGCCATCATTAAATGTATGAGTGTTAGCAAAAACATACTAAGCATGTTGTATTATTATGTATCGTGTTGTACACCGTAATATAACTCCCTTCTGTTCTACAGAGTAGCATCTACCTTCCACAGCACCTGGACATAAGCAGCACTGACAGAGCAAAGTTCTGCTAGCGGCAGGCCAGGCGAGCATGTGTGTGAAAAGGTTTCCATAAATGAGTCATCATGGCCTGTGGGCAGCATTTGCGTCAGTGCGGGGCTAATTCCAGCAGCACTGTGTGCGCTTTTAAAGAACTCATCAGCAGTCATTAAGCCCAGTGCCCCGGGCCGGCCGCCACACAGGTCAGCTCCTCAACCCCGAGTGCAGAGGTGAGCTCCAGGCTGTGCAGACTCATGCAGCTGTGACAGGAGAGCATCCTGCTGAGCGTGAGCAGATTCACCCAGGGGCAGCAGCAGGGTCACTGTCTGGCTGTGCCTGGGCGTGTGTGTGCACGCGAGTGTGTGTGTAGGTTCTGGGTCCCAGCAGCCCTGTTGAGGTCGGCCTGGTTACCTCACCCCCTCCACACCGCTTCCCCTCTGTCACTGAGCTAATGAGAGCCAACAATGCTCCAAAGTGCCACTGTTGCAAAGGCCAGCGACTTCAGCGGTTCAGAAAAGCACAGGGGGGGAAAATAATAAATCATCCTGCGGTTAGTCATGCTAATCGAGATATTCAGTGAGCAGCCTGCCGGGAAACGCATTAAGGCCCCCTCACCCTTGCTACTTTATATTATATAGCATATATTTTGTTCCACCATATGAAAAAGACAAAGATGAAAAGCTGTATTTCCACTTCTGATGTAGCACAGTCCCTATTTAGACCTTAAAATGGGTAACTCGATCATCCCCGTATCAGTGCTTAATTCCTTGGGTTTAGAGGTTAGGACAGATTTAAAGCGCTTGGACAGCATTAGATAGATTATAGTGATATTGAGAGGAAAAGTGAAACTGGCTCAGGCTATGCCTCTTAAAATGAACCAATGACAGTTTCCAACCAAAAAAAAACACACACACACACACACACACACACACACACACACACACACACACACACACACACACACACACATTTTCTTTAAGGGGATACATGATTTATAATACTCTTATGAATCATAAATATTGTTGAGAAATCCAAGAAATAAGAGAAAGTGCAAAGCCAGTAGTGTTTATCCAGGCTTGCAGACACCCTTAGTTTACAGCAATAATACAGAATTAGAATGTATACACCTAGTCGGGTACAAAAAAAACCATTAATAAATCTACAGCTCTTTCTGCAAAACAATGTAGCACAATATGGTGGGAATATGATATACCTCAATAAACATCAACTTACTGTTAGACCAAGAAACTTCTGCAGTTAGCACAGAAGATGTACAGGGTTACTTTCTCACTAATCAGAGACGGATCATTTAAGCAATGCTTCTGCTTACAGCAGGGCTGAATAATCAGGTCAATGAGCATTTATATGCATTTAAGAATTAATGATTTGGAGAAAACAACTAATTGCAATGTTTCAGACAACTAACATTTGCAATTTAAATAGCTTTTTTGAGAATTTAGGTCCATCGACGTTTTCCAACATGAGGCTTAAATGTTGCACCAAATGGTCAGTTGTGGTTGTTTGGTTGTTTCAGACTGGTCTAACTCATCCACAGCTCATGACTACATTTCAGCGCTTTAGCCCAGTTTGCCAAGACGACATTTCTTGTAATTTTATGCTTTTTTGCTGTTACTTTCATTTCAATAAACAATACCTGCAAAAGTTTTGTTAACTTAACACAGCTACTACTGCTAATACTTGGTTGAACATGAGGTAGGGTGTTGTAAAATCCACCAAAAGCATCGTCCTTGGTATGAGTGCATTAGGTTTTATGTAAATTATTTTTTTATGCAAACTACTGTTAAAAAAAGACTAT
>JBBPCX010000001.1:32827915-32858995 GCA_037974365.1 Hydrocynus forskahlii
CTCCCTCTCTCTCTCCCTCTCTCTCTCCCTCTCTCTCTCCCTCTCTCTCTCCCTCTCTCTCTCCCTCTCTCTCTCTCTCAATAGACTCACATATGCTAATAGACTTGCCTAGGTCTACATTTAGTTTACATATAGATGTCGATATTTGATATTTTTTATATACTGTACTATTGATATAGTATTTTATTCTATTCTATTGTTTTCTTAATTTTTGCTGCTCTTAACTTTGTACAGTCCACTTTCTGCCATGAAAATTTCCCAATAAAGGTTTATCTTATCTTATTATACTATTAATTTTTTCAAACCATTCTTCTCTTATTACGAAATATTGTAAAGCTTTGTACAACATTCTCTGACCCACATTTTTGCAGCTCCCAACAAGTTATCTGAAGCTCATGAAGTTGAAGGGACCAAGCATCATATTGAAAACACGGTACATGTTTCTGTAACAAATTTGTCTTTATATCATAGAAAAAAGACAGTAGCTAAACAGTCTGAGAGAAAAAATTGTTGGCCCCCAGAGCATTACTTGATAAACCCTCCAAACACAGACTGAATCTCATGCTTGCATGCGATTCGTTTGGAGATTGACCAAGCCGTCTGTTTCATAAATACTACAGTTGAGACGTAATTTATTAACCCACAGTAGGGGAGCTGAGATTAGACACACGAGCTTGTGTCCTTGAAAGAGGAGAAGTCAAATGATGTCAATGTGTACACACACCCACGGGGGCACACACGAGATTACGCTGTACTCTGTTGACGCTTAGTTGAATGCTGGTATCAGTCAAAACTGGGTCGTTCCATCTGTGAACAACAGTGTGTGTGCAGACACCCATCGGCCGCCCCTGCAGAGGATGGGGATCTCGCACAGTCTGCACTAACAGGATGGGTGGAGATGCAGGTCCAAGGTTCAGATGGACATGCGGGTGGGGGACGATAATGGGAACAAATAAAAGGGAAATGCACAATGGAAATATTATTCTCTGCTGGGAAGCCGAGGGGATAAACTGCAGTGCATCATGCTACCATAAACTCAACGAAAAACGGGCAGAAGTTTGCATTTCGTCGATTTCTTAAAAAAAAAAAAAAGTGGGGTGTAATCTTGCACATGGCCAAACCAGACTTTGGTTTTAAGGAAAGGTGCCGATCCTTCATCTCTCCAACTGATCTTATACTGGACAAAGTTTATTCCTTTCCCTCAGTATGCCTAAAGAGTTCCTCTTCTCTTCACGTGAACCGGATTAGGACTTTTTCAAAGAGAAAAGAGGATTCCACAGAGCTCCACATATCCCAGGTGTCTCCAGTGTCAGCTAAACATGTTGAAAACTTGCCAGAGATAACTATAAGCTAATATGAACAGCAGCTTAAAGCACCAATTCTTCCTGCTCCAGTGTGAATTCTACCTTTTAAAATCCTGATGATGATGTGACTGCTTCTATATTTCTATAGAGAGGGTTCTTGCAGTGCCTTGATCACAGAAAGCAACACATATTGTCATATTTAGCCATAAATGATCAGAAAACAACTGGGAAAGATTCATAACCAGCTGGACTCTATTTAGTACTTTGGAAGTACTTATAAGGCGGAAACAACAGTTAATGTTTTGATAAACTGCATTATGAAACACCCCTAACCGGAAAGTACCTAATTTATTGAACTGAATTACTCTACAAGCATGTGTGTTGGAGGGTTGTGGGGACAAATGACGAGCAGGGTGCGGGCTGACCTGTGTTTGACCTTGGGCTGCCTGGCTGGGCAGCCTGCCAGATGGATGACGGGATTAAGCCCCCTCTGGTCAAGTGGCCCACACTAATCCCTTCCTCGACTTCACTGCGTTATACAACACTGCCGAGACAACTGCCACAGCATCAGGCCCCTGCCCCCCCTCTTCTCATGTTATGCATATCAGGAACATTGTAACTTACAAGACAACCCTATATGTCAATAAACTCTGTGTTACAACCTAGCTCCAGTCAAATATCCTTGACTTAATTAGTTTGCATTCTCTTTTGTATTCTGTTTTCAATTTAATGTTTTTCTACAAAGCACCTAGTAAACATGTTATAGGGAAGTCCTAATTACATGCATTGGCCCCAAAGCAAAGCCAAAGTACTTCCCACAGCAGAAACACCAGACACACACAGATTTCCCACTGGTTTCAACAAGAATTAAGTGTACAAGAGAAATGAAATAACAGCGAAGACCCACATCCTCACTCGGTTTAAGCAGCTGCTGGTTCTTCTCGGGGATTACTGGCTTTCTGTGCTGTGTTTGCATTTGTTTACCTCCCTGAATGGTAATACACCCACAACCCTGCAATCAGAATGCAAATCCAAATTGTTATGAAGCGCGACAAATTGGATATCCGCGCATCAGACTAGGGAGGGGTGGGACAGCAGGGGCATGTCTGAACTAGGGCATTTTAAAAAAGCTTGAGTTGTAATGAATCACTTGTCCATCACACATCAGATGAAATCTTCCTCAAAGGGCTAAGAGTTCAAGCTTAATGCTCAATGCAGTTCCAAGTTCAAGCAAAGTCATGTATCTTAGTTTCTGGCTACATGAGGTGACACTGATATTCTGGTTTCTTCATCTCAAATTAAATTAGAGATTTTCACCCTAGGGGAAAGTGTTCCATTAATAGCATGAAATAGCTTATCATCCTAAAACTACTCTCAAATTATGGACCATGGTCTGAATATGATATAAAGAAGCTACAAAAGAGACTATGATAAATTTGCAAATGCTTGATACAGAAGCATTATGAACAACAGTGATGTGTTGTTTACTGACACGGATTTTATGCTGATTTGAAGCTGATTTAAAGGCAAAGCCCTCGCCTGTAGTTGCTTCAGAGGAATTCTTCATCCCAAAATGCTAATGTGGCCTAAGCTAGTCTAGTCTGGTTCAATTCAAACTGCAGATTCCCATCTACTTTTATTAATGAACAGCAACGTTAGCATTAAGGCTTCCTTTAAAGGGCAAAAAAGGAAGCATGATGAATCTTGATAAGTGTCTGTATAAACAACCCACAGCTGATGACCTGAATTTTAAAATAAAACAATATATCAATGCATTCTTTGCTGTCTTTTTGTGTTTGCCCCCCTTTTACGCCCCTAGAACTAGGGATGGCTGGACAATGTTGTGTTCCTTCTCCAGAGACAGAAACGATCTTCACAATAGAAACAAAAAGCCTTAACAACTTTCATTCCATGGTGAAAGCCAAGGCTGTACTATCCTAGCTCAATACTAGTCGGCAGCTTATCTGCAGCCAGCTCCATGCATGAGTATGGATGGCCATACATTATTCAACTGCTGGATAAAGGGCCTCAGCTTCACCAACACTGTGTGTAGGGTGGGGGGAAGAGCATGTAGCAGACAGGAAATCCCACTACTGTCATGCTGGCTGATGAAAAATCATGCAATAGGTCATGCGTCTCATCTACATCCATAATTGTGTCAGGACTGTGGGACGACATCTGGAGCACTTGCACAAGTCTCAGAGAATCATTATAGCTTAATTAGAAAGCCTGAAATTGAAATAGGCAGGAGCTGGGTGGTGAAGGTGGAAGATGATTACAATGACAAGCAATCTTAAGGGCTGATTGCGCTCCGATTTGGTCGGGATGAGCTTCAAGAGCTACCGAGAATGACTCTGAGAGTGTCTGATGCATGCTAGATTTTTAAAAAGCATGCACTGCTTTTATCAAAACAGCAACAGTTTCAACAGGGATACCTCAAGGGTTTTCCAAAATACTTGATGATGAAGAAACAGCTGAGTCTCCAAACACTCACATTAATTGGCCCAGATGACATGGTTAAAGGACACGGCTGTCTGGATGTAACAAACTGGGGTTCAAGAGTCTGTAAAGAGCACTTGCAGTTGATATATTCAGATATAGTTCACACAAGTAAAGGTCTTGCATTGAAAATGCAAGAAAGAACAGGTTCAACAGTGTCTGAATGTGGTCAAATGTTTTAGATGTTGACTGCATTTTTTGAGGGCCCCCCTCGTATCCCCACATGCCTTCTAACCTTTGGATAAAGTCTGTGTCAGATCGAGTCAGTTTATACGCCTGTGCTTCTATGCTTGCCTGCACATTGAATGTCATGGCTGAAAGGGAAGAGAACAGCTGCTGTCGATCAGGCGGTGAAGCAGCCCAAGGATCCGTGTATGCTGTAGCAATGAAATGCAGCACAAGCTGTGATATGTGATAGCAACAACAAAAGGTGTGTAAAGACGGCGCTTTGAGTTTGAGAAGCACGATCAGAGACCATCAGGGGAGTAGCAGACAAGATGACATGGAAATGAATCAAGAAATAAAGGGTCTGACAAAAAAGAATGTTTTCTGGGTTATGTCAGAAATGTTTTAGATATTTGTGTCTTCTAACGATGAAATCAAACAAATGTACTCAGCGCGCAGGAGACCGCGCAGGCAGTCTTACTACTGTCTGCAAGTCTCAAGAATCTGTGCCACAGAAAGGAAGGATCAATCTTTAATGTGGCAAGGGGTGTATGGAAGCAGCTCCAAGAGTGCATGACAGGCAAAGCACTGGGGCCATTCATCTCAATTCACTGCAACGCTGCCAGACATTCCTCTTATACGAAGCTGACTACGAACTATAAATCCTGTCAACATTCGAGTGTACATGGACTTCTATGTAAACATGGCCAATTTAGGATATGGGCAGTGAAAGCAGGGAAATGCCATCTGAGGTGAGACAACGTGCAGGAACAGAATAGACACCAGCTGCTCTGCACAGTGCAACAATCAGCACTAATGAAGTGTTTTCATCTCTTATACATCGCATGTGGCAGAGCTGGTTTAAATTATATTCCACCTAATTCTGCGCCAAAGCAACACTGAGAAACCAAAACATTATTTCTGACCATGTTATCCAATAGCCTCTCTTCCCCTCTGCCATGACAAGTAGGAAATTCTCTGCATTCTGTTCTATATGGTCCCAAAGCACAATGGCTACACAGAGAGCAAGGACTGCCTTTCTGTTAGCTAAAATTTAATTTGAGTCATTGAACATTTTAAGATGAAAATAGTCCAAAATTAATCTTTCAAAATCACTAAGATTAAACAGAACCTACAAAAAAGTGTCGGAATATAACACTACAGAAATAAATTCAATGGTAAAGAGAACTAGATGCAGGCATTAAAAAAGACTTCCTGCACCGTTGACTCATTCAAACTGAACGTCAACAAGAAGTCCATGTTTTTGATTGCAGTTTTTTGGAACAGCATGTCCCGAATTTTCCCACATTGCTAGAAATTTCATTTGCTGCATTTGAGTCAGATACATCCTGACCTCCTACTTTCTGCTGATGAAGCCACTTCTTGCACACCTTTGAAGAACAGCTGCGTCGTCATGAAGGCTGGGAGTGTGAGGACGAGGACAGTCTCTCTCTGGGCATGGTCTCAGGCTGCACATCTGTGCACTGCAACAGCTGGGCAATGAATGAGAAGTGAGGAAGAAAACAGGCCTCCATAAACTGACGTCTTGTTGTCTCGAATACCAATGGGTTCTAAATGTAAATGGCTGGAATGCAAGAGCCAATGTAGCAACATGAAGGGCTTGCATGGCATGCACTCTGCTAAAGAGGAACAATGGGTCACTGTTCCTGGAGTTTAGAGATCGGTACCTCTCATTATGAAGCAGTTTAAACACCTGTTCTTAATACACTGCAAACTTGATCAGTCATGCCTGATATGGCGAAGGTTGTCTGAATTATCAGTGGGTTACACCGCTAAACCCAAAGTATTAAAAGTTATCTAGTGTACAATGAAGTTCTGGCCCTTCCATCAAGTGCATTACAAAACATGACAGACTTTCATGCACTCTTACCTTATGAAGTTAAATAAGTTCTGTCTGTATTGTGTAGAACATTATTTAATATTTAGGACAACATTTAAAGGAATAGGCTGGTTAAAATTATTCTAAATTTCCAACTGTCCTCCTGTCCCAAATATAGCAAATCAGTCAAGACATATGGGGTCTAAAACTGGATTACAAACCTTGTACCTTGCCATTGAGATATGAGGTTAGACATGTACACAGTATTTAACTCCGTTTCATGGGACACATTGCATGAAATGGCTATGAAATATGAATATAATGCTTGAGGCCTGTGACATGCACAGAGATTTAGGGTGTTCTAGGGCAAACTAGCACTTAAAGAACACTTGTTTTCCTTAAATTTAGCATTGTTTTACCAGCATTACATTTAAAACTCACATACATATAGGTAGTAAATAGTAAGCAACATGTCTATATTTACAACATTTGCTTTCTGTCGCCATCACTGGAAAGAAAACCAGAGCTGGTGAGTTTCTCTACAACACGTCAACACTGCCTACCAAAAAAAATCTCATTGATTGTATTAAGCAGAAAATGGGAAAAATCCGTAGAATTTTCCCTTGGAACAGATAAATGTTTATAAATGTTTTCTGACATGGTATAACATCATAAAGATTCATAGATACATGTATATCATTAAATATTAATGTAAAAAAAAACAAAATATATGAAATGAACTAAGGTGTACTTGCCACAAAAGCAAAAAGGAGGCCATATGAAGATAAAAACTGAAGAAGAAAAAGATGAAGCCTGACATTGATGACTCCCTGTTACACCATACACGCTCAGCAGAGGTATATAATGAAAGATTATCACTGGCCTGCAGCCCAGCACACTGCTCCAGCCAGCATGTCACAGATGGGCTGAGCCTGGAGTTTAAGCTGCAGCGGATACCTTTGCCAGTGTCACATTACATCTGAGACATTATCCCCATCCTGACTGTCACCCTGTATTGGTACAGCGTGATAGGCATCTATCACATGACCTTCAGAGTCAAAGAACGCGGGAGCTTAGCGGCTGGAGGAAAGCTAGCATGTATTCTTCGACGTGTTCATCCTGAGTCAAAGTTTGCCACATGTGACAATGGAGAAGAAAAAAAAAAAAAATCACCCAGCCTTTTGTTCTGTTTCTTTCTGCTCCAGGTTTTCACTTTGATTTCCAATAGTTGGGGCCTGTAATTGGTCCTTGAACAACACTTTCTGCCTGAGGAAGACAAGGATTTAACACGGCAGCTATTTTAAAGGAGTGAACCTGTTATCACAGCTCCCCATATATAGAACTTTGTGTTGTTGGATTGTAATTAAAGCCTGAATGATAGCAGCTGGCTCTGCTGGCAATGATGTAACCCAATATTGGGGAGCAACAAAAATTCCGCCGAAAACGGCACTGACATTTAGTGACTTGCTTATATTGTAAAAGGATAACTGGCACATGTGCACACAAACTTCCACCACAGTTAAAATAAAATGTACATTAAACAATGTTTTCACTTATAAATAAAGGCTTTGGCTTGTTATCACACAAACACATTTCTGTGAAGAGCACAGAAGAAGAAACATTAACATTAACAGAAACACAAAATTGCAAACAAAACTCGGAAGTACTGAAGTCACTTTAAAACTTAAAACTAATAGCCTATTTAATTATTGACAAGGTTATTTTATAAAGGCAGATATAATCTGTTACCAGATTGTTATGTGTCTCAGTATGTTAACATCGATTGGGCTTTAACACTGAGATGCTGGCTCGGACATGTTATCGTCAGTGCTGCAGTATTGATCAGAAGCCTTAATGTATTGTCAGACCTTTCTGCTTTTACATACAGCTCATTGATCATGGTGTGTGGGTGTGTGTGGGTATGTGTGTGTGGACTGATAAAAGGGAAACGTTATGCAGGAAAGGATGGAGTAAGTACAGCTTGTAAACAACAGCTAATGACTGTTGGCCTGCAGCTCTCCTGTGATGTGCCCAGACATCCAGCGCATGTCAGCTCCATTACCATCACAGCAGCTTTATAAACTCACAGCACCCATCAAACCACAAAGCAAGCCATAAAACTACAGGTCATATTAATGATAGTTGGTTTACAATGCACAGAGGAGAGAGCATTCTGCTGCTCCCCCTCTTTCACACAATCCTACCGCTTGCTTTTTATAATGCGACCACCCAACCCCCACACTTTCACTGCTCTTCAAACCAGGAGTGCAGACTGGAGATCAACTCACCAGGATGCAGAAATGACAATTCACCTCCAATTTAATGGATATAAGCAGTTCTTACAGAATGCCACCACCAACACGATTTCACCATAATGGTGAAAAGATGTTTAAAAGATGAATGTACATACATAATGTACTTTTTGCTACATTTACACTACGAGGTTAAATGCACAGGACCTCATGTGAATCTATTGCTGAGAAACAATATCTTGGCTTGTGACATGAAAACAACATGCCAATAAAAAATGTGTAATTTCTAAAGGCAATTCTTTAACACGGAGATACAAAAATCAATTAACTTGTCATTTGAGACAGCGTCCACCGTAACTGATATCGGGTCAATATTTGACCCTTTAACAAGACTGGTGTTGCTGGACAACACAAAAGCTTAGAAAGACAGAAGACATCAGACAAGCAGCTTAGCAACCATTAGTGACTTCTGCGGAAGGAGTTTTTGTCGGCATCAGCTCTTGCTGGTTTTAAAAATCCTCTAATTGAAAATAGTTTATGAATAGCTAAGTACATGCACAGACTTTGCGTGTACATGAAGCTTAAGTGGGAGAATATGCACAATTAAATGGTTTAGATGTAAAGAAATTTTTTTTAGAGTAGTTTGATATAAAAATTCTGCACTACAGAGAAACTAGTCAGAACAGTTCACAGTGGTTATGATATGAACCAACATTTTTATTTAAAAACGGGATTTAAAAGCTACCTCTCACAATGTTACTGAATCGGTTATGAAAACACTGCCTGAGATATTGTGTACAACAGCTTTGAGATTAAGGTTTGGACAAAAACATTTTTAATCCTTTCATGGTGGAGAGAGCTGTTAATACTGGGGACTTTATTCTGATAAATCCCTATTTTATTAACACTAGACATAAAAACTCAGAAGACATAAGTAGGTTAAACCATTGCTTTGGAAGGTAAATAAAATGGCTTCATTTATGCTGTAGACATCAGAACCACTTAGTTCCTATTATAACTGTAAAAAACCTTTCTCTACTATGAATTATGCAGAGATGCTGAAATATTGATGGAATCCCTGTATCTCTAGAGAATGCCATCCTTCTAAAGTATAGTATTTGCCTACTGCCTTTCTATTATACTGACATCAGTCCATTGATGAAACCATTTGGACAAACAGAACTCCATATCCACCACCACTGTTCACAGATTTCTTGGTAACGGTATGAGCCTTCTCAAAAACGTTCTGGAGTCTCCTAGTCACCACAGTGCACGATTTCTCCTACAGCGTGTGCTCAGAGCCATGCATTTTAAGATTAAAATTCTATGCTTTTCTATGAAACAGGAAATAGCTTCACAACTGCCGCAGAAAAGTGTACACCACCCAAATCTGTAACATCTGTAAGCAGTCAATGCAGCTCTGAGCTTTTACCATGTGACACATCCACCTTATTCTCTCTGCACATCACAGAAGAAGCCTACCAGGAGCTAACAAAAGGGCTGGGGAAGCTGTTTCTAATAAATATTGGGTGCTAAAATACCATGATCGATTCTCCCCTGCTGCAAGCATGACAGTAATGGCCTCCCTCTGCCAAATTCTATGCCTGTGGAAGCGTGTAACGCATCTTGCGCAATCCAATCTGAGAAGAAATGTAGCATTATTCAAATGACCGTTCTGTTGTAGGTAGTTTCACACTTAACAGTCACTGATCACTTCAGAGGAAACCCGCAATGGGCTTAAAATAAAACAAGCACACACATGAAAGCAGTGGAGAGCGGCAGAACTCCTGATGACATGTGTTTCAGATAGAGGATTCTGAAAGGCCCCTTTGGCAAATGATACACTTCATGAATTCCACTAACCTTCTGCATTAGGTATGAGTGTGGGATATGTGCTTAGCATGAACCCCATCCTCCAGCTTTATTCTGATATAATGAAAACTGTTGCTAAATTTTGGTAGTTGACAGTAGTTTCCACACAAGAAGAGAAATGAGAGACCTGATGAACATACAGAGGGACGTTGTGGCAAAACATTTTTCTTTTCTATGTACATTTTTCTGATATTTTCAAAACTGTACTGAAATCATTACACCTGGTGAATGGAAAAAAAGACAAAACTCCTTGTGTGTCTCTGTGCCTTATAGAGTTTCTCAACACCGCACCACAATTCCAAGTTATCCAGTAAACAGCATATGGTGTGTCTGTCTTAAGGCTTATGACTATAATTGCCTAAGATAAATGTTCTACATCCAAAACATGACAAATTGTCATAAAAGCATGAGCCAAACAGAGCACTGGGGCATAAATAAATGAAAGCAGAACCTGTAGGCATGCAGCGCTCCACTTGCCTAAATGTGTTTACCCCCATTGCGCTGATGGCCACAGAAGGCTCATTCTGCTAATATAGCCCGTGTAGCACCATATAAAAATAACTCCAGCAAGGGATGGAGTTGAAGAATGTGATCAAGGTTACTGTGGCATGGCTAAAAGCACCAGCCAGGCCTTTCTCTGACCCTTGCTGGCTGTGGGTGGGGGCTGGGAGGCCTTTTTGACCGGTTATAGGCCTGACAGGTGGTGAGGGCATGGCCTCAGTGTGGAAGATGAATGAGACGAACGTGAAGGGCAGACACGTGACACACAGTGAACCACATTAACCCACAACTCCAACCATAACAAACCCAGAGCATGCATGCATACACACGCACAAAGATACAGACACAAAAATCAATTTCACAATGCATTCTGAACTTAGCATGGTATTACGATACTGAATGATATTTAAAGTAATGAACTCATAAAGCTGATGCTCTTATGCTAAATTTTCATATTATCACACAAATAACAGAAATTTAGTCTTAAACAATATGGGGGTGGAGCCACTAATTCCTTCGCCATTTGCATTCTGTGAAATGCATGATACGGTTCATGTTTTTCTATTAGTTCACTTCATAAAAATGTAGTGTGTGCTGTGTTAGTTTTAATTAATGATTTAAAAAGTTTTCTACCAAACAGCTACTAACTGAGAAGGAAGAATTAGTTCTGATTTGCAGCATCAGAAAAGAGTGCTTGATTCCATAAAGCCTCAGTGTTACTTTGCATACTTTGGACGTTGACTCTTGTCACGAGATCACACCAAAGGTCACATTATAATGACCCCTACAGATGATGCTTGAACAACACTGTAAAGTGGGACATTGCATTATGATGCATAACTGACCAGTCTAAGAGTATTTTATTTCTTAGAATGCCACTAATTGTTTTTATGTTTCTTTTTGTTCTAAATTCTGAAAATGAAACAAGAGGCATAAAAAAACTAAAAACAAGCAAATAGCTGTAATATTTTTATATGTTTAATAACTATAATATCGGTCAGCACAACACAAATACACACACACACACACAGCAAAACTATTCATGCTTTCTTACAGGTACATGGCAGTGTTTTCCCTCCTTTGTCACATCCTAATGACATATTTACCGCACAAGCTTTGCGACCCACTCGTTCCCTGAGGCACCACAAATTACGGCCCTCTGCAGTGCTCTCAGGCCCTTGAAGAGCAAAGCACAAGAACGCCTTCCTTTTCAAGTCTTTCAGGCTCAATTAGGAAGCTCTATGACTAGCATGCGGCTGTGATGTGGCAGCAGGCACGACCATTCTTCTGCACTGATTGAAATTCATTGCACAGCCTCTGGACTCCAGGACCTGCTCAGGCATTGTTCTCAAGTAGAAAAGCTACAGGACGTTTCAGAGGGTGCAGGGGGGACCAGGGAAAGGAGATGACTGGAAGCAGACAATTGGAAGTGCTCAATAGTAACAGCGGGATGAGGACAGGTTTTTACATTTTTGAAGTACAGAGACTGTACAGAGCTGGCGAGGAGCGGGGCCTGCAAATAGCGTGATGTACTCTTTTGTTACCATCAAATCGGTGCGCTTAGGTTGAACGAGTGCGTGCTTTTTAAGTCTTTTATAATGCAGATTTATTCAAGAGTCTACCCTCCTCCTGAAGCTTTAGTTCAGTGACTGTATCTTTCACAAAGCATAGCCTCTAATTCCCAAAGACCCCTCTCTGCATCATATCACTGTTGTAATGATAATTCTGCAGCACAATAAGCAAAAATAAGTTTTAAGACGAGTAAGTAATACAATTTTAGTTCATGTCATTTTGGACCATTTTAATCGGTGCATTCAGCACGATACATTCGTACAATGCAAAGAGCAGCTGACATTTTCACATAATACAAAAATAAATAAATAAATAAAAATGTAAAAAGCACTGAAACGTTCTGGTCTGACAGCAGCAATATATTAATTTAGGCACTTACTTTGCAATATTGCACTGGTCTGTATGTGTTCTATGCCAGTTTATTCAGATGAGGAAACACAAGACAACACAATCCTGACAAGTCCAGGTAAGACTCTGGACTACATATCATTTCACTGTGACAGAGACTCAGATTGGCTCTAACAATCAATCTTCATGATTATACAACAGTTTTGACATTCTGTCAGTGTCACATGCACTTTGCCTCTAGCAAACAAAGCTCAAGCTACTCAATGCCTATTTCTCTGAATACGCCATCTAACCCTATAGACAACATTCAAGCTCCAATACCCAAACCCCCTCCCCAAAGCCCACTCTTGCCTTTTATTTGTATGAGCCAGCAGGCCATAACTCTCTCAGTCCCTAAAGCTCCATTACTTCTCTTCAGTGGCTGGCAATGAGATTGAAAGCAAACAGATGCGTTCTCCCCATTGGTAGGATGCTAAACATCACAGGGACTTTATATTCCCAAACATCTGACGAGATGTGAACATCTGTGGTTTCATAATTCACATCGTATTTTTTTTCTCTACTTTATTTTGAATGAAATGTTTCTGAGATGGATTTTACACAAATTTACACAATTTTCCCGTTCTGCAAGGCAATACTTGTTTGCGTTTCAAGTCTACAACAGAGAGCTGGTATTTGTAAAATATACTTCACCAATTTGCACTGTGCAAACAGCATTCCTAAATGATCATGCCTGGATCAAACAACAGACAGCAAAGTGTCCCAAGCGCCTATGTTCTGTTATTTTAAAATCAAAATGAGCTTGTCACCAACTGTGAGCACAGCGAATGATTGACTGAAGAATGTGCAATCATTCAATCAATCCAATTAATAAATAAATGTCAAACTACCAACAACAAATACTAAATGTTAAACAGTGGTGCGAACTATGGGATTGATACACATATAATATATTCTTATAATATATTCCAAATAAGACTGAAGACTATTCAGTGTTCTCACAATATTTAAAATGAAATTTGAATCAGAATCAGAATGAAGAAAAATGATGAATTATGTTAAATGAAACTAGAGGTGTATGACATAGGAAATGCATGTGCTGGACTGGGCTGTTTACGAGTACTAGTTGAACACTATAAACAATGCAGTTACAGCAAATATAAATAATAGAATGCTTGTTGATGCATTGTCACTTGTCTGCAGTGTATGCTGTCACATTTTTGTATTGCAATATCACAATATAGCGATGCATTGTTATACCCTTACTGACGACATCCATGATATGCACTATGGTGATATTTTGTAACATAATTTATCACAATACTGATAAATATTGTCATTTCATTAAAAGAGCAGAAAGGCAAAACTGGGGTTGGGATTGAGATATGGTGTATGTATTACAATCCAACAAACTATTTTTTTGGATGAACAGTTCTTTTACATAAGGTCTTTAATGCTGGCCTGCACATGCTTGCTGGTCTCTACACACAAAGAATGTATGAAAAACAGAATGCAATGTATACGTGTCCAACATGACACGACAGACACAAGCATCAAAATTGGACAAGCAGCGAACAAAAAAGACAAATCGGTTCAAGATGTGAGAATAGAGGTTTTCTCTCACTCGAGAGGTGTTTGGGGGGGGAGGTCTGAAGAGGCCAGGTGGCTGGCTGATGGCTCCTGCGCCGTCGAGGTGTGAGACAGGCCCGTCTGCCTGCCAGACGGACTCTATTTACCCAAAGTGAGCTTCCAATGGGGAAACTGATTGGAGGAGATGTGAACAGGTCCCTCACTGTGAGAACTGAAAGGTTCTGACAATTGCAGATTTGAAAACTGCTTTTCTGTCCAAACTGCTCCCATGCACTGAGGCTAGCCCTGACAGAGACAGTCTGGTTAATCTCAAAACAAACTGTCTAATTCGAGATCGCCTGGACTGTGTGAGGACTTCTAAATTCACACTCCAAATCCCAGCCATTCCCAGTGAAAGTGACCTGGGGTCCACCAGTACAGCAGCACAATCTGCCAGCCTTCAGGCTAAATAATACAGAGACCCTCAGGCATTTGTGTTGTCATGGTTACATGGTCTAACCAGCAGGATGAAATGTGGTAAGATGTGTGAGAGCACATCCCCCCATAAGAGCCGACACACAAACACATACACATTTTAAGACATGGGACAGAGATACAGACGTATAGGCATTCAAATGACCCGGGTTGATCATTTTCTAAGTGGGAATAATTACTCATCCTCTTCAAAGAACACAAATTGTAATTGAATATAACATATCCAGAAATAAAACAAAATTGTGGCCTGTGCAAAAGTTGTGTCACATTTTATATGCACATGATGCGTGGCATCTTAGTTTGTTCGCCAAAAATAATGTGTTAAATAGATTTTTTTTAAAAATAACAAAATAACTGGACCACTTTAGCATATTTCTGCATTTGACTGACAACATGCAAATCTCTAAAGCAAATCATAACCTTACAGGAATAACTGGCCACATGCTACACAGGTTGGGCTGAAAACTGCTCAAGTACATCTTTAATCTTAGCAAAGAAAAAGGTCTCATTCTTTCATATTTTTTTAAATACAAAAAATGGTGTGTTTTCAACAAACCAGGCAACTTTTGTACTGAATGTGGAGGAAAACAGACACTTGCCAGACAGTCAGATGATAGACAGACCACACACACACACACACACACACACACACACACACACACAGAGTGTGGTGCAGCTTACCAACTCAGCCAAGCCTGCAGGGATGAAAAGGTGTAAGAAAGGAGCATCGGACGAAACAGATTCTTTCTCTCCTTCACGCCTCTGCCACACTGATGTGACAGAACGGGCTGTAAATGTGAGCTGAAAGTGTTAAGAGTACACACATAGACTGCGGCCATGTCCTTCACACCGGGGGCAAGGTTAATACTTAGTTAAAGCCCGCGCTCAATCTCCCCGTACAATTTCGCTACACCACTTCCTTCACATCAAAAGGCTCCGCAGTGCAGCAAACTGACATAAATGAGCAGTTGCTAATTGCGCAGTCTGTGTTCATAATAGGCAGCTGCTGTTATAAACTGATTTAACTCAGGAGTGCTACAGTTGCAGCCTGGCGCAAAATATTCTTCCTGCAAAGAGAAACAGTGAAAAAGATTCTCTCAACTGCCAGGGATAACTTTGAGACTAAAGACTTCTCTTGTTATTCTAGTATTTCTTTGTGTTACGAACTCAAAACTACATAAAAAACTTGAAAACAAGCCAACTGGCATCAGGGACAAACTTGAGACAGTTCTAACTCTTGCAGCAGGGGGCTGCAGGAGGCTTTACAGTACACAACACAACTAAAATTTCACCTCTTTATGCAGTTGTTTTAGAAGTCCTCATCATACTTAAGATGCTCAAAGAGTATTGTGACAAATTATCATGATAATGCAAACACTATCGTATTGCCCACCTCTAGTCAGAGCTGTACAGCAAAACAGAACTGGAGTCAGGAGCTGCATGAAAGGAGCTTTAATTCTTAGCACACAGCCTGGCGTTACAAAGACAGAGGCAGCTGTCGGCGTGGAGCTGAGGGTGTGCAAAGCATATTCAGCTTTATTCAGAGCCCCCCTGCCGCCTGCTGCAGCTCCAGCTCGTTTTGACTGTGGAGAGGGGAGGAGCAGAGCGGGCCATCTCCAGAAGAGCCGCCAGGGAAACCTGATTGTTGCTGCTCAAAGCGCCCGGAACAGTGCAGACGACAGAGCGGGCTATTGTTTTGGCAGCAGGAATTTGTCACATCAAGCCTTTTTATGACAAGAAACTTCCCCAGAGCCTCGCCTTGAAGCGACAAAGGCAAATATTTACATGTGAATTCGGTGGAAAAGCACATTACGGGCATTGTGCTGGCTTGTCATCTTTGCTGAATGCACACACTGTCTCATGTGCTTAATGTCAAGTGCAAAAACCACACCAGCTAGAGGAAAGCAAACTCATGACATGAACTCAGGAGAGAGTATTACACATTTCAATGCGCTAACACAGATTACTTATGGGAAAACTGCGAAGCGAAACAAATAGGTCGGGCAAGTTTCCAAGCTTAATCATTCTAAGCAAAAGGGAATCACCCATAAATTAACTGATAAGAAAGAAAAGACAACTTTTACTAGAGCCATGTTGAGGTTGCTAAAAAGTTAGCTCAAGATTAAGCAAAATAAATGGCTTAATAAAACCAAATGCCAGCAAATGTGAGGAAATAAACAGGCTGTGGTTTCCTTTCTACTCGTCATGAATCACTATTGTCCCCATAGACTTTAATTATTATTTAGCATATTGATTTATTCTAATCACAGGGTTCCCACCCTAAGTCAGACTTAAAATTCCCAGACTTTTCCATGATTTTCCCCGACCAAAAAGCAGAATTTCCATGACCTCCCGTATAAAGAAATGTCCAGTATAACGTTTGGATGCTGAGCAGAAAAGGGCATTTAAAGGGGTTATAGAATTCAAAACTGCATTTACGTCATTGCTGTTGAATACAGGCAGCTTGGCGTGTTGAATGGACCACACCAAAACCTCAGCTCCATCTCTGACATCCTCTACATGCATGTTTTATCTAGAAATGGCCACGGTAAAATGGGCCATTATGAACATTATGGAGAAGCGCAGTGATGGGAAGTTGAGACGAGGCGGATCTTTTCAGCGTCTTCATCTTCGCAACATGTTTTTTCCCAGTCGCATGGCTCATAAGTGCATGCTCTCCCATATTGCAGAGAAGTATTACCGATTTACATACTCTTCTGTCATCATCACTTTGGGTGAGCCAGCCCTTAAATTCTTCATTTTCAAGCCAAATATCTTGAAATTTACATTTGCCTGGCATGTTTGGTAAGTTAGCAAGTGTAAGGACATCAACACAGTTTTCGCAAAGATTTTGCGTTCTAGAATGAGGTTTTGAGAAAAACAAAAACACTCACTGGGAACAAAGACACGTAAATACACATCAGGTTTTGGATACTGCAATACATGCTATTAACAAAATTCCCAGATAATTCCCAGACTTGGCACCCAAATGATCAAATTCCCTGATTTTCCCTGTCTGGAAATGCCTTTACTGAAATTCCCTGATATTCCAGAAATTCCCTGACCCATGGGCATCCTGTAATCAAAATTAAAGAGACTTCTTACTAGCACTGACAAATATTGCGCCCAGACAAGCTTTTTGTTAGAGGCCACTGTGGTGTGTTTATGTAAGACAAATGGACACAAATGAACTTACAGAAATGAGCATAATGCAGTTCTATTGCTAAATAACTGCAATTGTGATAGGTGTTATAATGTGCAGTAACATGACAAGAGATAAGGATGCGTTTAGGACTGATGCAACGATTTCTCTGCTCTTTCTTGTTCTGGATGAACTTCACGCAAATAAGCAGATCAGCAACCAATCAGATTCAGCACTGAACAAGTGGGATAAAACCGCTGAAAAAACACAGGACACACAGACACACCCCCACAGACACACACACACACACACAATATGCAGCCCCAGCTTTCATAGCTTGTTACACACTCAAAGAAATTAGGTTGCGTGCCAGTGCTGGCCAGTATAAATGAAATCCATGGTAAGGCTTGGCATTATCTGTGGATTTGGCATGAGCTTAGCCCATTACCCTGGAGATGATTCTGCATTGGATGATTTGGGTCATATCTTCCAGTAAAAGTAACAGTATTATGAAAAGACCTTTTTTAAACACTGAATTGAGGAATTACCTTAATTGCATTAGAGTGTATGCTACAGAGTGTATGCTTCTCAGGCTGTTTATTTGAATAAACTGCAATTCTGTAATTTACTAAAAATGTATGGTTTGGAGCTAATCTACATGGCTTAAGACCATCAAATAGCCACCTCTAAGATAACTGGTACAGAACATAATATCATGGAATAAATACCTAGAACAGCAAGGCCATTCTAAACACATTTTTGCATGATCTCAGTGCCACATACGGAAAATGGCATTGATATTATCTTGCCCAATTCTTTCAAGTTTGTTTGACATTAACTGATGAATGAAAATCATGTCTAGGCCTGTGCACATGAAACGAATCTCTTTTGGTATTGTTCATGCAATGTTCACTCTATAATTACAAATGCTTTCTTCTAAATTCTTCACCCCAAGGCTGGCTGTTAAAACAGCCTTGACCACAACTGTTATCTAGCAGATTTCCAGAAACCATGAAAGGCAAGACGAAAGGTAAGAACAATTTCCATGACTATTAAACTGAAAAGGTCAATTGGATATCAAGTGGCTATAAAGGGGACAGATGTTTTTGTTTAAGAAGCGTGTAAACACAGCGTCTGCAAGACATCTGTTTGTTGAAGACAATCATCAGGATACAACTTTCCAAAAACAGAACAGAATATATCGTTTTTGCTTTTTCCAATTATGGATGGGCATTTCACGTAGAAATAATATTTGAAAATCACACGTAGTAATCTTTGAGCATCACCCCACCATCAGTGGTGCAAACAACTTATATACATGTAGAGTTTCTGTTTTAAGGCATTTCTCAATATGCCTTCTTCTCTGTACTTGCGAATCATCATCATTCACAGCCCAAGTACAGTTCTAGTTCAAAGTTCACAACTAGCCAAGGGTGCATTTGATAGGAACTTCTGATGATTTTAGCCATGCATTAAATAAATTGTCACCTTCTTTCACAGCATCACACCATTCTGTGTCGAAACAACACTCATTGTGGAAATACTTTTCCCATCATAAACAATTAAAAGGAAAAAATGCTTAGAACGAGGTCCCATTGGGTATCACTGTTGCCTCACATTTCCAGTGTTGGGGGTTCGAATCCTTGTGAATCCTTGGCCTTGTGTGACTGGAGCTTGCATACTCTCCACCAGTTTCCTCTGGGGTCTCCGGTTTCTCCCACAGTCCAAAGACATACGTGTCAGGTGAACTGGGGATTCTAAATTGACTGTAGGTGTGAATATGTGAGTGAATGGTGTGTGCATGCGTGCACTGCGGTGGGCTGGCGCCCGTAGACGCCAGGATAGGCTCCAGACAAGCGGTTACAGAAAATGAATGAATGAATGAAATGCTTATAAAGTCATGGGGCTATTAAATGAGCTGCCACTGAAATCCACATAAAAGTTGTTATGCTTGACTGACTGTATTAAAAGTGATCAAAGGTCAGTGTCCTACCACATTTGTTCGAAACAGCTGTGCATGCTGACCAGATGAACTTCTCAGTGGATTATCCAGGGGGAATTGAACACAGTAAGCACAGTCTAATTTATTCTCACTACACAGTAAATTGGTCATTCATGTGGTGTCTCAATCAGTGAAATGGGGCCTAAACTACCAGTCAGAAATGAACTCATATGGTTAACAGGCACAACATGATATTTGAAGGTCACATCATTCTTCTATCACAATATAAGGCTTAAGGCTTGTTCTGAGAAATGTGTTTAATAATATTCCAGCAGAACTGTCATTCAGAAAATCAGAACTGGACATCTAATTTAATACAAACAAGCGTTAAAGTCAAGCTCTAGATATGAGCTCGTGTTTTGTTTGTGCACTCGACACCTGCCTAAAACGGTTCTGACCAGAAACTGCTCAGAATTACATGGTTCTGGAAGTGAAAGAAAGCATTTCAACTCAATGCTACATGTGCTCTGTTGTTCCATTACTTTCAACAGAGCTGTTCCCCAAGGAGGTTAGAGCAGGGAAAAACTGCCTTCTGTTAACCACAGACCCCGTTGGGCCGTCAGAGCCTTTCACAAAACACGTTTATGACAGCTCGGAGAGAGCCTAAAAGTGCTCCGGTTCTCTGCTGCCAAGCTGTTATTTGGCCAAAATTGACAGGGGAACAGATTCATTCAGATTTAAGGAGAACCCAACACACCACAGTAAGTCAGAATGTTTAGTGGTTTGTCCTTAGAAGGCACACCGTAAGCCACTTTCAAAAAGGGGTTCTCACAGCCCCCGCAGTCATGCAAAAACCTGCGAAAATCAGAACGTAAAAGGTTCCAGAAGAATCTGAATCAATTTGCCTGCCTTGGTTCAAATGAAATAAAAGGTCAGCTGTGAGTCACAAAGTGTTTCTCCTGCACTTTGCAGTTTGTAGAGTCTGAATCTTTCATGAACATTATACAGCAGTGAGTGTTGCACAAGGTATTTCTGTTTTAGAACACACTAAGAGTACAGGCCTTAACAGAGAAGGCACTCGTCTTCTTTTGGCCTTAGACCACAGCCAATGCGAACTGGTGACATAATTGTTTTTTTATATTTAATTATATCCCACTTTATTCAACAATGTCAACATACTGCACATAAGGAAATTTAAGCCAATAATCCAGAGCCTGTGAACCAGCAGTCTGAAACTACATTTAAAATCCAAGCCTTAAGCCGATGTGCTGGTCTTGGGGGACAAAAGGCCTGGAGTTTATGCTGCATTCTAATTAATGTGGAAGTGGGTATGTTTAAAATTGCAAAAATGTAAAGCTTCTTGCATTGTAACAACAATCTAGCCATCTAACCATAGTGATGTGAGTGGCAACTTAACATCCACGATGTATGTACCGTATGTAGCGTCTCCAAACAGCAACTTCATCTGCAACTTCAACTACTGTGTCTGTAATGAGCAAATCTCATTTGAAAGTCAAAGAGAGAAGCTTTATTCCTGCTGACTGTGTGAGCAACCACATTGATCTGACATTTTATGCTGCGCGGAGTTGGGAGTACAATCCCAGAATCAAGGGTTCCAAGCTCTAGTCGAGCTCAGAATTAATTGAAAGCAAATAACCACATTTAAATCCTGAATGCAATATTGGTTTAAAAAAGTGCAATTTTGGAAAATGGAGGAAAAAAAAAAAAAAAAATCACACTCCTGGAAGAAAGACGTGGAAGAAATCTCATCTGCTAACCAACACCACCACACTGCACTCTGTGATTTATCAGTCTCTGTAACTCCAGTGCACCACACTGACAGTCCAGACGGCTCCAAAATCACTGTTTACTGAACACCCTCGACAGGAACCCGTGGCTTACAACTTCAACAAACACACATTAGGACCACTGAGAATACACAGAGGAACTTTGGTCCACATAAAAGCTTTGTTAGACTACGTATGTCTTTCTGTGTTCCTGTCTATGTGTGTCGAAATACAGGCACTTCTTTCTGGATGTATACAGTAAAGTTCTACCAAAACTGAGATAGACTAAAAAAAGAATGAGATCATAGATGCAGTAAACAGGAACACACAAGACATCAACAATCAGAGATGCTCTAGACTGATCATCAAAATAAAGCCTACACATTTTAAACACTCAGTCTTTCAAACTCCCAGGATATCTTTAAAGAACCCAGATCATGGAAAACAGTGGTTCCTCATTGTATTTAAATGTACAAATTTGATGTAGTAGGTTGACATTGTGAAAGTTTCTGAAAGTTCACTCCCCAGTCCATTCAGTCCAAAACCGCAAAACATTGAACTTGAAATCATTGTTTTTGTGATGTCATTAAAAACAACACGTTCACATATATCCACCTATTCAGCATTGAGCAGTTTAGCCCCACTCATTCATGTTAAATTCATAAAGACTGTTTGGACAGTCCAGAATGCTTTTTGAACATGGTACCATACAGGGCAACCAATCAGAACAAAAATCTTTTTGATGTAAGAATCTTAAATGTACAGCAACAAAAATACAATTTAATTCTAATGAATACAGGAAAGTTTTAAAAAAATAACTTGTAAAAATGAATTATATTGTACATAAAACCACAAAAATGTAGAGGTTCAAGAAATAAAAGAAAAATGTAGGATATGGGCCCTTCAAACAACTGCATGAACATACCTTTGTTGATCAGTCTCATTTTTCAGACTCAGAATGAGCTTTCCCAGTGAGTCGTAAAATGCCGCATAGACTAACAATTTTCCATCTAAACAAAAAAATTATTTGCTAATTAAGTGAAAGGAAAGAAGAGCTACACCAAGGGTGTTCGTTCTCTGTCGCTCTCTCTCTCTGTCGCTCTCTCTCTCATACTATCTCCTTAAATAGATGATGTGAGAAGCTATAAACCCAAGCCATAAACGATTCATTCACCGTGACACACACTTCAGCTTTACTAAACCTTTCTGAAAAGAGGATGATGCATAGCTAGCGGAGTCTTGTATTCAAGCACTCCAATAAGAACTTCAATCTGCTCATGATTAATGCAGGTTAGGCCAATCTCCTACTTTCACCCACTGAGACAGGAGGATACAGAAAGAGCACAGAGTATTTAGAGTCAAGTACCCACTGCCAAACCCTATCCAAAAAGACATAAATCTCACCCTATTGCTCTTTCTTTTTACGAGAATCTCAGTTTTCTACTTGCATTACCAACAGACTACACTAATTAAAATATCCACAAAATCATGCAAAGTTGCCAAAACACAGAAATTTACAATGTGTCTTTGAATTAGCAATTCTATTGGGTGGTGCAAACTGCAGTTAAAATGTGAAGCCTTTAACCACAAAAGCAGACAAAACAGAATAAAAAATCAATGAAGCGGGTAAAGCATTTGAAACATGGACCGCTCCTAACAAATGCAAATAGAGGTGATAATGAGGACTGATGAGTTTTGGGTGTCTTTGGCATCCCATGTGAAGTTTAAGTGGCTCTCTGGGCCGCGCTCAAAACCCCAATGAAGCCATTCACAGCCATCTGTCACCAGAGACCAGCTACTCTGATAAATGCACTGATAAGAAGCCCAGCAGAGGCGCAGCCCAGGCTGCGAACAAAAGCACAAGACAAGACAACTGACAATTCAATGGACAGTTCAGCACTGCAGCACGACACTCACTCAGCAAGGTGTAGGTGTGCCACAGGTTATCATAGATTTAAATGGCAACGGTTTATATAGCTCACTCACTAATGTGAAGAGTTTGGATTGACTGTACCTTGCTAATGGGTCCTTATGCTCCAAGATAAAAGCATAATTGTATTAAGTCTGGTTGCACTGATAATTTGACTTTCAGATCATGCTACTAAGATCCTCATAATAGCTTCAGGCATACAGACATCATCCAGCACCAAATATAGCCTAAAACGTTTCAAAACTCCCAGATCTTTTTAGATTATATATAATAGCTTAAGTAAATTAACAAACAACTAAACAGTAAAGCAGATTAGTCAGACAATGTCATACCAACTAGGCCTACAAGAAACAAACAATAAAAAAAGCATTTTAGCTGTGACAACCATGATGTAAATCTCTATAGGAAACATGCTTGCTTCGTGGATTATTGTCTTTGTCCTCTAGGTTATTGATTAGGACCGCGCCAATGCAACTCCCAAAGCCCTGGGGTCTACTAATGAATAATGGGCTCAATTCAGACTGTCTAATTCCTGCACACTATGAGCATTTGACTTGTACAGCCGCGGCATATTTACATGCATGCAGCAGTATGTAATGAAGATACTAACTGAATGGTGCACAAACATCTTTACAGTCATGGCATTTGTTCATTGCATAGCTTTCTGGGCATCTGTGATTGGTTGCCCTGTGTTTTTGGTTTGAAAAAAAAAAAAAAAAAAAAAAAAAAAAGTATATGAACCTTTTTTAAATCAGATCACATTTTACAATAAAAACAGCTCTGCCCAGTGTTATATGATTAGAAATTCTTAAACTAGATTAGATTAGACCAGTGCTGAATGATTGCAAGGTAGTCAGATGAACGAGCAAGGAGGCTTTGCATTATTTGACTGGTGTTCAGATGTACACTAACATAAGCTTATACACACCTGAAATGAGAAGGGGGGTTTACTCAGGTCGACCCCATCTTTGACAAGCTTGTCCCGTATCAAGATCTTCAATTTGAGCTTAGGGTAAATCACTGGATCCATAGGGTGATCAAGCAATTGATTATTATTATTGGACAGTTCAAATCCTGGGGTTAGTGCCACTCTGCCCCATGCAGGAGTGACCCATGACTTTGAGCCATTGGGTTTAGTGTCACTCAGTTGAGAGGAGAGCAGGCCTAAACTGGAGACACCTGGAAGGGGCTCTAAGGTGAAGTAAAGTCCAGGGGCCACCTTCTTGTCCTCTTCTCTCAGCCTCCTGACTGCATGGAGGACCTTCTGCCTGTGATGAGGGACGAGCACACCGATAGCATCCAAGTCAGGGTCCCCAATCTGCTTACACACCTCCAGGTCATCATATCCATTATCCACAAACGCCTCAACGTACTGGCAAAGCTGGAGGGTCTTTAGCCACTCATAGACAATACTGGGGCCGTTGCTCATTCTTCCAGAATTAAAGCAAAACAGTCCATGGATCAGTTCTGATGGTGCTTCTGAAGCCTCCTCCTCCTCATCATATTGATCATCACCTCCACCACCACCTCTGGGCCAGTGGCTGCTTCTCTTCAGACCATACCTGATCACTTACAGGTCCACCAAGTCCATCAGAGAGTGAAGTGCGTTTCCAATCCAGAACGTGAGTTCATGGCACTTCTGAGTCTTATCATGAAGATAAACTGTCCTGCTTCTATGTTTAACCATATGTAAAGTTCAGACAGAATTTTTCTCACCCTCAAAGCGGTGCTCACACTGTGAAGAAACTTGCACACGGAAATATTTAGTCTAAAGCTGCAGAAAGCCTCGCGAATTTTCTCAAAACGTAGACATTTCATGCAGTTCTCCACTTCGTCTCAGCTGGATTTCCTCCGGCACGCTAGTTCCTCCAAAGGTGCGAGAGAACACGCAGCTCTGCAGAGCCAGGTGCTCCTCGCGGCGCCATAAAGCTGTTGAAGAAAGCTCTCTCCACTGGCTGTTCTTTTGCTCACTCGTCGCTAAATTGAAATTCCCCCCTCTGTCTGTCTCAGAGTGTGTGTGTGTGTGTGTTTCTGCTGCATGAAGCTGTGTCGTGTTCTCCTGCACAGTGGAGACACTTGCAGGCTGCCCGAGGAGAAGCAGGAGGCGCTGGACTCAAAAACAGCCGCAGGCTCTAATTACTGACACAAACTGTTAGATAAACCAGTCGTGTTTAAAACAAGAGATGATTCACTTTCAGAAAAAATCTGCCTACATTTACAAGCTGATCTACAGATACTATCCATGGTACATACATAGCCATGATAGTAATGAGGAATAATTCATTATACGGACAATTAATTGGATGAGGTAAAAAAAAAAATCATTGATGGATGTTGGAAACTTTTGAAGCGTGTAGTCTTTTTTAAGGACAGGTCCACTGTCAAAATACATTTTTGGCCTGGACTTGCCTGACATAGTGGAGTGCGCAGGCGCGAGCCTGCTGCAGCATGTTGTGACAAGCAATTTCCTCACGGATCAATAGTTTTCTGATTCTGATTCACAACTAAGTATGAAAGACTTTAGTCTTGTAAAGCTACAGAAGCACACTGGTTAAAACAGCGACACCTTGTGGCCAAAGCCTGTAATAGGTTGTTTCTTCTAGCCATTATTACACGCAGTGAAGAACACAAGAAATCTTTGAGACCATTAAAAACATTAGCAAAAAATACATTTGCTTTACATTTATTTTCCATTGCACATTTAGGTTCATCAACATATTTCCTAAATTGTAGGTGGCAGCATAATAAGACAAACATCCATGTGAAATTTTGCTTAATAAAACTGTACAATAACTTGGCTGTAATGAGAAAAAAAAAATACACTCCACAAAAACTTTTCCCAAGATGATGACCGGAAAAGAGACTCACCCAGTGAACGGAATAGTATGGGCTTTAAGGAGAACTGTATTGGCTAGGTATGCTCACACTGAACGATTCCAACTCTAACAATGCGCATTAAATAAATATGCTCCTTCATGCCCTGTCGGGGAAATGAAACAATATGCCATTTGTTCTCATCAAACACAATTCTTTCAGGTTCCAAAATCAGACTCCGCCCATTAGGGGTACATGTAAATGGACGTTTCGAGTTTGTAAACACTAAATATCATGCTGCCTCTTTTTGTGCAAGAAATTTGTAGGACATACAATATGCAGAGAGACGGCCAGAGACTTCAAGAGTCATGGAGCGTCCTCCGACTGCAGCAGCTCCTCCTTCAGCTCATGACCAAGCAGTTGGCTGACGTTCCAAGGTGTTTCAATTTAATATTTGATTTATGGAGAAGATATACAACTAATAGATTATCTTAAAATGCACCATTCTCTTTTTAAATAATATAATAAAAGTATTCATTTGTAAATATCTGAAATTAAAAGTATATATATATTTCAAATATATAAATATAATATCATTAAACTGACAATGAAGACAGATCTGAGAGTAAAAGACACTCCTGAAGCTTGCCAACACACTTCAGCATCTTGCGTTCTTTTTTTTTTTTTTTGGTCCTTCTGAAAGAAACAAATGCCAAAAAATAGTTACAATACAAACTACAAAAATATCAATAAAATGACTTTCATGTCATTATAATACAAAACATATAGTGCAAAACCACACAGTTGCTTATACAAAAAAGAATATGAAGCACAGTAGCATAATTCATTTTCAGTTCGGTCAACGTTGAAAATTCTCTATTTTGGTATGTATTTACACAAACATCACGGCAAGCAAAGGAGTGGCTCACTATATTTCTAGGGAGGTCCTGACACCAGTTTCGCAGATACAGCAGAACAGTAAAACAGCAGATCAAACCCTTGCATTCTGGACAGACAGCTGAAACTAAGTATCTCTTTGGTGTCAGACAAGAACATGGCAACCATCCCCAGCTGCTCTGACTACACCTCTCTCTCAAATTTGTCTTCAGACGTCCAAGTATTTACAACATTTGGCAGCAATCTGGAAAGAGAAAAAGAAAACCCTTGCTCTTCATTGTTAAATAAAGAACAAAAAAAGAAATGCTCCTAAATAAACACAAGTAGCAGCAATTTCTTGCACCTCACAAACAGAAATAAAGAAAAAGACTTATGGCATTTCTGTAACCACATGTGAGCATACACATATTCCTGCATATATGTACGGTCACAAACACGCAGATATACATGTAGGTCAAGGTTAACGTATTTGCATGATAAGCAAAAGGCAAAAGAGAAGCCCCTGTTCTATACAGACTGAGCAAATGCTGAACAAGAGCATGGAGTTGCACTTAGTGGGACTCAGTAACTTCCACTGCAGGGACAAACACACAGATGGCTATAGTCCTCCAGACGAGACACATACATGCAGTTTTCCAATGAAAAAAAAAAAAGGGGTGGAGGGGGGTGGACATGAACATAAGATATACATGTATGTCCTTTCTTCCAGAGAAAAGGTGGACGTAAGACTGCAGAACGAAACCTGGCCTGTACTGCAGTCTAACAGCAGGGCTGACTTCTTTTGGAGCTGAGCAGAGACACACCGCACTACGGGATCCCCTTGGCCCAGAGTAGAAAAGAGTTGAAGCATGATGGGAACTTGGAACATTTCTTGCTTTACTAACTGGCCAATGCTCCCCTGGAAGTGAACACATCTAGTACATCCATCTTCACAAGGCACATACTGTCGTACGTCATGCCTCATACCTCAGTTTCAATCAAGTTTCTTCACATGGACAAGAACAGTACAACATGCTCCGGGTATCAGATATACAATATTTCTCCAGTGTATGACAATCTGAAGTCTGCAAATATGCAGCAGATGAGCAAATCATGCTCAGTTCACTGACCCTTGTGTCTATTGAGATGTAAATGATCTGCGTATTGAGAGGTTGGGAGTGTTAGTGTGCAAGATCTTTTAATAAGCATAAACTAGCATGTCCCTCACTAAAGAAGACTGAAAAGATACAACTTCATCACTACTTAACCATCGCCAGCTTCCAATCTGATACGGCAGAATGATCACATGATATGTGGTAATTACAGCACTTTACCAGCCCTTTAGAGATTAATTTAATGACGCTTCCTCTCATCTTATGTAAGACAGTCTGGCCTTCAGTCCATGCCTAGTTAAAGACACAAGAATGAATAAAATGCTAGGTTTCGAAACAAGTGTCACCAGACATGGCCATTTATTCTTGTCCAGGTGATCAATTATCAGTAGCATTACACCTGGCAATGCTGTGGACATTTTCAGAATTCCTCTGCTGTACTTTCAACTAATGCATATAAATAATCACCACAATCATTTGCTTTATAGTTATGTAAGTGGAATGGCAGCTGAGAAATGACAGCACAGATGAGGATGAGTTGCAGAAGCAGAATTCGAGTCCCCTCTCCTGTAAGTGAAAATAACATTTCCGTGGTAGAGAATGGGACCTTAACCTCTTGGATACTGCCAAAAGAGATGCCCTGGCATCTCTTTCCCTCCCCACCTTCTTCCATCCTTGGCCTTCTCTCTGCCCCTCAGCCTGAGTCAAGTGACTGAGGTAACGCTGTGGTGTTGTACTGGGCGAGGATAGCAGACGCAGGAGGAAGAAGGAGAAGTGAAAAGATATATCTGCAGCCTTAAGGCAAAGGCCTTAAACTCCCTGCATGGCCATCAGAGCTGATACCACTTCTTATCCTTGTACTTCAGCATCACCTGAGAGACAGAAATGAGAAAAAGCACTACTCAATCAGATGTGATCATTATAGTGGTGCAAAAACCACGAAGAGTCATTCAATCATAAGATATATTTCACATCAATACTTGCAAGTAACTGTTTATTTATCTGTGTGTTCACATATTAGCTAATCTCATAATGATTCTTCGATAGCTTCTGCAACCAGCCTGCTGTCTGCTAGTTTTCAAGTCTGAAGTCAGTATTAATTACAATATTGTGCATTTAAGTTAGCAACTCATGCTTTGTTGTTCAAGAGTAATAAGGAGTTTAATAGTTCTAGTACTAGTATTTCATAATTTGTTAATACACTGAATTGTGACATGCATCTTATTATTAGCTTGCTATTAAGTCCCCAGACTGATGATAAACCTCAAGTTTCAATGCTCTAACCTTTCCATTTATACTATATTCTTGTAGTGTGGAAAGATTTTAGCTGCAGTAGACTCACGTCATGTGCATGCTTGGAAAACGAGTCTGCGCTAGCCATCATGGCTGCTGTCCTCTCTTCCAGCTCGCTCAGCTTTTGCCCTCTTTCATCCAGTGCTATCCGAGCACGAGCCAGCTCCCCCACTACACCTGATGCTGCCCCCTTCATGCCCTCCATGCTGCCTGGGCCTGGGATGTGCTGGGCCAGGCTGCGAGAGGCCTTACCTGCTGCCAACTCACCGACTGTGATTGCAAAGCCAAGGACAAACAAGGGGAATGATGACAATGTGAAACTGATGCAGTGCAGTACAGTATGACAAGACATTCCTAAGCCATTTACTTTGATCAAACCGCACATTTATATGTCGAGAGTACTGCTGATACTCACAAAGATCCTCTCTATCCAAGGACTGGGCCCCACCTCCAAAAAGACCCTTGAAGAAACCTCTGTTAGGAGCTTCTGGTGTCTCTACTGGAGTGAACAGTTCTCCCAGCATCTCCTGCAAATGTTAACCAATTGCATTTATAAATCACTACTACAAAGAAGGTGCCTCTCGCACAATATATATTTTATATACACTATGCCTATGATCAGTGGTTCCCAATCCTGGTCCTGATCACCCTACTCTGCATAAATTTCCATGTCCTTACCCACCAATTAAGCTACTTAACTAGCTCTTCTAAACATTAAGATGTGTTATAACAAGGAAAATCCTTAATTTTTAAAATAATATTCCCTAATATAAAACAGGGGTACTCCAAAATTAGTGGCTTATAGTGATGAGAGCGACATATGAAAGCAAAATACAAACAAACACACTGTGTGCATATGTCTGACCTGCAAGTTGTCGCAGGTTTCCTGACTGTAGGTGAGTCTCTGGATCTCTGTAGGGGAGGTAAGATAGAGAGCCTGGCCCAAGTTTGAAAAGCAGAAAGTTCTGGCTATTCGCATGTCTGTCAGGGGCAGGTAGTTCACATCCAGCAACGGCCGCAAACTTGGCAAACTAGCACAGAGAGCAGAGGTTTAGAATGCTGGATGGAAAAACACTTCAATTTTACAATGCTAATAAAACAATCTCATAGTTCCATGCCAAGTCTGTACCATAGCAAAATAAACACATAGAAGGCAAGAGTTTAGTGTGCCTCATTGTAGGAGCATGGCTACCTGCATTACCTCAATGTCATGATGTGGCCATTGGCACAGAAGCAAGCGATGCAGATGCCAGCAGGCATGACCACCACATCAGCCCTCAGAACGAAGGAGTTCTCTGTAATGTTGTGTTCAAAGATGCAATTCTGAGAGGGCATGGCAACCACTTTGGCCTGTTTCTCAGAGCAGACCACAGCATAGTGACTATCCTGGTTTTCCTGAGTGGACAGTGGTGAGGCAGGCCGGCGCCTCCGTGTCCGCTCCCTCTCATCCTCAGGGGCATTGGGATCATACCAGCACTCATAGGCAGGAGGCTGGAGAGTGCCAGTGGAATCCATCAATGCCATGCGCTGGATACCTCCTTTCAGCCGAACCACTGAACCTGGGGGAATGGAGGTATACATAAAATGTATGTAAGATCAATCTGTTGTTCTGCAGGATTTGTTACCCTCTTTATTGTGTTCATCAATGATCAAGGACCACACAGGACAACCACTGAATAAATATTCAAATATGTTATAAATGGGATGAGACCAAATCTTCCACAGAAGTCATCTTACCACAAAATGAAATGCCTATAGACTGCTGCA
>JBBPCX010000001.1:32861814-32872789 GCA_037974365.1 Hydrocynus forskahlii
AGATGCTTCATTAGACTTTGAAAGAAACAGCATGTCATTGATTGACATATACCGTGTGCGTGTGTGTGTGTGTGTGTATATGTTTGTGTGTATGATGCCATAGAAATATATTATGGGTGTAACGATACATAAAATGTAAAATTCTATATAATACAACAACAGTGTCTCTGTGCGAGACCATTTTCAATAGAGCACAAATAATGAATGCCTAAATATGCATCTTCCATTCATACAACACATTACTGTTTGTACAATGCTCAGCAATGTGCACTAGAGGTGGAACAATGCATATATTTTCAGGTTCAACATGATTTTCAATGCTGAGGTCAAAATTAGTGTTGATTTTAACTCTAACAACTCAGTAACACCAACAAGCACTAGAAATGATCAGCTTTCCAGAAAAAAGCCCAGTGAGGATGGGCACGTGTACAATATAAGCCTTGTCCCCTCCCCATCTACTTTAACCTGACAGAATGCATTGAAATAGTATTTCCCACAAAAGATGGTAAATGAGAGTAGTGCAGAAGAGAGAGCAGCATACATCATCAGCACGGTTTTAAATCTGATATATCCTTTCAAATTCGATTTTTCGATAATGGATTGAAATCGTTACACCCTTAAATATATGAAAAGTAACAGAAGCCTTTATGTATATGGATTACCCTTGCAATACATCACCATGTTGCGCACAAAGCCTGTAATTAAAAAAGGTTAGACTTTGCAAACAAAGGAAGCAAAAGCCCTTGAAGAAAGAGAGGAGAATGAATAGTTAGTAAAAGATCATTGCTATGAACCTGGCTGTCCACTAGTGAACGAAGTGCGCTGCATGAGAGGAACCATATTCAAAATGAATTTCTACTTTAGTGACTTTGATGTGACATTAAAAAAAAAAAAGTCTAAAACTGAGCACACATTCTGAATTCTCCACCCAGAGGACAACCTTTACTGACAACATATCACCATGTGAAAAGAGGTTGAGCTGTTCAAGGCTGCAAATTCCAAATCACTCAAATCTGTTCTGTTTTCTACAAGAACCAGCTTATTTCACAGCAGAGCATTTGGACAGCACAAATGTCACTTTGGTTAACTGCTTAGAGCCAAAGCCCAGTGCGTTAGTGGAAAGAAAGTTATTGTAAAACAAACAAACTCATACAGTACCAAAGTCATTGGCAACACTCTTTGATATCAGCTTGCTTTTCGACTTCACTGGAAAATGTTTTAAAAAGAACATGTCAATAAAAAGACAATAGAATCAATTCAAAACGTATGTAACACCAAGAGAAGTGCCAATACCATACCCCTTTCAAGAAACTTTGGTTTGCTGTCATCATCTGAATGGCAAGGTGAGCCAGAACCTATGTAGCAACAATAGATTCCATAATTATGTACTATTGTTCCATTACTGGTCCTGCTGTTACCCATCAACTGTCAACTCTATAAATACGCTAGCAAAAATGTCTGTACTGTGAAACAAATAAGCTACAATTCATAGCAGATACTGGCATTTATGATGTGGCTCTTCTTAGCTAGGAGGTGATGTTTTACAACAATCATGCTGATATTAAAAAAGGATTACGCTGATAATTGTTACCTGATGTAGGTGACTTGCACCGGTCTTCTGAACCCAGAGATCCATCGTTGCCATCACAGAGACCTGGTGAAAATGTATACATTACCTAATGTTAGAAAATTAAATAAGTAGTCAAGTATTAGTCACAGGTTCAGATGATCGCTTTAAAATGAGGATCAAACCAAAGACTAGCCTAAAAATAGAGCAGATAGAGAGAAGAGAGCAGACAGTGATAGTAAGAAAGAGAGATGCTGGATAATGTCAGATGACTTACTGAGATAAGAAGAGCGTAGTGTTTTCACAGATTCAGAATAAAAGTTAGAGAGGCCGGACATGCAAGACTTCTTATGCAGATTTTCTTTACAGAACCACAGAGAAAGATCAACAATGCAAGGGTGAGACAAAACAACCACAGGAAATAATAGGACAGTTGAAGCATCCTGGTACACATAGCCAAAAGACTAGATTCAGACTTCTCTGTCTATACCACAGCCTCTAGTGAGTAAATGCTGGTGAGGCAAAAATCAGGTATAGTCATTAATCAAGTCCCAGACTAGTGTGCTGTCCAAATGCTTTGAAGTTAAAACATACAGCAAGAAGAACATGGAAAATATGGAAAAAAAAAAGAATACAAAACAGAACATTAAGACATAAAAGGATGAAAAAAAAATCTTACGCACATATGCCCTCGGCTGTTTGGAATTCTGTTTACTCTCTTAGTTCAAAAGGGCAGATGGATACTCTGCCAGAAACAGCTACATGCAGTGGTAGGGGCTATAGAGCATGGCAGGACACCTAAAGCTTTCAAGCCAAGCTTGCTGATTATGAGCGCAGCCTGCGCTTCATCCTAGCCAGAGGGACAGACCGACTGACTTGATGCCCACTAACACAGTGCATGATTGTGAGTTTACAACACGCCATCAGCTCTTTTCTCACCTCCAGAGGGCTGCCTTGCTTTGCGGGGTGAGCGCGGTTGTCTCTGGTGTAGATCAGCCGAGCCATAGAGCTCTGCTATGCTCATATTGTGCAGCAGGGTCTTCTGAAGGTAGTCAACTACAGCCAGCCCATTTCCATTACCAAAAACCACTCTGCAGTACAAAAAGAATAGAAATATAGTTTTGCTTTCAGTTAGCAAGATGACCAGTATTGTATAAACGTGAATCTTGTGCTGGGCTTACAGGCCATATGCAGAATTGACAGCCAGGCTGGTGATCTGCTGTGGCGGCTCCCCACTGACCCACACCAGCTGAACGACCAGTTCCACCTGGTAGCCCGGGGACTGTTTCAGTGGAGTGTTCCTAACCCTGAGGCGCAAAAAAAGGAGCCATGTGTTAATAATCAAAGTTCATGTTACACATCAAAACAACAAATACGTACCCCCCCCCCAAAAAAAAGTTTTTTCGAACCGAACTTTTCAACTGCAATAAAAAAACAACAATATAGATAGTCTGAATAGTCTATATAGTCTAGATAGTCTATATCTATAACAGGAACTGTTCCCCAAAAACTACCTTACTAGCTGTTCACTGAACTTTAAGTTCACCTTAAAATCATACCAGTACAGCCCACTGTCACCTGATTATTTAAGGTAATGGTCATACCGAAGACAGGGCACATTATCCCGCAGGCCATCAGAGGAGTTGTTGCTGCTGGTAGATGGGTGTGTTTGTGGTGCACTAGACTGAGGGCTGGATGAAGCTCCTGGCGTGGACACAGCCGAAGCATGCTCTCCTCCAGTGTCTGGAGAGTCCACCTCATTAAGTTCACAATGCATCCGCACCTCCAGCAGCTACTCATGCAGAAACAGATAGAAAAATAAGTAGGAAAACCCTTTTGTAAAATATCATCTTACGCTTTATGTTAGAGGATGTCTGTGTACGTAACATGCAATACTTGAACAATCTTGACTACAAGCAAAAAGGCATACAGTCAGAGCCGCAATAGTTTGCCTCTCCAAAAGAATATTACTTAATTTAATTTTAAGTCAGACTTGCTTTTTGACTTTTTTCAGACTGAAGCCTGTTCAGAAACTTGAACTTAGAAGAGCAGTATTTTGAACCAATCAGCCCATACAAGATAAACGGGGTTAATGTGTGAATGTGAGTCATACCTGAACCTCCTCTGTGGTGATTTCCTGTTTGCTGAATCGGTAAACAATGACATGCGCAGAGACCCCAGCCACACACAGCACACGGCTCTCTGGGCACCAAGACAAGCTCTGAATCGCAAAAGGATCTTCATCCACTATATCAGTGCTGGGCTTCTCTTCCTTACTGCGGGCCTTCTCAAACACTTTTGCTGTTTTCAACTTGTAAAGCACCTGCAGCATTACTGTGTGAGAGGCAACATCAGATGGCCTTAATTTACACTGCATTTTTTCCACACAACTTTCATTTATAAATATGTATTTTGGAATACTGATCTTTTGGCAAGAGTTGCAGCCACTCACATGCAGAAGCATCCCAAAATTTGACCGATCCATCAGCATGTCTGTAGATAAAAAAAAGCAGTGACACTTTAATTAAGACTTTATGTAGAAACTGGGAACTTCATTTATAATTACAAAAAACAGCATGTGAAAATAAGGGATACTACTAAATACAAATAAAGGGGAATTACAATGTCTTTGTACAATAAATTTACATAATGTAAAAGGCCCTTTGATAACTGTGTGTGTGTGTGTGTGTGTAAGACAGGAAGAGTCTCACCCTGTGATAATGATCTCTGGGTAGCTTTGTGTGCCCTGGCCCCAGTTACCACCACTTATTGGCCATTCCTGGAACATAATACATATATCAATAATCCGTTTCAGCATTTTTTAAATAAAACTGGACATGAGAGGCACAAACGGCCTTGTTAAAACAGTCAGGTGTGTGATCAGAATTACTTTTTTACTGTAGCCTTGTCTCTTCTGCCGGGAGCCCACAGAGTAAAGTGCAGGGATGAGTTCAGTAGGGCAGTCAACAAAGTACTCACAGCAGGTCACTGGGGATTCATGGATGGTCAGAGGATACGGATTCTCAAAGCTAGGGTACCTGAAAAGATAGTAACGAATGTAATCATTTTTGTAGTCAGAAGATGGACACTTTTATTTACACTATTCTTGCACATTTGCTTACCCAGGTTGTGCAAGATCAATAACTACTAAATCCTTCTCCAGCAGGACTACTACAGCATAAGGCTCCTGGTAATCTGAAAAGAAACCAAGGTAATGGTCACTTACAAGTACTAACAATAACAAAATGCAAAATGACAGTGCTTGGGGAATGCAAGAACCACAAGTATTTTATGGCCTTACCTGTGCTAACACCAATTTAGCATACTATGCAGTTTTTGGAGAATATATTATAGAAAGACAACTAAGCGGATGTGCAAAGCAGCTGAAAAAAATAACTGAGTGGGCAATAAATAGGCAAGACTTGGACAGTGATTTACCATTAGGATAGGGAGTTTCACACAGCGCAAGGAAATCCACAATAGGGTAGTCCATCTCCAGCACAGCAGTGCTCTTTCCATGCATTACAGTCAGACAGGCCCTGCGTCCCACAGTGTCATATGAAAGACCTCCAGAAAGTATCATGAAAGGTTCCCTGTAAAAAAAACCCCCCAAAAAACAGGAACAAAGATGATATCAGAACCACAAAGAAAACAGGAAGCAAAAACCACATTGACAGGGCACAAGACGACTAATTACACTCAAATAATGCATTCTTCAAAATATGCACATCATGGCTGTAGAATTTCCAGAGAGCAAATGACCTGAATAGTTTTACAAATGCACATGTTTTTACTCTGAACCTTACCCTGCCCTGGATGTTTTGTATTCCACTTTCAGAATGGGCTTGCATGGTTCAGGCTTTTTTCCATCCTTAGGCTGTTTCCCTGAAAGAAAAAAGATTTGATTTTACTTTTAATTGAGTTAATTCCACTTATTAAACTATGTTATTTGTTTCATTGGAATCCAGCCTTCACCTTAAGACCAAGAATCAGAAGCCTTTAATAAAACAGTCTTCAAGTAGAATCCAAGCTGTGTTAAACATGTGGCACTACTTTGAAGCACTGGGCCTAACTGGAACACATGCAGTGTGTTTGGGCAGGAGCTTACCATGTGGTGTAATGATCTGTGCAGGCTTGGCAGGGGATCGTACATTCCATGTGGTAAGTGTACCATCTGAGTGACTGCACACAAACTGTTTCCCCTCATGGTGCCAGGCCACAGAGTGGATCGCCTACAGGCCAAACAAAGGATGAGTTATCAAACATAGAGCATCCAGGACAGGCAGATACAGCCATGCATATTGTTTTCTTATGGGGTGAAAAAGAAACGCATGCATATTGCTTAGATGCTCAGTTCTGACCACTCCAGATCATTCAGTTAGAGGATACAGTGACCAGCTTCATCTATTGATATCTGAAAAGGTTTGAATCTCTGAATGACATCCCCCCAGTTGTATTGTAACATGAATATCATTAGCAGAAAATTGCCAAAATGTAATACAACAAAGAATAGCTATGACAAACGCTAGAGAAAAAGTTCAAAAGGTAAAAGACGAGAACCATATAAGCTCTGCATATGAATTTTTCTACCTTAACATAACTGATTCAGCTCAAATGTATATACGTATTATTTGAACATGTGTTTATATCTAAACACATGTACAAATAATACGTATATACATACAATAGGTCTATGGGTTATACAAAACATGTTTATGAAGTTCTTTGCACAAAATCACACTCACATAAAGAGATATCACCGGCTCTATTCTTCACAGTTTCAGGCCCTTTCAAAATGAGCCGTTTGGACGGAGGGCCACCATATGGCGTCAGTAGGGGGCTAATTTGCATAGAACCACCCCTCATCTGTCGAGACCCCACCCACTAGCCTGTTACTTGTCACCCCTTTCAGCGGCCATCTTGGGTCTTTGCAGCTTTATGCTTAATTCAGCCGTGCCTGACCACTGCAGTGGCAAAAACTTGCTCCGCCCAGTTGGCCAATACTCGCTCAAAACACAATAAAACAACCTCCGCTATTGGTTAAGGCGTAAAAATGCGTATTTTGTTCCCGTGGACGTATATGGTAAGGCGCGCTCCACTGCGTCCCAACACCTGATTAGTTAAAGATCCACCATTATGTCTGCTAGTTTCATGAGCACGGATAAGCCGAGCGCAATGTCTACCAGCACACATGAAGTGTTGTGTTCGTCTTGCTCTGGGTCCGACTCAGGGTCGAACATGTAGGGCTGGATACCGCCTGTTTTCTGCCTTTTCCACGTGTGTTAAGTGTCCCAATACTTTTGTGCACCTAGCGTATCTCTCACTCTTTCTCCCTCTCTTCCTTCAGCCTGATCACCATACAGGCTAGGACCACTGTCACTTATTGAAGGGATGGAAGGAAAGAAAGAAAGAAAGAAAGAAAGAAAGAAAGAAAGAAACACTTTCACTGATGTTAAGGACGTGGATTCTAATGTAAAATCCAGAATTTAAACGCGCAGCTTAAGCATGGGATGGGTGGGGCGTGGCCAGCAACAGCTTATTTTCATAAAAGGGACACAGGAGAATTCCACCACTCTTCACCAATCAAACTATTTACATATAATAAATGGCTAAGATGCTAACAAATCAGTTCAGAGCATTTTACTGTTAGATGCCCAATTCTAGACTCAGTGGTGGTGATACGAACCAGATCTCCAACAGACAGTCTTCTAAAGTTCCCTCACCGAAAAGTATTACATTAGATGGTTATGAATATATATTGCCTGATTTATTTGATATTGTTTAATGTTTTGCAATAAGCTTTAGGTCTAAAAACACATTTTTCAAAATCTATTCATAGATTGGGATTATAGTTCCCAAGGGAACATTTTTCTTATGAACCACAATTTTATCATTATTTATATTATATATGAAAACGCAGAATACGTGTAGGTTCACTGGTGATTCTGAGCGACACATTTTGAAAAATGGTGGAATACCCTTTTGGAAAAATCTCACCTCAAATAGAAGAAACAAAATATTTTTAGCGATTTATTGTCAGTTTTATGAAACCAATTAAGCCTAATTCTAGACTATAAAGAATCAAAAACACACACTGATAAACCTCTGCAATATAGTACTTGTCTTATAGGTTGTCTTAATCTGCAACTGAGCATTTAATCATTAAGGGTCGGTTTCCCGGACAGGGATTAAGCCTAGTCCTGGATTATGTAGTGCTGTGAATAGAGATTTTCCATTGAAGAGGAAAGGGTAGTCCAAGACTAGGCTTAATCTCTGTCTGGGAAACCGACCCTACATTTTCAGAATCAAAGCTTAAACACAAATTTACCTCATCATAATTGTAACGGTAGTCAGCTTTCTTCGATTTCAAGTCCCACAGCACAACAAAACCGTGTTCAAAACCAATCAAAAGCTGCAAAACATAAACAACGATATATAGGAAGACATTTCCATTAAAATTCACTGCCAATACTTTTTATAATCGGTATAATGGATAAATCTACAATACTGAGGTTAAAGTACAAAAAAAGAATTGGGTCTTTTACCTTTCCCTCGTCCATAGGGTTATCACTGATGTGTACCACAAGTCCGGGGTGGGATTTTGAGGACCTAAAACATGAACATTCAGTGATGAAATGTTTGAAAACAGACTGATCTTTGAAATCTTTGAAAGAGTCCAAGTGAGAGACAGTATGAGCTATTTAGGATGAGCTTGAATGACCTCGAGCACATATATAAGAACAACATTTATCTACCTCTGTGCGCCTGAAAAGTAATTTAATTACACCCCCTGGAATGTGAAAGATACCATCTCCATAGCAACAACAGCAGGAACAGTAAAGTGAGAATGGACACTAGTGAGACTCTATCCTGGTGGAATGACCACACAATACTGTAAATGTACGTATTGCCTATAACTGTATCACAAACATTACCAAAATGACATAAAATGAACAAAAATCAAATGCTTTCAGTACATTTTTACTAACTGGTAAGCACAAGTCCCTCTAAACAAACAATTTCTTTGTCTCTGCAGAGAGAAACATGTCTGCATGTTTTGACACTTCAAACACTGGTGTTCAACATTCTTGTCCTCAGTTTAGCAGTTCTAACTTTCTTGCTTCGGCGCTTAGTTCACAGACATCTCAGCTCAGAAAAGCACAAAACCAAATGTGTGTGCGTATTGTTTTAACTTCTTCCTTGTTTCTATGACAACTCATCTGGAGGTCTGCATCTCTGAAACTGTGATGAGTGTAGACGGGCAAAGATAGTCACAGCAAATGATTTTCTCTCAATATCATACAACTAGAAACATTTGGGCACTGATTGCTATTGACTTCACAACGTATTATCCTATGGCATGGAGTTACTCATTACGCACATGCATAGTAATATAATTAAAGATGCCATTAATGAAGCAAGAATCAAAGTATTAAAGAATGCACCCGTAGCAAAATTCACATTTTCATTGTTTATATACAGTACAGTGAGACAAATACACCACAAGTTACACAAGGGAATACAATACATGTTGTGTCTAAATGTTCAAATGGAAGCAAATTATTTCTTTCATTACTAGAAATGTTATAAGTAGATACACAAAGATAGTATTATAGCCAAGTATTAATAAAATCAACTCACAGTTCAATGGCTTTGTTCCACATGATGACATAGCCTGAGAGAGTGAAGGACTCCACATTGACAATATGAATGTTCCCTCTTTCTGTTCCAATGTACAACCATTTACTCTGGAAGGGCAGATGGCAAAATGTAATCCTGTGAAAAATATAAAGTAGAAGAAAGAATCAGTAAAATCACACGAGTAAAGGTGAATATTGTTTAATTTACCTCACTTGGAAAGCCATGATGGTTCAACAGATTTGTGGTTTAAAGAGGCATATGGGCAAAAATGTCAACAAGAAAGTAAAAATACAGTGAAATCTGGCAGCATGAATTAGTCATCATCTGCCTCTACAGACGGCTCTGACTCCATGAACCTGAACAAATCAAATGATATCACTGCAGACTGTACATGGTTGCCATGGTGTAATATGGGTTCAGGGGAAGTCACAGGAGGGCTGAGGACCCCAGACTCTTAACGACAGACAAAAACACTGTTTTTCCTTCTGAGCTTTCATATAACCAATGATTCAGGAGTGAATCTAGAGCTGATGTCATGTCACACTTCACATTTTATGATTAACAAAGCATAGGCTAATTTTTTAATCTGCTGACTTCAAAGCTCAGTTTTCAAACAGTTCAAAAGCTCTGGGAATGCGGCTTCCATATCATGTGATAAGCATGTGCAATGTAAATTCTTACCTCTCCCTGCTGAATTTAAGGGAGTGGAGAACGGCTGGAATCTTTTGTCTCAAATTCCATAAGTGAATGCTGTCATCAGCTAAAGCACTCACCAGCGCCCCCTGTGGAACAGACCAGACAGATTACTGAAAAAGGGCTACAGGACATAAACATTATCAGGACTGCCATTATTGATTCCATTCCTATTTCCTTTTTTAAGAAGTAACATTTGTTTTTTAAAGGATGAACAATAAACATGGACTCATGCTGAACGTTATTTTAAATGAATACAATCTGGTCTAATAGACACACACATTTAGATACTTTTTTTCCAACAAAGATCACTCAAGTGCAAAAGTTTGCGAACCCATGGTCAAATGACATGTTTTGTTGATTTTTGAAGTGAAAATAACCATGTATCTAAATGACTAATCTTCTATAGCAGCGTTCCCCAACCTTTTTTGCGCCACAGACCAGTTTAATGTAAAACAATATTTTCACGGACCAGTATAGATACAACTAAAACAAAGTGTGTTCGTGGCCCGGTGGTTGAGGACCTCTTTTCTATAGGACGCAAGCATTTTTCTACAAAATTTGATTTGTAAATTTAATTTATATTGGAAACAACATAATATCTGCCATAACATTTCTACATGTTTGTTCTATTTTTTTCTAATATATCAAGTTCAGCAAACATCTGATTAAAAATGCCGACGTGTTTTCTCTGTTCATTTACATTTACGGCATTTAGTAGATGCTTTTATCCAAAGTGACTTCCATTCCCTAACTACAGGTTACAGTCTCCCTGGAGCAACTTGGGGTTAAGGGTCTCACTCAGGGGCCCAGTGGTGGTATGCTGAAAATAGGATTCGAACCCATGACCTTTTGGTTCAGAGGCAAATGTCCAACCCACTAGGCCACCACCACACCATGTAGAACATGTGTACTATATTCAGAACATCAAAAGCACATAATTTGACCAGAGGTATACACTTTTGCACTTGACTTTCATTAGTAACTAGTGATCCTACTGAACAATATTAACACTATGTGGCAAAAATGTACTTTTAAGTCACATTATGATGAAGTAATCGACACAGGTCTAAA